>VZRR01001496.1:0-22598 GCA_013398015.1 Oreocharis arfaki | reverse complement strand
CTCAGGTGGGCACCGCCGCACGGCCCGGCCCGCCCGGCGCAGCGCGGGCTCGGAGGGGAGGGAAGGGGCACCTCCGGGTTCAGGGGCACCGAGGATGGTCGGAGCGGCCCGGCCTGGCAGGGTCGAGTGTGCCTGGCGTGGTGGAAGTGCCGCCGCCGCCTCCTGATCCCTGCGTGTCTTCGCGGCTCCATGGTGGGCTCCCCACGGGCGGGATGAACCTGCGGCGCCCTGGGTGGAATCAGAGAGGCACGGAGCGGTTTGGGTGGGAAGGGAGCTTTGAGCCCATCGTTCCACCGCCTGCCGTGGGCAGGGACACCTGGCACTGTGCCGGGTTGCTCCAGGTGTATCCAGCCTGGCCTAGAACGCTCCCAGGGATGGAGCAACCATCGCTTCTCCGGGCAGGTGTCCTTCACTTGGGCAAGGACTCCTGCAAGGCTGCGTCCCCTCCTAAATCCCGTGGGGAGGGATCAGGCTGAGCCTGCTGCTTGCAGGGGGTCCTCCTTTGCCAGAGATCCGTTTTGCAGCCTTTTCCACACCCGGGCTCCTGTGGATCCCCTGCATTCCCAGGTCCAGCCCGGGGTCTGGCAGGGGCCACATGCACTGGGGTTGTGGATTGACCTCCCCGACCCCTCCAGGAGCTTCCAAAACAGCACCCGAGATGTGTGTGCTCACAGGACCGGTGCTGGACAGCACAGAGGAGTTTATTTGTGGCGATTTGGGGAGAGCTGTTCTCACAGATACCCCAGATCCTAGTGAATCCTTCTGCTGCTGTTGGGTTTTGTTTCCCCCAGGGGCGGCCGCAGGGTGCTGTGCTCAGTGAAACCGTTCATATTTTGGCTAAGGATGAAGGGTGGGTGCGATGCTGGTGATGCTGTGCTGGTTTCAGCAGTCCTGGAGGCACCTCCTCTCACCCCCGAGACTGTCCAGCACAGCACTGCTCGTGTCTTACCTGCTTTTGTCTGTTTTGGCACAGGAAAAGCAGCAGAATCGCTTTCTCTAATTGCCAGCTGGCTCCTGGGATCCAGCACAGCCCAAATGAGGGGATTATTCCCTTTTCACGGGGGAAAAGAAGCTGCTGAGCAATTTCAGCTTCCCCACTCCACCAAGCCATGGCTCTGGGATTGACTGTCACCAGTTCAGTGGCTGGAATTCCTGCAAGTTTCGCACTCATTGGGATCCAGCAGCTGGAATGGGGTGTGGTGGGTGATGAGCACTCGCTGCTCCCCTCCTCTCTCCTCGGTAATGGGATTTTTGGCAGGAGGTTTTACCCTGACCTTGCCATCCTGGCTGGGTTCCATTGTGAGCAGTGGCACTTTTTCGTCCCAAAATTCTCACTGTCCTTTCAAGCCCTGAAATGCTCCTTCGTCATCCGAAAATAAAGGACTGTGATGGTTGTTGTGAGGTGGCTGCATCTCAGCAGAAGCTGAAAGGCCAGGGACTCATCAGGAGAGAGGCTGTTATGTAATGTGAGGTTATTTGACTTTATTTTGTGAAGGAAAATTGCAGGGGAGTTTTATGGTTAACCAGCAGTGAAATATCTTCCAGGTGTGGTTTGGGCACTGGTAATAATTTTTGTGCAAGAGAAGTGATTTCAGTATTTGGCCTTTTATCTATTTAGCAGCTTAAATATGTACATATAACCTGAAAAGAGCCTAAGGCAATTTAGTGATTTAAACATTTGGCCTTCTAGCTATTTATAAAATGGAATATGTATATCAATATATATTTATATAATCTGAGAAGAACCTGACACAACCCTTGGAGTTGAAGGAAAATGTTTTGTATGAAGCAGTAATAATGAAGAGCATTTCAAAATGTGGAATGAATGCCCCAGCAGATGAAAAGAAACCCCTTTCTCTCAGCTTTCTTTCCGAAATATTTCCATCTGTGCTGATTCCTGCTCCTGTTGCTCACACAACTGATCTTGGTGTCTTTACAGCAGCAGGAGTTGCAGTGCTGGCATGTATTTCATGGCACAAAGCCGTGTTGTGGCACCACACACCCACTTTATTGAAAAAGGTGCTGCTAACAGCCCCCAAAACGTGCCCTGAAGTTGGATTTTCAGCTGAGCCTTGAAATTCTGAGTAAGCCATGAAATGTGTGGACTTTGAGTCTCAGTAAGGGAGTTTTTGGGGTTTTTTTTTAACAAGAAAGCTGTGAGGTTTTGAGGGTTTTTTTGTCTTCAAACAATTATTTCTTGTCTCAAAACCGAACTGCAGAAGCATTTAGCTGTCACAGTTTGACTTCAGGGTTCTGTTTTCCTCCAGTAGATGTTGCCACCAGCAAGGGCAGTGGAGGGAGCTGTGTTTTGTGCAGCCTTTTAATGAGCTCCCCGAGGTGGTGGGAAGAGCACAGGACGGAGAATTCCCCTTCTGTTCAGTGCCAGGTTGGCTCCCACGTGATGCTGCTTTGTGGCAAACTCTTTTAATTATAAAACCGAAGCATTTAGGACGTTTAGATATTGAAATCTTGGAGTGGGAGCCTCAGAAGGTTTCAGGAGAGCTTGCTTTTAAATAGCCATTAATGCACAGCTGAAATCAGGGAGCTGCTCTTTGATGTCTCGGGGAGTTTTATGCAGTCACTTCAAAGCTGGGCAGTGTCTGGGCTCTGTCTCAGCTCCTCGAGTCCTGTGCTTAGAGTTTCACGTTCTGGAGGTTCTCAGGGGTGGGAAATATTGATGCTGCTGTTAATTTGTGCCTGTGTGTGTGCAGGTGGCCGTCCCTGCTGAAGTACTACAGCCACAGCGACAGCGTCAGCTGGCTCGAGGAGTACAAGGCACGGCACAACGCGGGGCTGGAGGCCCAGAGGATTGTAGCTTCCTTCTCCAAAAGGTTCTTCTCAGAACACGTAAGTCACCCTCTGGGTGTGTGTGTGTGCAGCAGCCTGGCCACTTGTGTGATAGAATCGTTGATGGAATCGTTAATTGAGTCATTAAGGTTGGAAAAGACCTCCAAGATCGAGTCCAGCCACTGAACCATGTCCCTAAGCAGCACATCTTCACATTTTCTGAGCCCTGCCGAGGACAGTGATTGCACCAGTCCCCTAAGCAGCTTCTTCCAATGCTTGACAGCCCTTTCAATTAATCGATTTTTCCTGATATCCAGCTTAAAGCTCCCCTGGCACAGCTTGAGGTTGTTTCTTCAGCACTGGCCGAGCAGTCACATCAGCAGGGGATATTCTTCTTTAAAAATTCCTGAGCTATTCAAAAGTTGTTTATTTCTCAGGGGGTTCTGCCTTTTTAAAAATGTGTTTATTTAGTCTTTCTTCTTATTAATGTTAGGAAAAGGTTCTTCTTCCCCCAGAGGGTGCTGGGCACTGCCCAGGCTCCCCAGGGAATGGGCACGGCCCCAAGGCTGCCAGAGTTCCAGGAGCGTTTAGACAGCAGTGCCAGGGGTGTGGTGGGATTTTGGGATGTCTGTGCAGGGCCAGGAGCTGGACTGGATGATCTTGTGGTAGCTCAGGATATTCCATGATTCCATAATAATGCGAAGATTCACCTTCCTTGATTGTGATCAGTACTTCCCATTGGTTTCTCTTCTCCCTCCCTCCCCATCAGCTGTGCAGTCAGAGCTTTTGTATTTCCTGACTTCGTGTGAAAATGCCAAAACACAGCCCAAAAGGGGAGAGAGTTCCAAATCCAGAGGTGTGTAGAGTGCAGCATTCAGCCCTAAAAGTTCTCTGCTTTTTGCTGGGAGCTCAGCCCTGGCTCTGGGAGTTCTGGAGGCCACAGAGTTTGTTGACACAAAGCACAGCTGCTGAGTTTCTCTGCAGACCTTGTGCAAGGACGAGTTCTGAGGGCTGTCACAAGCCCTTTGAATTCAGGAGCAAGGCCCAACAGGGCCACTCCATTGCAGAGTGTGTTTCTGAAGTTCTCCAGCCAGCCATGACCCCAAGATACTTTTGTGTTCAGTGGGCAAAAGGTGAAAACGTGGTGTCTCACCCTGGCTTGCACATGGAACAGGAGTTGCTTGGCTGTTTGCTTAGTGGGTGGCTGTGGATTTTGGCAAGCTGCACAGCTGGGTCAGCCTGGAATTCTGTGAATAAAGCATAAATACTGCCTGTAACTTTGGCTGGATTCAAAATTTCACGAGAGCCACTAAACAGCCCCCCTTTTATGGCAAAAGTAACGTGAAAAAGGAAGGCAGTGGGGCCAGGTGGGTGTTGGGTGTCTCCTGGCTGGTCTGTTTTGCAGCAGCCAGACATTTGTCCATGGAGAATTATCAGAGCATTCACTGGGGAAAGAAGCTCCTGGATTCCTCCTGTTTTAATCATGTATGCAAAGACTGTGGAGACGCCACTAAGCAATACCCAAAGGCCTCGTAATGAGACCCATCTCCTCTGGGGCCGGGAACTGCAGCTTGATTCCCTGCTCAGAACTGAGAGGAAGAGGCTTTCAACCCATATATGAACCCATATCCTGTAGTGAAAAGCTTGAAAGCCAATTTTTTTTTACAGTTCAGCCAAAGTTTAAAAAGTAATTCTGAATTCTGGGAGAAAATAGCTGCTCTGAATATAGATGCAGGAGTGGTTGTTGCAGAAAATAAAGGCTCCTGCCTCTTCATTCCTTCACCCAGGATTAATCTCCTGCACAGGGGGTGTGTGGAGAGGTTCAGTCAATCACAAGCAGGAGTTGATTCCACCTTAAAATCACTTTCAGCTTGGGCCCCACCCTGCATAAATGTGATTGTGCTGATCCTTAACTGAGCATCAGAGGCCTAAATGCTGCAGAATTTGGCTGAAATTGCTGTAGGATGTCCCTGGGGCTCTCAGTGGGATAATAAACCCAGGAGTACAGACTGTGAGCGTGTGGTGGGCAGGACATCTTGAAGATCTTGCATGGATTAAAAAAACGGGTTTTGAGACTTTTTGTGGAGCTCTGGGAGAATCTGCTGTGCTGTGCATAAAACTCCTGCTCTGGTTTGGCAGGTCCCCTGTGATGGATTCAGTGACATCGAGACTCTGGGGTGCCCGAGCCATTTCTTTGAGGATGAGCTGATGTGCATCCTTAACATGGAAGGAAGGTAAGAGAGGGGTGAGAACGGGCAGGGATTTCCCTCCTTCACCAGCTCAAGGAGAGAAATGCTGTGGTTAATGCCTGACCTCAGCTTCTGCCCTTGGTCACTCATTAAACAACACCTCCAGGCTTGCCAAGGCCTGATTTCAGGACAAATTGAGTATTTCCAGAAAAAACAGTGGAAACCTTGTCCCACAAGAAGAAGATCCTCTGGCTTTGTGTTGCTTTTTTGTTGTTAATTTCCTTGCCAGCTCATGGCATCTCTTGGGACATGTCCCATGTACCCTCATCTCTGCCTAAGCAGTTCCAGCCCTCTTGTTCCTGTTTTATTTAAGCCTGGATCAGTTTGCTGAGCTGATTTGCAAGATGAGGCCAGAGCACCAGAGGGAAGCAGGAATCCTTCAGGATTGCCACCATGAAATTGCAGCTTTTCCTTTGCTTTTCTGAGCTGGAGTAGGTTGGTACAGTTTTTGTCCTCAGAGAAGCAGCTGAGTTGAATTTTAGCCACTGCAGGATTTGCAGTTCTGTAAATCACTCAGACAGGTGGTGGATAAAGCTTCTGGTTTGCTTCTGCCTGGGTAATCTCATCACCTTGATCAACACTGGGCAAGATCAGTAAATCTCTGCTTTATTTGAGGGTTTTTCTGCTGGTACCACCTAAGCAGGCTGGGTTTGGTTTGGTACAAAGCCGTGAGAGACTGCTCTTAATGAGATCTAATAGCCTTGATTAGAGGGACTGTTAATAGAGCTTGAAAAAACCCGACTGGAATGGCATTAATCTCATTTTTGCCTTTTCCCATCCATTTTATTGCCTGCTCTATTTGAGCTGGGCCTGAGCATCTCTCATTTGACAACTGGTTCAAAAGCTTTTGAGGCTTTGCACTGGCCAAATGCCTCCCCATAAAGCAGAATTGATGCTAATTACACCCTGATTAAGCTGTAGTCATTGCCATTCAGGAGCATTAGGCTAAATCATTTCCCTGGAAGATATCCCAATAAAGCAGTTGTCCCTATTGAGGGTCCCAGTTTATTGGAAGAAGATAAAGTATTGTGAGCTTTGATTGCCCTGCTGTCCAGGAGGATGGAGAGGCTTTAGGGAGTGCTGGGGGCTTTCCTGTCACAAGTTTTGGAATTGTGTCATCGACAGACCAACTGTTGAGCTCTTCCTGCTTTTTCAGAGCTACAGAGTTGGTTTTCCTCTGAGGAATTGTGTTTTTCTTTGGAATGCTGTTGGACTCACATTCATGTCCCTCATCAATCTATTTTTAATGCTGAGAGGATGCGTTAGGAGTGACTCTGGAGAGATGCAGTCAGACAGAGGGTAATGTTTTATGAATAAAGTATAGGATTTTAATCAGATATTCCTGAGCTCCTTTAATTAGGGTCTGCGTTGTTCCCCATGATAATGCATCTTCTCAAAATTATGTATCGGTGAGAGGATGAAAATTGGAGGTGATAGGAGCAAGGTTTTGCAAGTTGTGTGGCTTTTTATGATAAATTCCTCTCAACATTCCCCTTCTGGGTTGACTTCCAGCAACAGTGCTTGTTGAGAAAACCAATAATCTAAACTGTAAACTTGTACTCACTGGAAAAACCACCTGTTCACCCTTCAAATACCTATTTAGGGCAATGCTTCTCCTTGTGTCTCCCCGTGCAGGAAAGGTCTCACCTGGAAGTACTATGCAAAGAAAATTCTCTATTTCCTACGGCAACAGAATATACTGAAGAACCTGAAGGAGTATCTGCAGCGCCCCACGGAGCGGCAGTCGTTTTTGGAGGGTAAGTGCTTGGCAGGGAGCCCAGCCACAACACCTAATGACAGCTCTCCATCGTGGCTGGACTTGCAAGGAGCCTGCCTTGCTTAGATTCCAGCAAGCCCTTGGCTAGTGACTCGGAATCCAGGCTGGATTTTGGATGTGCCTGGAGTCCTTCCCGTCCCGCGGCGGCGTTGCAGCCAAATGTCAGGATGGAGTTGGGTGCTGTCCTTGCTGGACAAGGATTACCCATGGAGCTGAGCTGGGAGGCAGAAAATGGTAAAACACTGGGATCTTGAGAAAATGGGCTGTAGCTCGACATCCTAATTGTTGACACTGCAGCTGTGGCCCCTGGGCTGCATTCTGCTGAGCTGGTTCCCTGTCAGCTCCCTGCTTTCCCCTTTCCCAGGAGCTCCTCAGATAAGGGCAGGGAGCAAGCAGAGGGAGTTGCTGTAGCCTGAGCACTGTGAGTGTCTCAGGAACTGAGTGCTGGGCTTTGATGGGAAACAGATCCAAGCCCAGTCATGTGGTGGGAGGGCACTTAGACCTGCTGGGAAGAAAGAAAAAGCTCTTTCTTCTGCTTCTGCTGCTCTTCATGTCTTCAGGCCAGTGGATTATTCTCCTTCTCAGTCTTCTGAATGGCTCAGAAGCTGCCAGTGGCTGTAGAAGAGTCTCTTCCTCTTGCTGCACACTCCAAGATGTCCCAGGAAAGAGTCTGTAACACCAAAGCAATAGACTTTGAAGAAGGGGCTGTTAGGGCAAGAAGGGACAGCAAAAAGTGGCATTTTTCTAGAAAAAAAACCCATTAATTATGAGACTTAGTCATGTGTATCACAAATATGTGTAATCTGTCTGCCATGGAGATGCCTTTGGAGCCCCAGCAGGTAGATTTTTGGGAATTTTCACCTGGTCAGCACAGGGAACACTTTGGGGGGACAAAAAGGAGCCACAGCTCGGGGCCTTGCTGAATTCCTTGATTTACAGGGCTGTCATGGACATGCTGACAAAGCCATGTAGGGAGCTGGAAGAGGTGTGAGCCATGCAAAATCCTTACAGTTGATTGCAAAGATTGAACAACAGGAGGCTTTGGAAGGAGCAGTGGTGACAAGGAGAAAAGGAAAAGGAAGTTTTTCTCCTGCAGAGGCTTAGGTAGGAGGGACGTGACTGTTCTGTTCTGGTTTGTGTTAGGAACATGGAGAGCAGGTGTGGAGGAGAAAGATGGATGTAGCAGGCAAGGAAATGATGAACAAGGAGGATCTGGAGGGTGTGACAGGGAGTGATCAGAACTGAGGCAGTTCAAATGAAGCTGGGATTGTTTCAGGCTCTGAATAAGAAACTCTATAGTTTGGGAGGGTGCCAGGGGCTGCGGTGTGAGCGCAGAGCTGGTCAGGCCTGGTCCAGCAGCATTCCTGCCCAAGGTACAGATCCCTTTCAGCATGGTGGAGAGGGGGATACCGAGTTCAGCTGGTAATTTATCACGTCAGCTCCTTCCCTGCACTTTGTGTGATAAATCCAGGAGATGAGTGCAGGTTTCAGAGCTCTGCCGCTCTGCTGCAGCCGCTCGCTGCATGCCTGGAATGTAGAGCAGGCAAAACCAAGCAAAGAGAAAACTCAAGTCCTGTTTCTTATGCAGTTTGTTTTTTCCAGGTGCTGTTTTGATTGATCAGTACTGTAATCCCCTGTCAGACATCTGCCTGAAGAGTGTCCAGGCTCAGGTGGACGATATCACTGACAAAGTGCGCAAAGTGCTGCGGACCAAGAACCCCAGGCACCCCAGCTTGGCTTCCAAGGCAGGTACTGTACAGAAATGTGCTTTCCTGCAGGGCTCTCCTGCACCCCTGCACAGCTGAAACAGCTGTGGACTTGTGGCAGCTTAAAGAGCTGTTGTTTCTATCCCCTGGCAAACAAAATTCTGACATTTACTTAAGCCATCATTGAAGAAACAGCTGTTCAATAGCCCAGGGTTCAGTCTATCTGATGCTGTCCAAACAAAAAGAATTGGGAGGGGAATTCTTTTTTTTTCCCATTTGTCCCTGAAATCTTAATAGCCCTGGTATCTGTAGCAGAGCTGTGGGACTGGGAAGCAGCCTCTTTCCTGCCAGTCTCAGAAAATCATGAATAGGAAGGTGCGTGTTTATCATGTCCAAAGGTCAGGCAGCATCTTGCTGCTGGGTTTTATAAACACTGTGTCATTTCTGGCTTTCAAGGAGGGACTGAGCCTGTCCACGTGAAGATTTCCTTGCATAAAGGCTGAGTGCTCTTTGTTTTCTCAGTCTTTGTTTCCCTGCGTGTGTTTCCAGGAGAGGTTCTCATTGCAGAAGTGGAACTTCAGAGGCAGGTGCTTGATGCCATGAACTGTGTCCTGTATGAGCAGCTCAAATACAAAGGAAATGAGCTGGATTACTACAACTCCCTGAATTCCTACATCCACCAGGTATGTGTGTGTTGGGCAAAAACTGGGAGGCTGCAAGGCTTTATTGGTAGCCAGGCAAATAATTCTCTGTGAAGAGCAACTCTTAAATAAATATGTCATTCTTCAGTGCATATTCTGTCAAGTTGTATTTTCTTTTGTGAAACCAACCCTTGAAATTCACGTTTTTCTTAGATCCCACCTGTGGTTTTTGTCACATTTTTCTCCTGCAGGTTTTGATCCGCAGGACAGGAATTCCCATCAGTTTGTCTGTGCTTTATTTAACCATTGCCAGGCAGCTGGGAGTCAAACTGGAGCCTGTCAACTTTCCCAGCCATTTCCTACTGCGATGGTGTCAGGGGAAAGAAGGGTGAGTGACCTGCTGAGCTCTGAAGTTGTGCCCACGGTGACAAAAACCAGGAAACATTTACAGCTCCAGACCTGTGAGAGTGTTTAATTATTTCCCATCTGCCTGTAGAGAAAGAAAAATCAGATCTCTAGAAAAGTTTTCCCAGAGCTCAGCTCTGCTGCTGCTGAATGGTAACAGGTTTCCTGCTCTAGGCCTATATGAGAATGTTTAATTATTTTCCATCTGAAATTAAACAGAGGGAAAGATCAGATCTTTAGGAAAGTTTTCCTGGAGCTCAGCTCTGCTGCTGCTGAATGGTAACAGATTTCCTGAAGTAACAGTACCCATGAGGTGATGTGAGAATCGTGGGAAAGAGAGAAGGTAGCAGGTAATCTCTGTTTAGGAGGGAGCTGAGGAATGAAGGGCACAGGGAAGAACAGCAAATCCTGCTTTCCCACGAGACCCCTGATCCCAGTTTGGTCTCTTTGTTGCCTCTTCAGAAGCACAGATATTTTTGACTACACCTACATCGATGCCTTTGGGAAGGGGAAGCAGCTGACAGTGAAGGAGTGCGAGTACCTGATCGGGCACCACGTGACAGAGGAGTTCTATGGGGTGGTGACTTCCAAGGAGGTCTTGCAGAGGATGGTGGGGAATCTCCTGAACCTTGGGAAGCGGTGAGTTGAGGATCATCTGTGGGGAAAAAGGACCCTGGGTACCTTGTCTGCATATCCAATATTGCTGCTTCCAGAAGGTGTCACTCACCCCAGGAGATCCTGAAAATTCTGTGTGCTTTTCATCACCTGCATCTGAGTGGAAACAAAAATATTTAGTGAAACTAGTTCCTCTCAGGAAAATAGACAAGGTAGTTCATTTTCTCTGAGAAAAGCTGGCAGGGACCATCCAGCATCCCTTAAAAGCAGAGCCTTTTGTTATCCTCTGGTAAGCACCACCCCCACGTTCAAATGAGCATTTTCAGAGCTCCTCTTGGTGTGTAGAACACTGAGTTTTGTTTTCAGATGCTCCTGATGATTCCTTTCCCAAGCAGCCATAGACAGACTCCCGGGAGTGAAAGGACTGCTGTGGGTGTCAGGGGTACAGATTTCAGAAGAAAATGGCTTGGAGAGTGCATTCTCTGTGTGGGACCCAGGAGAGTCAGTGGGGTGGGAGGGCAGAGTTCAGGGATCACTTGTGAAATGCTTCTTGCAGCAGGCTGGCTGTGGTGAGTGACAATCCATGCTGCAGTCACTGTTGTGGGCATGCTGTACCTGCAGCATCATTTTGGGGACTCCCCCTGTCTGTGGGAGCTCTGGGGCTGCAGAGCCTCACAGCTGAGTTTCCTTTCTGCTGGCAGAGAGAGCACTGACCAGTCCTACCAGCTCCTGAGAGACTCCTTGGACCTGTACTTGGCCATGTATCCAGACAATGTGCAGCACCTCATGCTCCAGGCCAGGTTGTACTTCCACCTGGGAATCTGGCCAGAAAAGGTACCTGGGCACTCAGGGGAATGTTTTGGCTGAGCACTGTTAACACTGGGTTATTGATTTTGGGCCGTGTCAGCCTGCATTACAGTCTGCCACGAGGAGTTCCTGTAATAAATGCAGTTGGAGGAGTTCTCACATTGCAGAGAATCAGTTTGAAGCAGGAAGAGTGGATGATTCTTGCCTACTTGTGTTAGGGGAGACTTGGGAGCAGCCTTGAGTCCCAGTTTATGATTTACAGCTTGTCTTGTTGCCACCAAGCCCGTGGACTGAGAGTTACAAGAGCATCCTGTTTGCTCTGTGCCTGAATTGTGGTGAAACTCATGCTGGGCTCCTGGAAAAGGAGCAATTCCCTTATCAGAAAACTGCAGGAAGTTATCTTTTATAAATAAAACCAAAGCTGTTCTCCCAGCCTTGGCCACACAGTCTGTGGCTCCTGTGAAAAAGCAGCTTGATATTCCTGACCTTGGAATTCCTTTTCCTTCAGGGTGACAACTCCAGTCCTGTTATCTTGAGAGTGTGGGAAAGAAGGTGCTGAGATTTCCAGGTTGTCTGGGTCATCCAGGGCTTTCACTGAATCAGGGGAAGGCACAGAGAAGAGCCTGTAACTCAGAAAAGTCAATTTTTTTTAGTGTGTCACTGCAGCAAGGAGATGTCCCTACTCAGAATTCCCTGTGCCACTTCCACCTGTGGGGTTTGGGAAGGGGACAGGAATATTGGCTGGAGAGCTGAGCAGAAAGCAAAGCTCTTCCCACCAAATCATCTGGAGAAGCTGCCTCCTTCCCTTTGAGGAACAAACTGTGCTAAGCTTGGCCTTCCCTCCTTATGGCCGCAGATTTTAGGGTCACCACAGAAAAACCAGCCCCAAAAAATTGTGTGTGGGAGGGACTCACCAAGCTGAAATAGCAGCTGGGCATAAACAGGGAACACAGGAAGAGCTTCCTGCCCCTTCTTGGCACTCAGGGATGTGCTTGGAGAGCACCAGACGTGGATTTGCTGCCCCTCAGAACATGTAACCCAACCCCAGGGCTGAGCTGTACTGAGTTCTCTGCACCAGGTGCAGTGGAAATGAGCAAATTTGGATTTTTCAGGATTGCATGCCATCGTTCCAGGCTGTCAGGCAGGATTGCAGCTGACCAGAGAGGATGCTGTGTCTGACAGGACAGAATGTACCAGCTTTGACAGGCTCTGCCAGATTTATGGACAGGGGTAGAAAATCTAAAAAGTCCTGCAGAGCTACACATAATGTTGCCCTAAATATTTGTAAATAACAGTAAATTAAATTCCCAGGAATCTCTGGCAGCTGTGGTTACTTCCTTCCCTGTCCTTCAGGATTTTTGAGGATTTTCACATCCTTTTTAATTCTTAATAGAATTAAAGTGGCCAAGAAGCCTGAGTTGTGTTTCTTCTCATAAATTACTCGCCTGCCCTTTATTTAAATTGATTTTCCTCGTTTTTTGGCTGCTGTTCGTGCTGAACAGCCTGAGATTTCTATTCCTCTTCTGCTGCTGCTCTGAACTTAATGATCAAGCCTGTGATCAAGGAGACAATCCTTTTGCCAGGTGCCAAAGCATGGCAGATTTTGGGGCTTGAGGCATTTGTTGTTGAGACAGATAGGTGTTTTTTCCCGACACGTTTACACAACAGGTTGAGGTTTTTTTTCCTTGCTTTTACCAAAAATTAAAATTTGCATGGCCTGCCTGTAACAAACTCGGCAGCAGATGCTCTGATGCTGTGCCAGAGGGTTTGGGGATGCTAGAATTCTGGGTCTGCAGGGCTTGCTGCTTTGTGTTCTTCAGTCATCCCGAGACAAGCAGCTTTTCTGTCTTGTTCCCCGTTCCATGGGGAAGCATCATGGAGGTTCTTTCCATTTCCTCCTGTGCTGCCCTCTTTTTGCTCCTCGCAGACACGCTGAGAAGCTCTTTTAAGTTAAAATAGTACTTCTCAAGAGCAGCAGAAGTCAGCTGGAGTCACTTCCCAGCAGCATTTTGGGAACCGCATTGTCATAGGCAGAAACGTTGGGAGATGGTCTGTGGTCACCAAATGAGGCGTGGTGAACTCGTGGGGCTTTGTTTTAAGGAGCTGCTGTGCTCTCCAGTGCCTTTCCTTGGAAGCTGGGAGCTTTACAGAGAGAAAAGCAATAAAAATGGGCATGGAGTTGTAGCAGAGAGCAGTGTGGAGGCTGTTGTGGCAGATCTCGGGGCACTTACACTTATATTGACTCCAGCAGTATGTCTGTATGTGTTTGTAAGCTGTGCTGCTGCAGGGCTGTGTCTTGAACCAGTTTTTGCTGTGGTTTGGAAGGTCCTGGACATCCTGCAGCACATCCAGGCCCTGGACCCATCCCAGCACGGGGCCGTGGGGTACCTGGTGCAGCACACCCTGGAGCACATCGAGCGGCGCAAGGAGGAGCTGGGCCCCGAGGTCAAGCACCGCTCGGATGAGAAGCACAAGGAGGTTTGCTTCTCCATCGGGCTCATCATGAAACACAAGAGGTGAGCTTGCAGCCTTCCCCACGGTCAGCTCTGTAGCAGCAGAACAGAAGGGTTTGTGCTGACAGCAGTGAGGCGTGGTTCGGTGCCAAGGAGGAGTGGGAGATGCCAGGCACGTGTGTCTGTCCCGTGCAGGAAAACGGGAGCAGCTCTGAGAGTGCCTGGAGAGAGCAAATGTTTGCACTGCAGAGAGCTGGGCCTGTCCGAGTCACCCTCTGTCACACAGGTAACATCCCCACGGCACAGAGCTCTCCAGGAAACGGCAGCAGTCACTTCACGAGGGACTGTGCAACAGAGTCAGCTTCAAAATCGGTTCTGATATTCCCAGGACAGTTTGTGGATGTTTCCCTGTGCTCTCATTCCCTGCTCCTGCACTGCACAGAGGCTTTGTGCTCCTGCCTGCACTGCTCTGCCAGAGAGCCAAGCTAGCACTGTGTTGCTTTGGCCACTCTGACTCACCAAGACATGCAGAGCATCTTTTGGGGGCATCAGCAGTGACAGCTGTAACACCTCACAGTTAATCCCAGGAATATTCTGTAAGCAGTGGTGGCTTTGTTCTTGGTGTCGGAGTCTGTGTGAGGAGCACAGGAGTAGCTGCACAGCCCAGCAGGGTGGGTGATCCCTCCTTATTTCTTGCTTCCTCTTCCGGCTGCTGACTTCCAGGCTCTTTCCCATTCTCTTTTCTTGCTCACGTTTAGTTTTCCTTTGTCTTCATCTGTTTATTCCAGTCTGTTTATCCAGTCATTCACAGTCATTTCCCTCCAACTCAAAACACAAACACAAAGTCTTTCTGAATTGTTTTTTTTTAAATTCCTCTTGTTCCTCTCCTCCTTGTGCCAGCTCTCAGGAGGTTCCTGTCCTGTTTGTGCTCTGTTAATCTTGAGGAAAAAGAGCTGGCCCTGGACTTCTCACAGCCTTTGTGTGCCATTTCTTGCATCAGGTATGGCTACAACTGTGTGATTTATGGCTGGGACCCTGCCTGCATGATGGGACACGAGTGGATCCGGAATATGAACGTGCACAGCCTCCCCCACGGCCCCCACCAGCCCTTCTACAACGTCCTGGTGGAAGATGGCTCCTGCAGATACGCTGCCCAAGGTGAGCAGGAGCACCCTCTGTCCACATCGGGACAAAGGGATGCTTAATTGATTAATGAAGTGTGATTAACAAGGGTTGTAAAGGTGGAGGTAGGAAGGAAATGATCCTGAGTCGTGGCCTGCTCTGTTTGCTCTCCGTGGCATCGGCGCTGCTGGGAATGCACATGGAGGCCCACTCTGGTGTGACCTCCTCCTGCCCCAGAAGTGTTGTGGACACTCTCCTGGTGTGGACCTCGACTGCTGCTTTGAAAGAAATAATTCAGCTTCTGCTGAAGGTCTGTCAGCACCTCCTGACAGCTGTGCTTGGACAGGACCTGGAAATGGGATTTAGTGAGGGAGCACCCAGGAGCTGCTGGTCAGGACGTGGTTCTGGCCACTGTCACACGCCAGGGAACTCAGATAACCTGGCTGGGAGTGCCACCTTGAACCAGAACAAAAACTAATGTCTCTTCACAAGTGCAGAGAGGTTTGGAAGTCGCTGTGTCACATGTGCTTTGTGCAACTAACCATAACAGGAAACTCTTGTCTGATGCTCAGAGTGTGTGGTTGGGAGACAGGAAGAGGTGTTGAACTGAAGTTCTAAAGAAAATTACCAAAGAAAAGCACGTCTGTGACTCTGTACATTGGGAAAATGTTCATTTGCCTCATGTTTGTGTCCCCCCTGTGGCAGGGAGCTGCTGTCCAGGCAGGGCAGCTGCACAGCCAGTGTGTGTTTGGCTAAGGGAAGATGTGGAAGCTGCTGGAGGGAACATGCTGACCAAAATGCCCTTCCCTTGGCTGCTCCCTCAAGTTCTGCTCCCCTGTGTGTGACAGGAGCTGTGACAAGAGGTGATTGTACAGGCAGGGACACCGCTCCCTCTGGAGATTTGAAGTGCAGGTGTTTCCCACTGTCCTGAGAGTGGCTTTTTTATAGTCAGCACCCCAAAAAGATGAAGTGGCAAAGCCTGGTGGCTCAGATCAGGCAGGGCTTGGCTCCTCAGAAAGTCTTAAAACCAGAAATTCTCGTGTGCCATGGGTTGACATTAAAATATGCACCTTGGTGATTACCTAATCAGGTAATTGTCCCCAGAGCTGCTGGGGCTGAGTCATCACTTATCTTTTATCTGATGATGTATAAACAAACAGAAGCCTGGCTGGTCCCACGGTGTCTTTCAGGGTAGGCTGACACTGTTATCTCTGTGTAGGAGACTGTTATCACTGGATCTCTGTGGCATCCAAGAGTCCTGATATTGCTGGGGAGAAGTGAAGGGTTTGTTCTTGCTTGCTGCCCGTTGATCTCCCCTCTAAAGCACGTCCTCAGGTGGTTGGGGAAGGATTATTTCATATCCTCCTGACCTGACTCTGGGGAGGGACTGAGAGTTTTCACTGAAAGAATCCTAAACACATCCTCACGTGGAGTTTATTTAACCAGCTCAGAAATAACACCAAGCTTATTATAGATAAATGTACCTCGGTGTGAGGCCTTCCTGTAAATCTGTGGGTTGAGTGGAGCTAATTCCAGAACTCATGTGTCATGCAGGGAGTTTGGTACCTGTCCACTCTTGTCTGTGTTTTGTTTGCTTTGTGACAGCACAGGGGGGAGATCTGTGGCTCAAAACTGCTCGTCAGCACCTTTGGGAGGCTCCCACCTTGTGCTGAACTCGCCTGTGTCAGCCTGTGTTCCCCCTGCCAGCTGCTGCTCCATCCCTGCAGCTCCCATCCCTGCAGCTCCATCCCTGCACATCCCATCCCTGCAGCTCCCATCCCTGCACATCCCATCCCTGCACATCCCATCCCTGCACATCCCATCCCTGCACATCCATCCCTGCACATCCCATCCCTGCACATCCCATCCCTGCAGCTCCATCCCTGCACATCCCATCCCTGCAGCCCCATCCCTGCAGCCCCATCCCTGCAGCCCCATCCCTGCAGCCCCATCCCTGCAGCCCCATCCCAGAGCTCCATCCCAGAGCTCCATCCCTGCAGCTCCCTGAGCACAGCTCCCAGCTCAGCCATGCTGCTGCAGAGCACTCAGCAGTGCACATTGTTTTCCGCAGTGGTGCAGTATCCACAGAGGTCCTTTGCAAGCCTCCAGGACTGCAGCAGGCTGCTGAGGGATGGGAAGCTCTGGTGCTGCTGGCTGCACACCCTGACGTGCAGCAGCTTCAGAGAGCCTGCATGGATTAGTAGGAATTCTCTGCTCCCTGTAATGAAGTGGATTTCAGAGACAGATTATTCCTGAGTGACTTCTCTGCATCCCAGCTCGTTCCTGCCCTGCCCAAAGTCAGCCTTTGATCCTGATGCAGCTTTTTTTTTTCCTAGCTAATACTACCTGTTTTATCTGGCAGTGTGCTGGAAAAAGAATTACATCATTTGGGGAGTGCTGCAGGGCTCCTGCCTGTGGGATGGGCTCCCAGTCCCTGCTCTGCGCCGACACTGCGGAGCAGAGCAGCCCTTGGCCGGGGTCACCTCTGGGGTTTGGTATTTAAGGGTCACCTTTGGGGTTTAGTGGTGTTTAACTTGTGCCTAAGCAGGTTATCTTGTAGGACAAAGGGGGAAAAGAGCTGCTGTAGGAAAGAATCAGCGTATCCTTCCTAAGGACTTTGATCTCTTGGGGAAGTTTGGATTTAGGGATTTATTTTGCTGGAGGCAGGGCTGAAAACCAGGCTGGGCCTTGGCATGGTGGAAGCACACGCTGAGGGAGGAAGCTCTCATCTCCTCTGCCAGGACAGCCTTGTGCAGCTGGGCTCACCTTGGGGTATTTGAGGAGGATCTCTCCTAAAACTCATCCCCCAAGGGCTGGGAGGGGTCAGAGGAGCAGAGCTCCGTGCAGCAGCTTCTCCCTGCGCTTCCAACCGGGCCCTGTGACCAGCAGAGTGGGAGCAGCATCCTGCTCCTCCAGCCTAAAGCCGGGCAATCTCAGGCATAAAGCAGTTCCCATGCCCCTGGTAAGTGGGGTCATCAGGAGGTGAGGCTCTGTGTGAGCACTCACACTGACTTTCTCTGCACATTTCCCTGGATCAGGGTTTTTTTTTCTCTTTAAAGCACCAGGAACTGCTGTTTCTAGAGACAGGAACAAGGCCTGGGAGAGGCCCAGGATTCACTGCCTTGCAGCAGCTGTTCCTGCACAGTTCCAGGTAACTGCTTCCTTCCTTCCTTCCCTCCCAGAGAACCTGGAGTACAACTCTGAGCCTCGGGAGATCCCTCACCCCGACATCGGCCGCTATTTCTCCGAGTTCACCGGCCTTCACTACCTGGCAAACACCGAGCTGGAAATTCGGTACCCGGAGGATTTGGAGCTCACGCGAGCCACAGTGCAGAAGATTTACAGTTCAGGCAAGGAATGAGTGCCAAAGGCAGCCTGGGGACAGAAGCAGCTGGAGTGTAGCTTTACCCTCTTTGCAGAACTTGCGTGGGAAGCAAGTTTGGTGACAATCCTTTGGCTTAATGCATTGAAAACTGCATTGGACTTGGAAACTGGTGCTACAGCATCTTCCCGTTGTCTGCCTGCCCAGCCTGGCCCAAAGGCACAGGGACACTTTGCTACTTGAGGCCCAGCAGGAGGATCTTGCAGGGACAGCCGTGCCGGGAGCGTTGTCCTTCAGAAGGATCTGTTCGTTCTGTGGTGGCCTTAGAAGGTCAGCACAGCGAGCTCCTGGTGTGGAATACAGAGGAACCCCCTGTGACAGAGAAGGAAGTTGCTTGTCCTTGCAGTATTGTGGGATTCTTGTTTGGCTGTGTGTGTCTGGTTTGGTTTGAGTGTCTATCCCGTGCAGGCGATAGCTTTTAAAGTCTCACGTTTCACTGTTGTCTTCTCCGGTCTGAATTCTTTGGGTCAGGTATTGCTTCACCTCTGTAGTCTGATTGTTCCCACCTAGAGCTACTGTCCCAATCCTGAATATCCTTCTGGGCCTGGCAATATCCTTATGGGCCTGGGAGAGAGCTCCAGCCACAAAACCAGCAGCACTGAGGCTCGTGGGGTGTCAAGCAGCGCTGACCCTGGGGCCAGGTGGCCGCTTCGTTGATGACAGACTCCTAAAGCAGAAGAGGAGCTCCTGGCCCTTTTCCACGCCTGCTGAACACACCCAGCCCACGTTCTGACCTTGTTTTCCAGTCTGTCCATGGTGTGTGTCCAAGATGGGATCGGTGGCACAGCCGTGAGTGTTCCCAGGAGGATTTGGGCCCTGACGGGGATGTCTGCTGGGACCCCGAGGGCAGCGCCGCAGTGGCTCCGGTGGGCGCGGGGCTGCCGCTCGCTGCCGCCTCCAGGTTTTTTTCCAGTAGGTATTTATGCAATACAGCAGAATGGTGACTGCAACCTGGCCATCCCTGGAGTGAGCCAAACCATTATGGAAGCAAGATGTTAATTCCTGCAGCTCGAGGCCTTCTTCCTTCTTGCCAAAAGAGAACGGGATTCTGGGGGTGCGCAGACTCGGCTGCCTACGAGGGAAGAGCTTGAGCAGCTCCAGGCACATGGATTTTAACCTTGACTTCAAGGCCCAGACAGAAGCACTGCAGAGGAGGTTTTCCTCTGGGCTCAGGGGCTGTGGGGTGCAGAGTGACACCGTGTTTGTGCATATCTTTGTGGTTGCTGAAGCAGTGTGTGTAGAGTAGCTGCAGCTCGTGTCTCCTGTCACTGTCCACTTGCAACACAATAATTCTCTCTGAGCTGACAATTAGGGCCCTGTAGAGGTAGGTGGATGCTCTTTAGTCTCTTATGCACTACAGGTATCTCCACGTGGAGTCACAGCCCTCCTCTCCAGCAATGCCTGCCCTGCATGTCACCTCCTGCAACCCTGAGCACTGGTTTGCTGTGGAAATAAATGCTGCGAGCCCAGTGCTGTGCTGGTGGTGCTGGTGGTGCTGGTCTGCAGGGGTCGGGGGGCTCCAGCAGGAGCAGCCTATGGGGAGAGCGTGAGCAGTGCTGAGGGTCTCTGCTCCAAGCAGAGCTGTGTCTGTGAAGAGTCAGAATCCCAGAACGGTTTGGGCTGGAAGGGACCTTAAAGCTCCTCTTGTTCCATGGGCAGGGACACCTTCCACTATCCCAGGTCTGCCCTGACGTGGAGGGAGGGAGGAATTTCTGTTGTGAAGCAGAGTAGGGAAATCCATCTCTTGTCCTTGAGGGCCGGAGTAGACCCCAGCCCTCCAACCT
Organism: Oreocharis arfaki; assembly: GCA_013398015.1. Lineage (NCBI taxonomy): Eukaryota > Metazoa > Chordata > Aves > Passeriformes > Paramythiidae > Oreocharis > Oreocharis arfaki. The sequence continues at coordinate 2,870 of VZRR01001496.1, read as the reverse complement.
GTTTTGAAAGCAGATCCCAAAAGATTCCTGGTCGGGAATGGGGGTGGTGAGTCCCGAGGCAGCTGAGAACAGGCAGAGCTGGGCATGACAGCATTCCCAGCTGTCAGCAAGATTCCTGGGACTTGGTGCTCCCTTCTGTTGGCACCTGGGCCTCTCTCCAGCGCACCCAGGGAATCGTGGAGCTCACGGGAGCCCTGGCATGAGGAGCTGCCCGAGTGCCAGGTACAGCCATGCCACGGAAGAGCCACGGGAGGCACAGAAAGCACCCAGAGTTCCCTGAGAACTGGTGCTGGCCCGTGCTTACCCACCCACCTGGGAAGCTGCTGGGTGCCTCAGGAGTCCCAGCTCTGCCAGCAGGGCCCTTTCTGTCCCTCTTTTGGGGTCACTGTGTGCCCATGCCCTGAGAAGAGCCTGGCCCAGGAGGAAGTGGGGAGCTGTTGCTCACCACAGGCTTCCCCACGGCTGGTGTGGCCTGGGGTGCAGAAGGGGAGTGTTCTGTGCAAAGGGGACAGGCTTGGTGGCCCAGCAGCCCTGGAACTAAATCCTCATCCCTCTGGTGGGAGTTTTTGAAGGAATTGTGCCCTCAGACATTGTGCCCTCAGACAGCTCTGCCTGCTCTGGGTGCTGCCCATGTCCGAGCTGTGGGTGTTGGGGTCACCCAGAGCACCAACACAGCCCTGGAGGTGCCGAATTTAGAAAAGACTGGGCTGTCTCCATGTGTTTTCCACACAACATCAGCCCAGTCAGGTTTTGGGATTTGAGACCAACCCAAAGGGAATGGTAAGTTCCCTTTATTTCCCATTTGGGTGTCCCCACTGCCTCCAGTCCTGCTTGCCCTGGGTGGAGTCGTTGGTGAGGAGGAACTCCCCTGTGAGCACCCGCTGCTGTGGGAGACCTCTGCCCTCAGCCAGGGTGGCCACAGGGAAAGCTGGGAACGCCCGGGGATCCCTGTGCCCCTGCTGGAGCAGCCTCTTGGAACGCACAGGGGTTCCCACAGGCTGCACAGCCACGGTCCAGCACGGCGGGGAACACCTCTGTGGGGTGACATTTGGGGTTTGCCTGTGCCCCCTCCCCTCCTGGAGCACAGGCACAGTCACCTTTTCCCCAAGAAGACAGCAGTGGGTCCCAAAAGTCCCTTGTGCCCGTGAGTAGTGTCCAGATGCATGGTGTCCATCGGGATTTGTGCTGTCCTGTCCGTGGAGCTCTCCCAGGAGGGGTTGTGTGGCTTTCTGGAGAAGGTGGAACTGCCTCCTTTCTCTCTCACCGAGAGCAAAGCCTGGCCAGGTTCCTCCTGTGCATCCCTTGGGAGCAGGGGGTGAACTCCCTGCAGTTGCTGCCGTGCTCTCCCTTCCTTTTCCAGGTCACCCTGGGGACAGAACGGCCCCGGTGCTGTCACGTTAAAATCCAGAGGGTGAAGGAAAAAATCCAGAACGGGGGAAGAGGAGGCTGGGAAGGGGCAGGAAGCGAGGACCGGTCGCTGTCTGGATTGTAAGGAAAAGCCGGGGCTCGGTGTTGGCGCTCAGGGATGTTCCCGGCACTGCCATTCCCAGGTTTCCTCCGGCAGGGAGCAAAGCCCGGGAGCAGCAGCACCCCTGGGAGCCTCGTCCACCCTCGCAGGCCGAGCTCTGGATGTGCTGCTGGTGCCGTCCAGCAGCACGGGGGCAGGGAGGGACAGCTCCTGGATCCTCTTGGGAAGCGCTTCCAACCCCTTCGGACCCATCCCAACACGCAGGGACGCACCGAGAGCAGCCTGACCCCGCCGGGGCAGGGAGTGAGGCCTCTGGGACAAACCAGGGGAGTTTGTCTCCAACCTTTGCAGGAAAAGCGGGAACCTCCAGGCCGGCCCGCCCTGCCGGGGGCCAGGGAGAGCTGGGACATGAGGGGAGGGAAGGGCTGGAGAGGAGTCCCTGGGATCTCCTGGTCCCTTCCAGGCCAACTCCACCTGCACACAGCTGGCTCCAGGCACTGTCCTGACTCCTCCTGGGCATGTCCCAGGGAGATCCCGGCTCCATGGGCCCTGCCTGCCTCCCTGGGGGCTCTTCCCCCACGGAAGGGAACAGAGCGCTGCATGTCTCACTCCCCTCCTACCCTCCTCCTCCAGGCTGGCAGTGCCTGGGCTGGCCAAAATTCCACATTGGATGGAAAGCTGCTGGCCCAGGATTGGAGGGGGAGGAGCCCTGAGCCCCAGGGCTCCTGACACTGATAGCTGAGGTTGCAGGATGGGGACATCCCTTCTTTCTCCGTTTTTATTTATAAACAGGTATTTTCCTGGACAGCTGGAGGCTGGAAATGATTTCATTCCTTCCCTGTTTATATTTGGCTTTGAACGAATAAACAACACTGACTTGCTACCTGCTGCCGCGGTGTGCTGTGCTGCTTGAGCCGCCTCCCACCCTCTGCCTTCACCCCTGCAAGGGCTCTGCTCTTCCCCGCGCCCGTGGGCGGGTGACGTGTCCCCGGCAGTGCCAGTCTGCCAGGGAGGGCGATGGTGACAGAAGCCCCCCGCGGCACCGGGCTCTGCCAAAGCTCCTTCCTGGGGCAGACCCCCGCCCCTTTTGGGGTCGTGGCTCTCCTCTGTGCATCGCCCTTTGTCTCTCCGCATCCAGCGTGGCACAGCCCTGGCAGTGCCCGGGGCCGCTGCCGGGTATCCATGGGGAGACCCTAGCTCCCATTCCCGCGTTGGGATGCGCGGCGGCAGCTCCGTGCCCTTCTCCCGGGCACCGCCCCGGAGCCGCGAGCGGGGGCACGGCCGGGGCTCCGGCTGCCACCAGCAGCTCCGGGGCTGTCCCCGCTCCCAGAAGGTGCCACCCCCGGCGGTCCCTGCGCTGGCTCTGGGCGGGGGCGCGCAGGGACCCGGGGCCGCCGCGCCG
>VZRR01001495.1:41363-54874 GCA_013398015.1 Oreocharis arfaki | reverse complement strand
GAGGAGGAGGAGGGAGAGGCGCAGGAGCGGCGCTCCAGCGATTGCAGGCGCTGGCAGGGGCTGTTGGTGCTGCTGCCGTGTGCATGTGGGTAATGTGTGTGTGCGTGTGCGTGTGCCGCTCCCATCCCCCAGCGCCTTCCAGGGATGCTCCGGCTCCTCGCTCTGCCGGAGCCCCCCGGTCCCCCCACACAGCCTTGGACCGGTCTCTCCTCGGCCACGGCCTCCCCCGCCCTTCAGGCTTCACCCGTGGCGGCCCCACCGCCGGGCGGGTGCTGGGACACCCTGGGGTTGGTCCTTTTGGGGGGCACCGGTGGCCTTCCAGCCCCTTCCCGGCCATGGGGCGCCCGTGTCCTCGAGTGTCCACCCCGGGCTCACCCCGTGCAGCCCTGCGCTGCTGCCTGTGGCTGGTCCCAGCCACGCTTGTCACGATGACAGGGACTGACCCTCCCGGAGGCGCTGGGTCCCTGCCCTGCTCAGGGCACGCTGCCCCTTTCCCAGCATCGTCCTTCTGCCGTTGTCCCCGGGTCGCTCCCGGGGCAGGAGGCACCGGGTGCTCTGCTCCTCCCCGGGGCAGAGCGGGGGGGGTTTCACAGCCTGCCCAGCTTCCCCGCAGTGCCAGCACATCTCCCGCTGCCTCCAGCTGCACCCGTGACTGCCCCGGGGAGCACGGTGCCCTCGTCACCCGAGCTGAGCCCCCGCGGCAGCGGCTTTGGGTGCGGAGGCTGCAGCAGGCACCCGCCCACCGCTCCCAGTGAGGTGGCTGCAGTCAGATGGAAAAGGATGTTCCAACGTCCTTTACAAGTGTGATGCTGGAAAGAGACAGCCAGACCCCAGGGTTGTCACTACAAGCTGCGTCCCTGCCCAGAGGTGCCTTCCCAGCACGGTGTCCCCACCTGAACCGCGGCAAACGGGAGCGTGGGCACTTCAGGATACAGCAGGGTGAGGCACACGTACCCTGTCCCCAAACCCCACAGCTTGGACACCCTCGGTTTGGCCCTTTTCTGGAGCATCCTCTCCCCTGCCCGAGCAGGAGCCCTGGGTTCTACAGCGGGACCTGCTTGGGAGCATCTGGGAGCAACAGAAGTGGGGGACAGGAACACCCCCTGAGCCACCCCCAGGGCTCAGGGAGAACCCTGCCAGTGCCTGGGGACGTGGCTGCATGGCTGGGAGAGCAGCATTAGCATTCCCAGTTGGCACCAGCTCTGCCTCTCCCTTCCCGCTCCGTTCTGCAGTCGGCATCGCTCCTTGCCGGGCCGACAGCTGCCTGCTGATAGCTGTCCCTCCATTAGCGCTCCTGATGGGAGCCCAGAGAGGAATGTGCTGCTGGCCTAAGGGATAAGGACATTTACAAAGAGGTTGTTCCCCCCCTCCTCCTTTTCTTCCAGATGAGGAGTCGCTCTCTGCAGTGGTTTTATTGACGGTAAATCCCCCAGCAGCGCTGGCTGGGCAGGGAGGGAGGAGGTCTCAGGCTGGACCAGGTGAGCACGTGGACGTTCTTGGGAGTCCTTGATTTCCAGCGCACAAGAAACCCCAGGGAAGACACTCTGCTGCATCCCCTGGATGGAGAACGTTTCTTGGGGGTCTCGTGGAGCTCTTGGGACCCCAGACACCCCAGGATCCTTTTCTACAGGAGCCAGGGAGGAGGAGAGCGGCCAGAGGAAACTTCCTTACCGCTGGCCCTCGGCCAGGGAGAATGCAGCTGCATCCTTGGAATCGAGTGGAGCGTGGGGACTGGGAGCGTTTCCGTGTTATTTTTTGGGGAAGCCACGTGAGGGTTGTGTTAATTCCTGCTGGGAGAGGCAGCGGAAGCAGCCGAGGGCTGTGGGATGGGTGAGGAGGTAACAGCCCCAGGTGATAACTGCGAGAGCCTCAAAGGGGTGGGTCACTGAGGGGTGGTGGGGTGTGAGCGGCTCCGGCGGAGTCCTCCTGTTACAAACCGGTGCTCAGAGCAGGGACTCAGATTCAGGGCTCCCCTCAGCGTGCCCTCAGATCTAATTAGCATGGAAAAAGTAATTAAGGGAAGGTGCTGCAGAGCTGAGGCTCCCAGCGCAGGCTCCAGCAGACAGGCAGGCACCCGACGTGTCTTGGGAACACCTTGGGAGCTTGGGCCAAGGGATAACTCAAGGCCTGGGGCTCTTTTCTCACCTTCCCAGAAGTGCTTGTCTCTGCTCCACCATACACACCCCAGTTACGGAAACCAGCTCCCGTCCTGCTTCTTGGAAGAGCATCCCCAGGGCAGGGACGGATAAGTGATGCTTTTCCATGCTTTTTTAGGGTTGTGCCCTGCTACCACTCCCTCCGTGGAGGCAGCCCTGGCTTGCAAATTGCTTCTTTATCCGCACCCGCTGCTGCCCAGGAAGCAAATTAATTAATAATGGTCAATTAGTCCTGTGGGTGCTGGAGGTGCTCGGCACCGCTGTGTTCCTTCCTGGAGCGTGAGGCTCCAGAGCTGCCTGGCCCTGCAGTCCCGGACTGTGCTTGTGTATTTAAGAGATTTAATTCAGGAGTCACCATTGGCGTGTGGCAGAGCTGCTGGGGCTGCAGAGGCAGCGCTCAGGTGTCCACCCCATCCAGGACAAAAATTCCGAAGAAGAGGGAGGAAAAATTCCACCCGCCCCCCAAACCTGGACTGAGTGATGTGTAAAATATCCTCACAGCCGATCCCTGCTAATGGGTTGCAAATTGCTTCCATCAGCTCCAGCATTACAGATTGCCGTCTGAAATTGCTTCCAGGAGCCCATTTTGGGGCCAAATATTTCTTAGCTTGGGGAAATAACCATCAGCATCATTAGCGACAGTAAATTGTATTCAAATGAGGCACCGTGGGGCCTTATTAGGACTTCTTGCATGTGCCTTTCTCGCTGGTGGGGCGGCTCCAGCATCCATACAGAATCCTTTAAGTTGGAAAACACTTCCAAGATCATCCTCCACCTGCTGCCTCAGCACTGCCAAGGCCATCACTAAGCCATGTCCTCAAGCACCACATCCTCATGTCTTTTAAACCCCTCCAGGACTGCTGCCTCCGCCACTGCCCGGGACAGCCTATGCTGGGGCTTGACAACGTTTTCCACGGAGAAATTTTTCCTGTTTTCCAGCTCCAGGTGTTGGGTACCTGGAGAACAACTGGTCTTGCCATTAAGGACCGGGGCAAAGGCGGCTTCTGCCAGTCCCTGCTGGCCATTCCCATTGCTTCGTGCTGCTTCTCGAGGCATCGCCCTGCTCCAGCTCTGAACCAAGAGCGGCTCCGTTGCCTCCACAGAGATCCTGGTGGAGGTCCAGGGTTTCCTAATTCATGAGCACATCGTTAATTATCTGCTGGAAGCCCAAGCCTCAGCATCTTGGTGAGACTAACGAGGTTATTAACAGAGCAGCTTCTTGCCATGCTGGCTTGGGCTGGCCCGGAGCGTGGTGCCATCCTGGGCGGGTGAGCAAAGGCAGATACAATCTTTGTATCACATCCTCTGGCACCTATTTTCCTTCTAAACCACATCTGACCATCGCTGAGACCTTTCCAAAGGAAACCACGGCATCCAAATCCCAAGAACGGAGAACCCAGCACAGGCAGCTCGGTGAATCCGTGGGATTTCTAAACCAAGCGCATCCCCGGCACTCACTGGTGGTGGCTGGGGAAGGGTCACAGCCAGCCTGGGTGGAGGGTTGAGCTGCAATGCCCGGAGCTGCTGCTCTCAGGAGTTCCCCACGGGGTTATCCTGAGTGAAAACACTGCTGTTTAAACCCAGCAGTGGCTGCTCCGAGCCGCTGGGTCGCCGGGCCCCGTGAGCGGTGTCTCCGTGTGATTTATGCCGTGTTGTGCCGTGCTCTCGCTTGCACCCGCTTGGCTCTCCCGGCGTGAGGAGCAGCCAGTCCATTAAACACTGAGTCATCCTCAGCAGCATTTAATTTTGTGAGGGGCAGCAGTTTGGATAATTAAAGGCCTCCATCTCCAATGCCAGCGGCTGTGGAGAGCAGGGCTGACGGGGAAGGGCGAGGACACCCGGCAGCACCGGTTAACCCGCCACGGAGGAGGTTCAGCTCTCCCTCCTTCCCCTCTCCCCCCGCATTTTGGAGTGGGTTTTAACCTTTTCCTGCCTCAGACAAGGGCTTCCTTATTCAGGTGAGTGTCATGATGCTTTGTGCTATTTCTGCCTGGGTTTACCACGTCCTGATGGGATCTCCCATGGGCAGATCTGCTATCTGGAGGCCTTGGCTTATTAAAAGGACAAGCTGTTCGGGGAGCTGGTAATAAAGCCATGAAAGCTTTTACAAACCAGAGTTGAAGGCACTAATATCGCTGTGCTCTGCGTGGGTGAGAAATTAGACAAGAGTTCCTCCGTGCTGATGGGGGTTTTTTCTCCCCCCCAATTCATCTTTCTCAACAATTATCTTTTATTTTGATATCTTTCTATTTAAACCTTCAGAACTGCGCTCGGGATGAAAAGGAGGTTGAACTGCTTAACAACCATGCACCTTGGGGTGCGGGGGTCCTGGAGGCACAGAGCCATGGGGAAGGTGGCTCTGGCTCTCCTGGGGTTTTGGCAGCAGGAACCATCCCCAAGAGCCAGGCAGCAAACTCCCAGGGGATGGTATCCTGTGGGAGGGCAGGAACACTTCCTCACCAGCAGCCTTGGGAAGAGCCATAACGCTGCGTCTGTGTTGCACCAACATTGTACGCCTGGGGCTGGATAGCTGGGAGTTCCTCCTCCTGCTGCTCATCACCCTCGCATCTGGGTGCCCCTCACCTGCTTTGGGGCTGAGTGTGTTTTTTGCAGCCCCTTCAGGGTTGTTCCTACTCTTTTTCCATCCTGGATTCTCGCAGTCAATCAGCCGCATCTTCCCGGAATCGTGGACAGCACCTTAAAAACCGAAGGCTGATGGAAACCCTGTGGAAAATCACCGAGATGGGTGTGTGGCTTCATTAGCTCGAGCAATTAGCATGAGGCAATGCAAAACCACTGGCTTCTGCTCAACCACTGTCCTGAAACGCTTTCCCTGTGCACAGATTCCACCTCGGCCGGCTCCTGCCGTCCTCACTTGTTTCACCCAGTGTCCGGAGAAAGCATCTCCTGGGGTACACAGAGCCCTGGGGCGGCTGCCCCGGACTGAAGGGGCTGAAGATGCTCAGGCTGGATGGGACCTGTACCTGGAAGTGTGGGGCAGAGACTAGACAAACTCATTCCACAGGATGCTGTGTCAAGCAGGGATCTGTGTGGTTGCCAGCGGTCCCACAGTGCTGCCCAAGGCCACCCCTCCTGCCTCCTTGCTCTCTTCCCACTCTGATACCGTGTCAGAAGCTGCTTTGGAGCTACCTGAGCAGAAATGCCCCAGTTGGGCCACGCTGGTGCTCCCAGAGACGTGTCCAAAAGGCACCTTGCTGCAGCCCCAGGCCACGAGCAGGTCATGGCACTGTGTGTGTGCACAGGTCAGACCCTGGCACGTGCCATGTGTGGCACAGGACAACAGGAATCCCCCAGCCCCTCCCTGGGTGCAGATCCATCCCCTGTGCTGCCCCACTCGTCCCACACCATTTCTCCACCCGCGCTGCCTTGGCTTTGCTGGCAGCTGTTTGTCCTCGTGTCCTTGTCACTGCCATAGAGCCCGTCTGGATCACTTTTCCATTTATTCCCTCTGACACTGGTTGTGGTCACAACAAAACTCATCTCATTACGGAAATGCTGAGGGTAGCTGGAAGGGGAAATGGATCCCTCCATCTGGGAAATGCCAGGTCGGCTGCAGAGCCGGGGCGGAGGAGGCAGCTCGTGTGCCTCGGGTGTGCAAAAGCCGCTCCGGCAGCTCGGGGGCGTGGGAGCCAAAGGGTTAACGCTGCCGGCATCCTCGAACGGCACCGATGGGAGCAGGAGCCTCTCCATCTCCGAAAGCTGGCAAACAAATTAAAGCAATGTTGCAACTAATGCGTTTCTTTGCGGCAGCGAGGAGGGGAAGAGCAGCTCAAAGGCTGCGGAGACAAAGGCGGTGCAGATGGGTGCTGGGGGACCCGCGAGCGCCACGTGCGCTGCTCCCAGCTAAGCTCGGATTTGCTGCCACGGCTCCGTGACAGCGGCTGGAATAACCTGGGGAGGATTTATGGGAGCCACAGCAGGGCCAAAGGGGGAGCCTGCCTGGAAAGGGCTGTAGCTGGGAATTGCTCTGGTGCTGTTGCTTCTCGGTGCTGGTGTCCTATTTCGGCAGGAGGGATTGCAGGGTGCGGGGAGGGAGCGTGGCACGGGATGCTCCAGGCACAGAGATCAGCGCAGCTTCTTCCCAGCAGCCGTCCAGCATCTCCCACTTGGCTTCCTGGGCTCTTGTTTGCATTGAAGAGAAATGAAACGGAGACATGCAAATCCCCTTAAACAACATAACGAAGCTGATGGTCCCGCTGGAGCCAGGTCTGCGGCTGGTGGGTGCCCACGGGGAGGAGGCTGGTTGGCAGAGTTCGGCGTGTGGTGAAAGGGCTGGGGGAGATGGGCAGTTGGACCCACAGCCATTGTCCAGGGGCTGCTGCTGCCCCCCAGCATGGCCTTGTCCTTGTCCCCTGCTGGCAGAAATGACACATTTCTCTCGAAGGAGGGGCTTTGTCCCCTCCCGCGGCAGCCAGGCCCATGCAAGGAGCAGATGGAGCCCATCTTGAACGTGCAGTCTCAGCGAAAGAAAAGCCAATAGTCGAGTTAATTACAGACGTTATGGGATCGCTGGGGATTCCCAGGGGATGGAGCAGCCCTTTGCTCGCCATCCGCAGCCAGCGGGGCCGAGGCACCGGGCTGGGGGCTGAGCTGCCCTCCCTGGGGATGGCTCGAGCACAAACCCCCTCGATGGACTGACTTGGAGCTCTGTGGTTATGGGGGTCGTATCCATCCCTCCCCCTGTGTTTTTCCTGGCTGCGTCTCCTGGGGCAGATTCACGGGGTGGCTGGAGGTGCCGAGCAGTGCCTGCTCTCCCCAGGAGCTGTGCCTCTGGCTGTGTGAAACGTGACTGTGCCCAGGGCAGAGCATCGTCTGCCTTTGTCTCACCGCTGAGAAAAACTAGGAGAGAAAGTGCAGCAGCTCCTGAACTCTTCGGTTTAAAAGCGCATTTTAACTCGGCTTGAAAGACCACAGACCCCTCACCTGGAGTCTCTGGGGCAGCTCTGCCACGTCCCCCAGCCGTGCAATGTCTGCTCAGTGGCACAAGGGACTTTGCAGAGGAAATGCCTGCCCGGAGGCAGCGCTCAGCTCTGGCAGCCGGAGGATGTGGATGTGCTGGTTTGCCCTCTTGGTGCTTCTGCTCTGCTCCCCATCAGCTGAGCTAATAAAGTTTGGACTCGTTAAATCCACAAATGGTTTCAAAGTCGATTGCCCAGGGCTGGCTCTCAGCTCCCGCCCACCCCTCCCCTCACCTCTCTGCCGGGGAGATAAGGATGGCAGTGGCTTTAATTCCTCACTTATGCAGCGACTGCCAATTCTCCTGTCCGCTCACCCTTGATAAATACTGCACAAAGATTTGGCGGCCAGCGTGCCAGAGATAAAGGTCCAGTCCCACCAGATCTCCTTCCTCTGTGCCTTTTGTCTCCTTATGTGTCCAATTTGTTAAACAAACCCACCTGCTGCAAGAGGCTCTGCCCGTCCCCGCTCCTGCCTCGGATTATTGCTAAACCTCTGCGTGAGCCTCAGCCTGGGCTGGGAGCTGAGGGCCAGGGAAAGGCGCTGTCATTTCCAGGCCTTGAGCTGTCATTGATCGGGGATCGATAGCGGAGCTGCCTTGGCTCAGAGCTCTCCAGGCCTGGCAGGATCCTCCTCGCTGGCGTCGTGTGGGGGCCGAGGTGCTGCCGTGTCATCTGTGAGCCCTTCCCTGGGAGCAGAGCCCAAACCTGGATTTGGGGATGCTCCTGTGCAGCATGCCTACAAAAGAGAGTGTGCCAGGGGGGTCTGGCTGGGTTTAGCTTTGCTAAAAACCCCCTTTGCACCCGGGCAGCCAGGCTGGGTGAGCACAGTGTGGGGTGCCAGGAGCGGGGCTGGCGCTGGGGCCGTGTCACTGGGAGCTGTGCTGCGTCCTGCCCACCCAGCACATCTGGGTTTGCTGGAACTGGCTCCCCAAGATCAGAAATTCTCGAGGGGCTGAAAGCTGCTGCTGGGGGTGCACAAATATCTCATGGAGATGCGGCGCAGGTGGAGCTGCTCAGGGGATGGGGTCGTGGCACGGGGAGGGTGCCCAGCGCTGCTGGTCTCTGCAGGACCATGCAGACAACAGCCCTGATGCTGCAGCTCCTGCCCAAGCCTCAAATTTCAGGGCTGCTGGAGGCGAGGGGACAGGCAGAGGCCATCGATTGGGGTGGAAAGGGAGAAACAGGAGGGAAGGTCTCAAGAAACCTAATCACGGAGTGCGAGTATAGATGGGGTTGGTGCCGTGTTAGAGCTGATATCCCCGCTTTGCATCCTCATCCTGGGCATTGTCTCTCTTATGAGAGGATCAAATTAAAGAAGAGACGAGTGTTGCTCAGGTCTGGATGCCTTTGAGCTCGATGTGGCACGTAAGTCTGTTATTCCTGCTGGAAGAGCAGCTGTCCCAGGCAGCTTCAGGTGCTATTTAGCTTCCAGGTCTCTGGACTCCGCAGTTTGGCAGTGGCTCTGACAACATGGTTTGATCACTATCGTTTCTAAATCCATGAGAAATGTCATCTGAAGTGCAACAAATAACGGTCTGATTATCGGCTGGATCCTAATGCTACTCCCTGGAGATAACAAGCTGCAATTTTCCCCGTGGGCCATACAATAATCGCCCCAATTACTCCCAAGCAGTGGTTATTAAACTCATGGCACCGCTTTTGTTTACAAAGCAAAAATCATTAAGCAGGTGTGTGTGTGTGTGTTCACTGTTTGGCTGGGAGTGACCGAGGTTGTTCTTGCTTTGTTCTGGGAAAGGAACTCTTGGTGGCTGTGGAAAACCTCCATGGCTTTCCCGCTCTGTGTGGCACAGTTCTGTCAAGAACGGTGCAGAGGAGCCTCCGGATGATCGACCAAATAAAATGCAGTTGGTGTCTGTTAATGCTGGGGTTGGTATCCCGGAGGATGTAACCTCTATCCAAGTATAACATGGAGGGATTTAGGGAGATAGCGTGGTTAGCGGAGCTGGGATGTGATGGGCATGTCAAACACTGCCAGGGCCCTGGCAGGAGTGGGTGTGCTGCCAGGTTTGGCTGGATTGCAGGTGGGAATTGCAGGGCGCGTGCAGGACACCGGCGTCCCACGCCAGCACAGGCTGTGGGGTGCTACCCCTCTGCTCCACCAGCCTCCGGGCAGAGGGGACAAGGTCCCCTTACCCTTGTCCCAGCAAGACCCACGCTGCCGCTGAGGTTTGACATCGCTGCCGTGGCTCTGCACACGCACACACACGCGCGATGGCTCCCACACGAGCGTGTCCTGCACCCACCACACGCCGGCTCGCCCGGACACGGAGCTTCCAGCTGCTCTGAGGGGAGAACAGAGAAAGCAGAGGGAGGGATGACCAGGACGAGGGAGGCAGTGCTGGTGAATTATGCATGACTCCAGGAGGGGAGCGTTATCTGCACGGACAAAGGCCTGTGCCAGCAGCCCGGCTCCGCTGTACCTGTGCCTTCCTTCGCCCGCGCTTTATCTCCGCTCCCAGCTTGTAATTCAGCCCAAATATCAGAGGAAGCTGGAAGATTAATTTTCTCTGTTTGCATGGCAAAGGAGAGGGGACACGCTCTCACTCCCGACTCCCAGCTGTTTAATCCTCCACCAAGGCCTGCCGAAGGAAAAGGCACAAATTTATCAGTGTTGGCAAGTCGCTGCTGTGGGGAGGGGTGTTGGAGCCCGGGGCCCCCCGCGAGCAGGTCGTGGGCACTCACGGCAGGCTCCATGTGTGGGCAAGGTTTGGGGGGCACCAGGAAAATGCAAACCCTTCCCCCCTCCCCAGCATTCGGGCCCAGAGGAGGGTGTGGGCTTGGGAGAGCCGGAGCCATTCTCGCGCGTCCCTCTGGTGTGGGAAGGTTCACGGCTGTGAGTTGCTCAAATATTTAAGAGATGACAACTGTATTAATACAAAAACTAGATAAAGATCCCTTGAGTTTAAAGCCAGAACCATCAGCTCAGCTCTTATTTTCCAGCCCTCTCCCTTAGCTTACTCCCTGGCTTAAATGAAATCATAAATATCAGCCCACAAAGGTCCTTTGTCACCGCACGCAGCTCCCGGCGACAAGAGGTCATTCATTAAAAGCCAGATGAAGGCAATAGAGACTCCCTTTGTTTTTTAAGGAGTTCAGGATAAGGCCGTGGCTTCTCTGCTGACATTAATGCACCGCTTCCCTACGAGGGGCAGAGAGGACGGACGGCGGGTTTGGCCCATCCCACCCAAGTGCTCTTCACCCCGAAGCTGATCAGCGCTGGAGGAAACATCCCGGCTTCACTCGGGTGGGACACCACAGATAAACCTGGTTTGTCGTTGGACTGAGGGCAAAAACAGGGCCCTTTTGGCCCCCTCCTCACTGACCCCAGGGGCTCCTTTATCCCCCTCCTTGCAAACCCCATGGATTCATCATCCCCATCCCCACAGGCCCCACGGGCTCTTTCCCCTCCTCCCAGCCCCTGTGGACAATGCTCTGGCCACATTTTGCCCTGCTGAGGGATGGCCGAGGCCCTGCAGCTCCCACCCAGCACATGAGCCTGATGCCATCTGCCGGCCTCTGGCTCGGGCCAGCCGGGAGAAATCAGAGATTAATTCCCTGAAATGTCCATCTTCCTCTGGCTAAACCCCGGCTGCCCTCCCCGCTCAGCCTGATGGATTTTTCCTCACACTACTGAATAACTCCTTTTTAACACCCCTGCTGTATCAATGCATCTAGAGAAATGCACCTAAGATAGTTTTTTTCTCCCCTTTTTTTCCCCTGGAGAAAGGTTACTGTCTTAAAGTTTCTAATTCCACTTGTTTCCCCCCCTGCCCTTTTATTTTTGAATGACTGTTTATGAAGACCATCATCCCCTAACTGGTTTTGGATTAAAAGGAACTTAATAAAGGTTTCCCCTGAGCACAAAGCTGCACAAATGGGTTTGCAATTGCGGAGTTAATTACGGGAGCTGGGCAGACCGATTGGTGTTTGCAAAGCTTCACCAGAGGACGAGGCTGGCAGGGAGAGGTTTGGCTTCGCTCTTTGCTCACAGGGCGAGGCACTGGGGCAGGTTTCCTTCCATCCTGGAAATGGGGTCACCCTTTCCAGGCACGGGGTCACCAGGGATCCCCTCGGCATCGGTGCCAACCCCGCTCACGTCCCGGGGCCGCAGGCTGGGGTCGGCCAGTGCTGCCCAGCGAAGGGTCTGCGGTGGCTGGAGGAGGAGAATGGGCTGCAGACCGACCCAGCGAGGCTGCGGGAGGAGCTGGAGGAGAATTTCTGCTGCCTGAGAATGTGGAGTGCTTCCGCCAGTAATCGCCGGAATCATCAAATTAGCATAAATTCTATTAACGGTTTCCCAGATGAGACATTTCGAGGCTTCTCCCCCCCCTTCCTGACACAAACAAAAGAGAATATAATTACTTTGCCACAAAGCAGCTCCTGAAAAGGCCCTCAGTCCTTCTGCCTTTCTTCTCCCTTGGAATAAAGCTACGAATGGAGGGTGCTCCTGACCTCTCTGCTCTCATCATCCATCAGCCGGGCAGGAGGAAAGAGACTCCACAAAGGCTTTAGGGCCTGGGACCGAGCAGGGAGCCCGTTTGCCAGGCCCACCTCGTATCACACGTGGCAGGGGGGGTTCTGAGAAGCTTTTTGGGGTGCTGCCGCCCTCCTGATCCAGAGGAGGGTTTGGAAGGACGATGGTTGAACACATATGGAGGAGATGTAATTTGTGCAACACAAGCCCAGCACCTACTGCAGTAACTCACTACAAGCACCGCGGGGGCAATCATCTGAAATAATGCGCCTTTTTTATTGGCACGAGATTGCGGATGACAATTTGAAAGAGAACAGAATTTGCTTATGAGCAAAAGCCTCCTCGACTCTTCAGAACGGCACTAAAACAACTCGCCTGCCTATAAATACGATCTGCCAATAGAGACATCTCAGCTGTGAAGATTTAATTACAGGCAGGAGCTGCGGGAGGCCCCGGGCTGACACCAGAACAGCCGAGCCTCATCACAAATGGGGGATGTACCTGCACAAGAGGCTCTTGGCGGAGCCAGGTGTAACTTTCAACCTCCAACTTCTTCCCAGACAGGGGCAAATTGGGCTTTTGGGTGATTTTCTGTACCGTAAGGTCATGTATCAAGGTCAGAACCTCTCTCTTGCCTGGCCATGTGCTCAGGGGACTAGTTGTGTCTCTTCTGGGCCTCAGTTCCCCCTATAAAACGTAGATAATTTTGGCTCTCTTCTTCAAGGAAACCTCATTAATGTTTACTTTTCCAAAGATCTTGAGGCTTTTTACAATCTATTACGAATTAATTATTATTAAGCTAAAACAAACTATATACCCTAAATAAAACAGTTCCAACAAAGCAGCTGGATGATGAGAGCAATCTGCTTTATGAACTCCCTTTTCCACTGCGCAATTTTAAGCATTTAGTTCCGCTTTCTAATTGCTAATATCCATTCTTCAATTACCCGCTGTTTTGTTTCAGATTTAAAAGATTAAAGCACGTCGTTATTTTATGATTATGTGAATTCCCTTTGTGTAATTGTTGGGTTCGGGTTTCATCCGTTCGCATATTAAACGCCTGCACAGGGAAGACTCGAATGTGGCTCGAAATGGGTTTCGCCTTTGGCACAAGTTGCCGGCTGTTACTCAAATCAACGTTTAAAGACAAAAAACAGGCGAGGCGTCGTATTTCTCAAGCGACGACACTTAACGAACAGCCTCGCGGTGGATTTCAACACGCACCGGCTGCACCCAGCCCCTTGCACAGGGCCCTGCAGAACCAGTGCGGGGGGCTCGGGCCCACCCGCGCCCTGTGACGGTGGCTTTGCTCGAAATAACAACGAGGGCTGGGCCTGAGCACGGCTTTTCCTGGCCAGGGCAGCCCCTCGGGTGCGCTGGGGACGGAGCAGCCCCTCGGGTGCGCTGGGGACGGAGCAGCCGCGGGTCGGGGGGTCCTGGGCCCTCCCGGCGTCCCCGTTGCTAAGCAACGCGAGCGGGCCCCAGCTGCCAGCACTAAAGATGGCGCCCGGCCAGCATCGGCGCGCGCGCGGCCGCGCCCCTCGTGAGGCCCCGCGCCGAAACGCCGAGCAGGCAGGCCCCGCCCTCAGCAGACATGGCGCCGGGCCGGCTTCAGGAGGCCGGCAGGCGCAGCCAATGAGAGAGCGGGGGGAGCCGGGGCGTGCGGGGATTGGCTGGTGGCGGGGATTCAAACCGGAGCGCGGGGCAGTTGGGGCTGCGCGCGCCGCTGGGGCCGGAGCCGCGGCCCGGGTGAGTGACCCCGGAGGGCCTGAGGGGATCCGGGGGGACTCAGGGGAGTGCAGGGACGGGCCGAGGAGGTCTGGGGGGGAGCGGAGAGGAACTGGTGGCTCCGGTGAGTGGGGGGGCGGGCCGAGGAGGTCT
>VZRR01001495.1:0-41270 GCA_013398015.1 Oreocharis arfaki | reverse complement strand
TGCCCAGGCCCATTCCCCGGTGGTGTCGGAGCCCCGTTCGCCCGGCCCAGTGGGCGCTGTACGGGCTGGGCTGGTCCCTGCGGCCTCCCTGCCTCGGCGGTCGCGGAGGACGCGGGGATGGTGATGGTGATGCTGGTAATTGTGGCACCGAGCTGAGCGTGCCCCGTGTTGTGAGTTCGCACTCCAAGGGCAGAGCTCTTCCACACCTAATGCAGAAAGCACCGAGCTGTTGTCGTGCCTGTGAACTCCGTACCTGTGAATCAGCTACCTCAAAGCCTTCTGTGCTGGCGTGCTGTGTTCCCTCCTGGCACCTCTCTCAACCCTTCCAGCACCAGCTCGTTCCCCAGCCCCGGCTGCCCTGCCTGCCCCAGCCACCTCTTGCATTAGTGAAGTCATTTCTGTCTTGCTGAGCTGGAGACTTTCCCCTTCGCTGCCTCTGTTTATGCCGTTGTTGCTGCTGTTTGAAGAGAAATGTGCTGACTGGTTGAATTTTAACAGCTATTTGCAGGAGGAGCTGTAACTTAGAATGCAGCTAAATTTAAAACTGTATTAAAATTCCCCAGAATGTTGCTCCTATTTTTATCTTACAAAGTGCTGAAAACTTGCAGGTTTTTAGTGGCCTATATAGTACCAAGTTATTTGTAGACAGGGCATGGGCTGTGTTCTGTATCCTTTCTGAAGGGAAGGACTTGGGATCCCTCATCTTGCCTTGGGTTCTGAGCCTCTGTGCTGTGCTGGGGGGTAGTGGAAGCACTGAGGTGGGCAGATCTGCCTCTCTCCAAGGCTCTGTTGTCCATGTACTGTGGAGGGCTGTGGATTTTCATCGCCAGTGAGAAAAAAGTAGATGCATATATCTCCATAAAACATGAGTTTTGTTCGTGCAGCTTCTCGAACTTGCCTGAAAGCATTACAGCCACTCACTCCGAGGCTGGTTCTCTTTTCTTTGGGCTGGTTTCTGTCGGGAGGTGGGAGGGAAGGGCGGGGCTGCTTGTTTAGCTGCGGGTTTTTTTTGGCAGGAGGATGGAGAGTGCCATGGTGAACCTGCGGGGTCTGTACGAGCAGCTCACGCGCCAGGCCGAGCTGCTGAGCGAAGGGAACGAATACCGTGAGTTGTGTCTCTGAGGCGTTCCTGAAGAATCTGCTAAAACCAGTCCAATCTGGGTATTTCTTTTATTGAGGAACATGAAGTCCTGGCTGGACTTCCATGCAGGGTCACGTTGTGCTCGTAGCAAACTGGCTTCGTGCAACATCTTGTGTTCCAGCTCTTCTGACTGGTGCTGACGGGAAGGGCTTGCTCTGGAAAATGGAAGAGCTCATGGACATCTCTTGTGTGGGTGGGTTGGCCCAAGGGCTGGGTTCTCCACGCCTCAGTTGGGAGCAGGTTATGGAGGCTCAGGTTGCACACCAGGAGGAATTTCTCCATGGAAAGGGTGGTCAGGCATTGGCAGGGGCTGGTGGAGGTGGAGTCACCATTCCTGGAGGTGTCCAAGGAACGGCTGGCTGCACGTGGCACTCGGTGCTCTGGGCTGGGTGACAAGGTGGGGATCAAGCACAGCTTGGACTCGATCTTGGAGTTCTTTTCCAACCTCAGGAACCCTGGGATTCTGTGTGAGCAGATACCTGCTGTCAGCTGCTCCTCTCCTTGCCCAGCCAAGGCTTCGTGTGCTCTCTCCCCAGAGTTTATTCAGCTAGCGAAGAACTTTGAGGAGTACCGGAGGAAATGGCAGAAAACGGAGCACGAGCTCGGCAGGTACAAAGATCTCCTCATGAAGACGGAAGCCGAGCGCAGTGCCCTGGACGTGAAGCTGAAACACGCCCGCAATCAGGTGGATGTGGAGATCAAACGGAGGCAAAAAGCCGAAATGGACTGTGAGAAGCTGGTGCGTAATTCCTGTGTTATCTGTCAGCTCTCGAGAGTGTGGAGACAAGGTGGTTAAACGGCATTG
The DNA here is from genome assembly GCA_013398015.1 of Oreocharis arfaki. NCBI lineage: Eukaryota > Metazoa > Chordata > Aves > Passeriformes > Paramythiidae > Oreocharis > Oreocharis arfaki. The sequence goes on along the minus strand of VZRR01001495.1, from coordinate 39,324 downwards.
ATCGGTGGCAAATCAGGACTGGCACTCATGGGAAGGAAAAAAAGGGAAAAAAAAAGCAAGGAATTGGCTCGGCTCCTCCTCGGAGCAGCCTTCTGCTTTGATCTGGGAGAGGAGACTGGCTGCTGGTGGAGCTGAGCTGCCATTACCTGCCTGCAGCCATTAGCAGTCCATTGACACAAGTTCTGAGAGCTTATCTCTGGTATCTCGAGCACTTGGTCGGGTCTCACAGTAATTAAACGCGGTGTATCCAGCTGCTGATGTTATCTGTGTTCACAGGAGCGGCAAATCCAGCTGATTCGGGAGCTGCTCATGTGTGATGCCTCCGGCAGCATCCAGCTCAGCGAGGAGCAGAAGTCTGTCCTCGCCTTCCTGAACAGGCCACAGGCTTCTGTGGGAGGTTCAGGTAACAAAAGGTAGGGAAACAGCATTTTACCTGAGGTGTCAGGCATCAATCCCGCTGTCGGCCTCTGTGACACATTCCACACCCGTGTCAACAGTTTTCCTTTTTGTTCCACTTTCAAATCCGACTCTTCTGAGTCAGTGAGATTGTTCTGGAACCGTGACTGACTGAAAGCCAAACTGATACAAGCTTCTTCTAATTTTTGTTTTTTAGGCTGTCTACAATAGATGAATCTGGCTCAATTCTGTCAGACATCAGCTTTGACAAGACCGATGACTCACTGGTAATGTAACTCTGAAGTTCTCCTCCCCTGTAAAGCCCGAGGGGAGGGGGTTGATCTCCAGAGACCCTTTGTGTTTAGATTAGTGGGGTATTAAACTGGTTGAGCTGATTTGCATTTCCCGGGTGTACTATTGGCTAAAACTTGATGAAAGCCCTGGCCAGGGGCTGTGTGGTATTTACCATTAACCAGTGCTGTGTATTGCCCTCAGGACTGGGATTCCTCGGTGGTGAAAGCTGTCAGGCTGAAGAGGAGAGAGAAGCGGGTACGTTGTTCAATTGTTCCCTGTCACATAGTTTCCATTGTTCTCCCTGGCTGCCACAATGCCACCATCTGTCACCTCCCAGCCACCTGTAGTGACCCCTGAGCCGCTAAGCACAGTCAGACCTCACATGGATGTGCTGCTGCTGTGGGGGTTTAGGTTGAAATTTAGGTCTGATGTCACTGTTTGTCTACTGAAAATGAGTGGAGTTTCTCTATATCCTGTGCTGTTACAGTCTGGGGTTTGCAAGAAAACACTTGGAGATTATTAACAGCTCCCAGATTAGGAAGAAATGGTGTAGGAAGTTAACGTTTTTCTACTCTGTAAAGGAGCTTGTGGTTGTTCTGCTTCAATCTGCAGAAGATACAGGTGGGAAGAGCCTGAAACCATCCCCTGGTGGAGCTGGGAAGGGTCTGGGACTTGCTTAGTTGCTGGATTTTGTGTGTGTGGTTTGTGGGTTTGTCGGGGCTTTTTTGTCCTCCTTTCTTAAGTTGGGTTTCTTTCTTTTCTGAGCTGGATTATAAAGCTGGCCAGGAAAATTATTTGAAAGAGCAGCATACTGAGGTTCTCTAACTCTTCCTGGCACCTCCAAGGTTGCCACGAAGCAGAGGTACCACTGAAGGGCTTGTCTACACCCACCACAGATGGAATGAAGTGTTCATTCCTTCTAATTATCCAGGACCAGTGTAATGCTAAGTTCACAGCATTCCTGCTTCCTAGACAAGAATGTGCTCTCTTTTCAGCGCTCTTCCAGGCAGTTTGCTGAAGGTCCCCCAGGTCCTCAGAAGAAATCCAGATCCATTAGCAACACAGCAGACCAGGTACGGTGGTCCCAGCTGGGTTTGTGTGCACTCGGTCACAGTTCCTGCCTGTTTCTAGGGCTGCTGGAACTCCCTAGTTCTGTCAGCATTCCTGTCACTGACGGCGTATTTGTCATCACAGGCTAATGAATCCATAGTAGCAAAGACCACTCTGATGGTCCCCAACGATGGTGGCCCAATTGAAGCCATTTCTACCATCCAGACTGTGCCTTATCCTCGGAGGAGCCGGAGGAAGAGCGGTAGGTGTAACATCTCTGTCCTGCCCTGCCACGACTACTCAGGTCATCCTGAAATGTTAGTTATTCCTTCCAGGACCTGGAAGCTGCTTCTGGTTTATGATGCCCGTGCTTTTGGGGGCAGAGGGTGATTGCAGCCAGTCAGCCTCTTCCTCTTGTGTGTTCCAGGTGCTTTGCAGCCTTGGAACAGCGAGTCCAGCGTAGGCAGTAAGCAGCTGGAGCCCAAGTCGGACACCGACGGCTCCAGCACCCCGCAGCACAACGGGGGAGTGAGGCTGCACGACTTTGTTTCCAAGACGGTGGGTCTATAGGCAGGAGGGGCTTGGAAAGCATCTCCTCTCTTGGAATGTGTGTGACAAGAGGCTGCCAGCTGTGTCAAGGGAGGGTTAGGTTGGATATTGGGAAAAGGCTCTTCCTCCAGAGGGTGCTGGGCACTGCCCAGGCTCCCCAGGGAATGGGCACGGCCCCGAGGCTGCCAGAGCTCCAGGAGCATTTGGACACCACTGTCAGGGATGGCCAGGGGGGGATTGTTGGGGTGTCTGTGCAGGGCCAGGAGCTGGACTGATGATCCCTGTGGGTCTCTTCCAACTTGGGCTATTCCATGATTCTGTGATTACGTCTCAGGTCAATATGAACTGTACCAGTTACCTGCATGGATCAGGGAACCGTTAAACCAGTTTAATTCCTGCCGAGTTCCTACACTGCGCTCATCTCTCCCATCTGTGTGCTCTGGATCATCAGGTTATCAAGCCAGAATCGTGTGTTCCGTGTGGAAAGAGAGTCAAGTTTGGGAAGATCTCTCTGAAGTGCAGAGACTGCCGGGTGGTCGCTCACCCCGACTGCCGGGAGCGCTGCCCCCTGCCCTGCATCCCCACGCTGACGGGCACTCCGGTCCGCATTGGAGAGGTGGGTCTGTGCCCCGGCCTTGGGGCCACCCCACATGGGCCCACCTTGGCTTGGGACTTGCTCAGCTCCAGCTTTGCCTTCCCCAGCAAACTCCTGTTGCTCAGAGCTGCATAATAGCATGCAAATGAGCTTGCTAATGCATCATTCCTCAAGCAGGGAGGGGGTGTAGGGGTGTGATGGTAGGAAGGCGTTGAGTGGGGAAGGTGGCAGCTCCGGGCAGGCGATGCAGCGTTGTGCTGATGGATGTGATGTTTCTTCATGAGTCCTGGGAAGAGCAACAATTCTTGTTTTCAAACCATAGATCTTGCTGTGAATTCCTGAGAGAGTATTTTCCGTGTCTTGGTGACTGAATCCCTCTTTTTCTTTTCATTTTTCCTTCTGCCTTTTAGGGCACCTTGATGGATTTTGTCCCTTCTACTCCTCCAATGATCCCTTCCATCATCGTGCACTGCGTTAATGAGATCGAGCAACGAGGGCTGCATGAGGTAAGAAGAAAATGAGGTGTGAAACAGCGCTAATGGAATGGGTTGTGGTGTTAGGGAAGCAAATTGTTAACCCAAATACCCCTTATTTATGGTGTGTATTGTGCTGCTCAGTGGGCGACTCAGGTGTGGAGAGAAGGTGGGGGTGGAAGAACATCAGTTGACTTCCTCCTCTGAGCAAAGCTTTGTGCCAACAGACAGGTCTTTACCGCATCTCTGGCTGTGACAAGACTGTGAGGGAACTGAAAGAGAAGTTCCTTAGAGCAAAAAACATTCCTTTGCTCAGTAAGGTGGACGATATCCACGCCATCTGCGGCCTTCTCAAGGACTTCCTGCGCAGCCTGAAGGAGCCTCTTCTCACTTTCCGGTTAAACAAGACTTTCATGGAAGCTGCAGGTGAGGAATTGCTGTGTGACATCTCCAGCTCCTTCCTGAGGCTTGATGATTGTGGTTTTGCTGTTGAGTGAGCCAGCAGGCCTTGGTGCTCTGTGGAGCCCTCATGCCTGAGTTCTGGTTGGGCAGGATACATGGTTATTAGCACAGCATGAGAAGTTTCTGGCTTCCTTATTTCTCTGAGTAGCTGTGGCTGTGAGGTGAATATTGCAGCTTCTGAGAGCACTTTCTTAGGTCTAAATATTAATTTTTCCCGCTAGAAATCCCGGATGAGGACAACAGCATTGCTGCTATGTACCAAGCAGTTGGAGAGCTTCCTCAGGCCAATAGGGACACCTTGGCTTTCCTCATGGTCCACCTGCAGAGGTACATTCTGATGGACAGGGGGGTTGGAACCAGGTGATCTCGAAGGTCGCTCCTGACCCAAACCATGCTGTGATACGAAAGGGCAAGGTTACCCCACTGGTGCTTTTTCTAATTGGGTCTGGTTACTGCTTGTTGAGCATGAAGTCCTCGTTCTGGAGCAGACCTGCTCCCTCAGAGGCTGAGTGTGTGTGGGACAGGGGACTCGGATCACACGTGAAGGGGCAAAGCTACATTCTTTCTTAATTTCTTTTAATACAGGGTGGCTCAGAGCCCAGATACTAAAATGGACATCTCCAATTTGGCCAAAGTCTTTGGCCCCACAATAGTTGCCCACGCGGTACCAGATCCTGACCCCGTGACCCTCCTGCAAGACACCAAGCGTCAGCCCAAGGTAGGACAAACCTGGGTGATTTTTATCTCTTCCAACCCGAACCATTCCATGATTCTGTGATCAGTGACTCACGGGTGTCTCTGTAGGTCGTGGAGCGACTTCTGCTGCTGCCCATGGACTACTGGAGCCAGCTGATGATGGTGGAGCAGGAGAACATTGACCCAGCACACGTGATTGAGAACACCAACGCCTATTCCACTCCACGGACACCTGAGGTTCAAGGTAACCCTGGTTTCTGCTCTGTTATTAAAAACAACAACCCTCAATCCAAGCAGCCCGGGAGGCTCTCAGAGCCAGCCACTCCTTGCTTCATGGAGGAAGAGGGAAAAGCAAAGTGTGCCAGGAAATGCCAGATTTGTCTAGTGCTTGTGACAGATGCCAGGGAACATCTGCTGTTCCCTGCACGGCAAAGAAAACTTCAGCTGTCCCCACACTGTGCTGCTCTCTTTTGGCAGTGAGCATTCTGGGTCCCCTCACCACCCCGGAGCAGCAGCTCTCCAAGACTCCCTCGTCCAGCTCCCTGTCCCAGAGGGTCCGCTCCACCTTCAGCAAGACCACCCCCAAGTAAGTGCCAGTGGGTGCTGTCAGGCAGAGTCTGGAGTGCCTGCAGGTGGTTTGGGTGGTCAAGGAGAACTAAAATGCGACTTTTGGGGGCAGCCTGCACTTACTACTCGGTCAACCCTCCCTTAATCTGTGCTCTGGGAGCAGCAGCTGCCTCATGGGTTATAAAAATCCTCTCATGGTAGGGAGAGGAATGTTGTTTGGGAGGTGGGTGAAATTTGGGCAAATGTTCCCTGGAAAGGGAGAGTGTTGGATCTCTGTATCTAAAATTCCAAACTGATATTTTTGTGTTTCTTTTGAACTAGATTTGGGAGTAAAAGCAAGTCAACAACCCATCTTGGGCATCAGGGTTACTTCTTTGCCTCTCCTCTGCTGAAGTGAAGACCTGGGAGTTGGTCTTGTCCTGGCATTTGCACACTAATGCTCACAAGTAGAAGAAATACAGGTTGTCTCCGTGGCCCCTGGCAGCTTATATTAAATGATCTTTGTCCTTTTATCTTTCAGCTTAAGTGAGACTTTTAAATGGGTTTTATAGTGCAATTTATTTTTATTATCTAATGCTGTGCTGAATGTAGTATTGGTGAAGACAGTAACAAGCAGGATTTGTTCAGTGTTAATCATTAAAAAAACTCTAGAGAACTGGCATTTTCACTGACATCTGGTTTTCTCCCGGTGTGAAGTAGAGCAGTCACAAAATGAGAGTCAGTTGGTCGGGGTTTTTAGGACTCCGTAGGATGTTCTGGACACAGCAGTGTCTGAACTTTGTCAGAATCCAGGCTTTCCATCAGCACAAGTCCCACCTGGCTGGTGGTGCAGCCAGAATCCTGAGGATGGCAGTGTTGGATTGGGCTGGTGGACCAAAGCCTCTCTTGAATGAACTGCCCGAGGGCCTGTGGCTGCTCTAAAGGAACATTTCCTGATACTGTGTTTGCAAGGGGCAAATTCTGTAGAGGACGGTGTAGATGCAAAGCCAAAGGATTCCTGGGTGTAGCCCAAAGGAATAAGTGCTGCTCATGTTGGTGAGGGGAAGGAGGGTGGTTCAGAGCGGGTGGGAATCCTGCTTTCCCAGGTCAGGATCTGGGACCTTGCCCAGCACTGTGTGAAGACACCTGTGGAACACACGCACACGTTTATGAAGTGGCTGTTTTTATTGAGCTCTGGAAAACTGTCCTGACTGTGCAGTTAAGTAAATCCTGATGTTCTACATGACCCACAGCTCCGTGTTCTCTGGCTCGTGGTTTAACTCGTGCTGTGTATTTTCACCCAGGCATGTGCGGCCTCACTGGAGGTTGAGGGGCTGCTCTCTGAGGAGCTCCTGCCCCAAGGACTGATCCCAGCCAACGCTGCTGCTGGGAGCAGGATCCTGCTGGGCTGTGGCTCCTGGCTCCGGGGGAGGAAGGAGGATGACAGGTTTGGTCACCACTGTTGTGTTGAGAGGTGAAACAGCCTGGGGTGGGTGTGGTGGCCTGGGGTGTTTCTTTCCCCTTGATTGTGAGGTCTGGGGGGCTGAAGTGTTTGTATGCTGGTGCTGACCCACTGCTGGGGCCCTGGGCAAGGGGGTGTTTCTGACCTCTGGGGTTCTCAGATGGGGGGTGCCCACCTGTGCCTGCAGGGAAGGGCACAAGTTCCAAGTGGGATGTAAAAGGAAACGGCAGAGGAAGGGCCTGGGGGGATGGAGAGTGAGAACAGCGAGGAGAGGGCAGATCTTTGGCATTCCATGCTCTGCATGCTTCAGGCTTCAAGAAGACACCAACAAGGAGAAATCACACAGAGAAATATTTATTGATCAAAGAACGTTAAAAGGTTCACTTTGACTCCAGAAACAGGGATAAAAATGTCATTCCCGGTGGGAACCATCACAAGAAAGCTCCTGGTCTATGCCCAGGCAGGGGCAGGCATGCGTGTGCTTCTGAGGATTAGTGCAGATCAAATCACCCCTGTGGGCTCCTTAATCAGCAGCATTTAATGCATTTGGACAGGCCAGTGACCATCTGTGTCCTGTATAGAAGGGCTTCACCCTCATCATGGCTCCTCAGTGATCTTATGGAGGAATCCACCTCCTGGTTCATTGCAAATGGCAGAATTCTTATAATTAATGAGTTGATTTCTCACACTGCCCTAATCAGCGTTTGGTTCTGATCAACGGCAGCTCCAGGGGAGAGACACACATCCACACCTGAGGAACATTGTGCTCAGACCCCATAAGCCAAATTCTTCTCTCTTGTTTTCATTGCCTGTGGGAGAAGCAGGACGCAGCAGCCTGTGTAAGGCTGGGGCACTTGGTTACCCACGGGTGGGACCAGATTTGAGGGCTGAGCAATGGGACGATGTGAGGAGCTGACAGAACTGTTAGGTCCATGTGAGGGATGGGCCTGCTGTGCAGAGACAGACAGTCCTTTCGGCCTTCTAGCCTGGGAACAAAGCCATGCCCTACTCTCTGGGGCTCTCCCCATCATCTAAACCGAGCGCAGCGAGCTCCGCAGGCAGGTGCCGGTCGGCCTCCTCGAGGAAGCGGAGGATGGCGTTGGCGGCTTCAGTGTCACCCTTGTGCTGGTGGATCTGAGCCATCTTTCTCAGTCTGCGCCCACAGTCCTTCCTCTGGTCTGTCTGCATGGAAATGCTGTAACCATCCATGAACTTGGCTTTTGCCCTATCCGGGGATCCCCCCCGGTAGAGGAAGAACTTTCCCCAGTGGCGATTCAGGGCTTGACGGCATCTGAGGCTCATGGTGTCGATTTCCTCCTCCAGCTCCTTGTAGATCTCTTCTTCCTGTGCTGGGTCTCTTTCACCAATGAACTCTGCCAACTGCAGCTTGAGAAGTGTGAGGTCCAGGTCTGGATGTTCCTGAATAATTTGCTGGAGGTGCTTTATGGCTACATCCAGGATATCATTCTTGTCTTCCTGCCTTGCTTTAAGCCACTGTTGCTTGTAGCACTTGGCCAAGGCCTGGTAGAGAAGGTGGTAACCCGGGTCCGGCTGCAGGGCTCGCTGGAGGATCTCAACTGCTTGTTCTGTCGACCGTGGCACCCAGAACAAAGCTGCTGATTTGAGGACCTCAGGGTCAGAGCTTTTCTCTGCACATTCTTTGACCAAGCCAATTGATTTTTCCCTATCTAATTGTTGGAGTAGCCTGGCCAAACACATTTTGGCTCTGTAGTTATTTGGCTGCTCGTGGACAATTCTTTCCAACTGGATTATGGCTTTGCTTGCAATATCAGGCTCCCAGAAGGAAACCCAGGAGGAAAAAAGAGCCATTCCAAGCCCAGTACGGAAAGATCTGTTCTCTGGTTCAAGCATCAAGGCCACGTTGAAGCACTCCCTCGCCCGTTCCCCGTTCCGGGCTCTGATCGCCAGGAGGGACCAGCCTTTCAGGGCCTCGATGTCCGAGATCAGCCGCGTGTCCCAAGGAGTTGGGCAGAGCTGCTGAATTCGTTCCAGGCAGCTTTCAGCCTCCTGGTAGGAGGCCTGAAGGTAGTAAATCCAAGCATAATTCCCGTAGATAATCAAGGAGCCGGCAGGAGATCCCGGCTGCTCCTCTTGCCCGTTGTGCTCCTCAGCAGCTCTGAGGCTTTGCAGAGCTTCCGTGCTCTGGTTGTTCAGCTGGAGCAGGTACGCCTGGAGCCCCAGGAGGGCCACCTGGTTCTGCTGGGTCGTGTGCTTGATCTCAACATCCAGCTTCTGCAGGATATGCGGAGGATTAAAAGAGTCAGTGCCCAAATCCCAGGTGAAGTGACACTGAAGGGCATCCAACTTCTCCTTCAGCTGCTCCCTGCTACAAAGAGGAAATGGTGAGTTACAGAAGGGTGGGACCCCGGGGTGCCCACAGAGAGCGGAAAAGAGGAAGGGAAGTGGAGAAGGGGACTCTCTCCGGTTGCTCAACACATCTCTTGCGCTCAGGCTGCTAAAGAACCTGCAAATGGTTGTTCCAATCAGCCCATTTTCCAGGGAGCTGTCTGTGAGCCTTCCCTTTGGGGAACAGCAAGCCAGCAATGGAGTCACCAATGCCTGGAGCCAGGGCTGCTCTCTTATCTAAGGCAAAGGCCCTGGGATGGACTGCAAAAAGGGAGAGTAGAGCCAGCCCCACCCACACGATAAAAGCTTCTTCACCTTCTATGGGGAGGAAGCAGGGGTTGTGTCTTCAGCTGAAGGGTGAGGAAATGGCACAACAAAGAGCCCAGCAAGGTCATGAGGATGTTGGACTGGAGTATGCCTTCCATGAGGAAAGGCTGAGAGAGCTGGGACTCTTCAGCCTAGACAAGAGAAGGCTCAGAGGGATCTTAGAGCTGTAGAAATACCTGAAGAGAGGGTGGCAAAGGAGTTCCATGAGGAAAGGCTGGTGCCAGACTTTTATAGTGGTGCCCAGTGCAAAGGCAAGAAGGGCACAAACAAGCTCAGGAAGCTCCATCTGGACATCAGGAAACTCAGCTGTGAGAAGAGGAGAGGCCTTGCACAGTTTTCCTGGAGAGGGTGTGGAGTCTCCACCCTCAGAGAGACTCCAAAGCTGTCTGGATGCAGTCAGGGGTGGCCCTGCTTGAGCAGGGACAAGGCAACCTTCAGAGGACCTTTCCAGCCTTAACCACGGCGAGATTCTGAGCCAGGATGTTGTGCTGAACCTTCTCCCCCCACGCCCAGTCGCCGTGGGAGCTGTGACAAGAACGGATGCTGAGCACTCACCTCATTTTTGCGGCACGTGTCTCGTCACCGTCGAGGGACGATGGCTCAGCTGCACCTCTTGCACCCTGCAGCAGATCCTGGGCAGGACAGTCTGTAACCTATGGACTGAGCCTTAAATAGGGAAGCTCTCTCCTGGGTGGAGTCTGACTAAACTACTTATCTAGGATGAAATGAAAATGAAAGAGCTTAAACCAAAAAGAAAGTATCTTCTTCCTGTCTTGGAGTTATCACGTTCCCTGCGTAAAATGGCACTGGGGTCTGGATAGACAAGAAAGGGAACCCTGTGGTCAGAGCAGCAGGGTCTGAAGTCCCTGCTGGAGCCCTTCTCCCTGCTGGAAGGGACTTTGGTGTTACACACTGGTGTAAGATGACAGAGGGTCCCGGCCTGCGGAATGGAAATGCGGCATCACCGTTACCAGTGAGGAGCCAAAGGCTCCATGTGGATCTGTGGGACCTTGTCCCCAGGGCTCGTCTGGATCTGCCCTGGCAGCTTTGCTGGAGTTTGTCTCTGCCTGTAGCAGCAGCTGCCCAGCACAAAGGGGATGGCAGTTGCATTTGCACAGTTCTGTGTGAGGTACAGCCGTGTCCCTGGGCTAAATCCCAAGCCTTTCCTTAGGGAGCTGACAGAGCGCAGGATGCTGAGCTCGGGGTGGGCCCAGGGGTATGAACAACTTCAATCAGGGGTATGAACCCACTGCTGACCACCGAGCTTTGGGCAGGTGACAGAAACCAGTGGAAGTGGCATAAAAAATATGGGTAAAATGCAGGGCACACGGTCTGTCTGGGTGTAACGGGGGATTGCAGCCCCAGGGAGAAAGATTCCAGTAGAGAGAGAAGTAGAAAATACATTTTTAAAAAAGTAGCCTCAAGTAGCCTCTAAACAGAGAAGGAAGAAACCACCAGCCTTAGAATCATATTGCTCCCAGCAAAGAAGAAAAAACCCATCACTATTTCCCCCTCAGGATGCTGATGAGTCACTGCAGCAGAGCAAAGGAAGGAGGGGAATTTACTGCTGGAGGAGCAGGGTAGATGCTTTTATCTTCTGTGTTTATTTTTCTCTGTTGCTGACAACCTTTAATAGAAAATGAGTAATTTGGCTATTAGTGTATCACTGCTGGATGAACAATGAGTGATTGCTCTATCTTGATTAGACTGAAGCATTAATTAGACAACCAGTAACGTCTAATTCTTGAAACCTCACATCAGTGTCTTCTTTCAGCATCTTCCTGGGCATTTGGGCTCAACTGAGCTGCTTCTCTCTTGCCTGTGGTGGCCAGGATGGGGCTGTGTGAGTTGGGTGCTGGGTGGATGTTTTGGCTCCCAGGGCTGGGGCAGAACTGTGGCAGGATGGAGGAGAAAATTCGCTGCTCAAATCCCTCAGGCCTTGACAACAGTTCTTGGCTACTTCTGCTAATATTAGGGCTGGTTTGAGGATGATTACAGTTCTGTGCAACAGCTATTAATATCGTACAAAGCTTGGATGGAAGTCAAAAATAACAGCAAATGAGAAAACGACCAACCAGCAGCCAAACAGGAAGTACAGGCAAGGCTTGGTGTTGTAAAAGATAAATGGTGGGAAGGAAAAGCAAAAGAGCTGCAATAAGAAGCAGAGGGGGAAAAAAAAAACCCCACAAATATTTTGGTTGGTGGTTTGAAAACAGTCCTTGGCTTCAAAACATTCTGTTACATCAAGTAACGCTGATCGACTTCTGGCCTGATTGAAAGGAAATCCTGGCTTATTTGCCCAGAAAAACACCTGTTTGTTATAAAGTCCCTTCGGCTGATTCTGGGCCACAGTGAAGGGGCTCTGAACCACCAGAGTGAGCTGCAACATGGAGCAGGGAAGACGGAAGCTGGAAATGCCGTTGTGGAAATGGTGCCTGCAGCACTGGGAAGCTTCGAGAAGCTCCACGAGAGCAGCAAAGGCCAGAACTAAAAATACTTCAAGGTGCGGCCGCAGAATTTCTCTGACAAAGTTCGAGTCCTGCCTGAACATCTGAATTCTTTCCCTGTTAATTGTCTATAACTTCCTTACTGTCTTTCAAGCGCAGGTGAGGCTTCTGTGAGTAAGAAGACAGGCAATAAAAAGGTGCTTTCACAGTTTGTCACAGTTTCTATTGCACCTTTTCTGCTCCCATTGGCTCCGCTGCTCGCGGGACAGCTCTGCAGCTGGGTGCACAAACCTCTGCAGGGAACGAAGGTGGCAAAAGCAGACTTTAAACACTCGATTGGTACTTGCACAGGGCTGTTTGATTCGTGGCTTTGTACAAAGCCCTGGCCAAAAGCCTGGGGTCTCCACCTGCTCGGAAACTTGAGGAGAGAACGCTTCACTATGAAGGTGCTGGGGCTGCCCCATCCCTGGAAGTGTCCAAGGCCAGGCTGGATGGGGCTCAGAGGAACCTGGGCTGGTGGAAGGTGGAACCATGGCAGGGGCGTGGAACTGGATGACTTTTTAGGTCCCTGCCAATGCAAACCATTCTATGACTTCAGCATTTTTTATGAGACCAATCTAGGTAATGTTTCTCCTAGAAAAGGGCTTATGAACACTGAAGGTGCCCGTTTCCCCTCCTGTTTGTTCTCTGACACTCACTCCCAGGCACAGGCGTTGCTGCAGGACTCGGTGCCAGCAGATGGCAGAGGCTTTCCACGGATGACACTGCGGGGCTGTTGCAGCGCCGTTCTCTCCCCAGCCTGTGAAAAAGAATGATGCTTTTGCACCACTTTTACATTTCTGCCTGGCAGCTGGATTATTTTTGAACAATATTCCTCTCCCCGCCCCTTTATTTGGATGAAAACATCTGTATTTGGGAAAGCGTTGGTTTCCCGTGGGTGAAAACAGGGAGGGAAAACAGAGCAGGACCGTAGAGAGCGTGTGCTGCCTGGGGAGGGTGATCATCCCTCTCACAAGTGAGCCAAGCAAGGCCCAAGGAAAGGACTGGGCAGCATTTAAAATGAAAAAGGATTTTTTTTTTTAGTGTAATAAACATAAAAACTGAAACCAACACTGTTGCCTCACCGTGTTTGCCCTCCTTGTTGCCAAATGCTTTCTCTGTGCACACCGTGCTTCTTCCTCACCCCGATGGTGGGACTGGGAGCTGCTGATTCCTCCAGATAAAGGGGGCCTGGATTTTCAGCCTTGCTCATACCTGAGTATCAGGTGACACATAACCACCTGCGTTTGCTGCCGTGGGGTGACGCAGGGAGCTCTGGCTGGAGCTGGCAGGGAATTGCTGCACTCCAGACACTCCCGGTTTCCCCGAAACCAGAGAGGGGATGCTTATGAGACTCTCCTGAAAGCTGCAGTGGGAACTGGCAGGGAATTGCTGCACTCCAGACACTCCTTGTTCCCCCGAAACCAGGAAGGGGATGCTTTTGAGACTCTCCTGAAAGCTGCAGCGGGAGCTGGGCAGCCGCTCAAGCAGAACATGGAGTCGTTGTGCATCTCAAAACCTTAGGCTGAAATACCTTCCCGAAGCGCCTTTCCCTCCTGAATTAATCCATCTCCAAAAATATGAGGCTTTGACTGTGTGTTTACAGCCCGCTGAGGCAATGAGGTCACTGCAAAGGCTTGATCAACACGAGAGAAACGATTGCAGGGAGCAGAGCGCAGATGATAGCGAGGGCTTCAGTTAACTGTCCTCAGCCCCAGCCCAGCTCCTCGCCATCCCCACGCACCGAGGGTGGGTCTGGAGGGGCTGGAAGACACCGAGATACCAACGGCCTCCCCTGGCTGCTCAGGGAGGGCAGCTTATCTCCGAGAGCAAAGCTTTCCCTGCTATCAGCGCCCCGAGAGACACTCAACTGTCTTCCAACTGCTCTGATGGCGCGATAAGCCCGGAGCATTTGCTGCTCAGCCAGGCTGGGAAGCTCCAGGGCTGATCTGGGCCAGGGAGAGCAGCAACACCCTGGTCGTGAGCACTGGGGGAGGCTGGGATGTTGAGAGTTCTTAACTCTTCCCTCTTGATCCACAATGGGGAGAGGGGCTGCTCTCTCCTTTACTCACAGCTCTCATTTACTCCAGAAATGCCCGATGAGGAGGTGACCAGACCCACCAGGAGAGGGTAGAGAGAGTCCGTGGGATTTTCGGTGTTGTTAACTGATGAAAGCCAGAGCACGAGGCAAAACCAGATCCTCTGATTCCAGGCAGCTGGTCCGAAGGCACGTGGCCCTGCTGTCGTGGCATTAAAGTAATGAAAACTCGCTGTGTTCAGATTTTGATAAGATTGCAGCAGCAACGGCTCTCGCTGGTAATTAACGGAGGGGTTTCTGTACGTGGAAGGAATCAGTGGATCTCGGTCGTCCTCCAGACAAGAAGCTGACGGAGGGTAATGCCAAGAAGGCTGAAATGTGTCAAAACTTCAAAGGGTGATGGATCAGACGAGGATTATAATTGACAGGGGAGAGAAATCTCAGAATAGTAAGGGAAAAACAGGGTCGAGATGCACTAGAATTCATTGCACACTTTCAGGTGATTTGGGCAAGATTAAATTCACTCAGCAGGTGAAGGGAACTTTCACTAACCCAGAGAGGATGGAAGGTGGTCAAGGAAAAATGCCAAAGGTTTCTCTTAAAACAGAGGCTGAAGATCAGAGAGAATTGTGTTGGGATCTGGGGAAACAGTGGAACAAGCACTTAAAGGCGTTGTTTGTCAGCACCAAAGAGAATGAGAAACTGCAACGGTAATTGGGCAAGCTCCAACCATCCCAAGCAAAGATAATTTAGCTAATTTACATCCACAATGATGTTCTGAGCGCCGTGCTCCCAGAAGAGGCTGTAAATACATAAAGTTTTATGGCTTTTGATACTGTTCCACATGGCCCAGGAGGAAGCTAAAGAAACACTTCACATAAAATCACTCCAGAGTGCATCCAGGACTGTGACAAGCCCTGCACAGAGGAGAATTGCCCGTGGTCTCCTTGCAGGGCGGAAGGGTAGAAGTAAAGTGTGGTCTTGAGAGGTTAAAGAACTGGATCAGGAATGGTGAAACAGGTCCTGGAGTGGGAAGGAGAGTGTTTCCTTCTCACCTCTGTTGGTGGAGGCCTCTGTCGATAGTTTGGAAAGGAAGGTAATTTTAATTGCCATGAAATAAATAATTGCTCTCCCAGCCAGGGATGGAGCCTGGGCATTTCTGCAGACAGATCCTGAGGAATCCCTGCTGCCTCAAATGCTGTGTTTCTCTTGGGCCGCTGCTCTCCGAAATGGCAGCACTCCCTTCTGAGAAGGATTTTATCCTCTGCCAAAGTCCCAAACAAGAGATTACATGATGTGATTTCCTGCGTGAGCAGGACTGGCTTTGACGACCCACTGAACCTCTCGGCCTTGAAGGTTGGGGTTTGTTTTCTTGAGCTTTAGTTTGGCACCAATCCAGCGGAGCCTTTGTGTCCTAACTTTTATCTAAACACACGCACAAAGAAGGGGGAGAATAAAAACACGCAGTGCCTTCTAGAAAGAGAAAACAAACCCTCTGTCTCCCTAATTCTGAGTCTTCCTCCATCAGCTTTCAGGAAACGAAGTGACAGAGGTGAGTCCTTTTCTGTGAACTATGATGACCCCCAGTGAGACCACAGCTCCCTGCTCACTCCTCTGTCCAGCGGAGCTGGAGGTGGCGCTTTTTCACCCAGGCACATCGAGCAGCCTCATCCATTCTTTTCTCGTGGCTTTTTCTCCTCTTTTTCAGCTCAGAGCACCTGAAGCCCTGAGAAGGCTGACGGAGCCTTCCTGAGTGGTTTATTTTTAGCAGCAAGAGCACGCTCCAGGCCCTGGGGAACGCCGTGAGTGGTGTAGAACCACTTGAAAATACCAAGCTCCCCCTTTTCCACACGAGTGAGCTCTTAAACCTGCCCAGACTTTCTAGTGGCTTAATCCAGCCCTTGTGATCGTATTTCATTTGACGGGATTTTATTCCATGTTTCAGTCTCGAGCTGTTTCTCCCCACATAAACGTTTATCGAGTCCCTCGCCTGCCTCTCTCTGAAGCACCGAAATCCTGAAACCTCTTGCCCTGAGGGGCTTGGATAAATCCCGTGGCACCAGGCTGACTTCGGCCCCGCGGCCGCTGACCCCGTGAAACGAGAGCCCCTGATTGTTTTCCCAGCCGCCGTTCCTGGGGAGCGGCTCCCCGGCCCCTCGCGCGGAGGCTCTGCCGGAGGCTTTTCGTCGTTTCATCCGGAGCTGGAACCCAGCAGCCAAGCAGAATTTCCTTTGAGCTGCAGATAAGCAGATTCTGGCGATAGGGAGGCCCTGCTCAAGCAGCCCCCAGGGCTCTCAGCTCCGAGAACAGCCTCGAGGGCCGAAGGGGAAGGAAGTGTTTAATCCTGTGGACATAGGACATGAAGAGAAAAACAACACCCAGAGATGCATCAGCCTCAAACATTCCCTGAGCTGCCCAGGGTGGGCATCCCAAAGCTGCCACGGAGCTGCAGCCGGGCAAATGTTTTCTAAGCCCGTGTTTGGTGGGAATTCCTCAGGAATCGGCAACAAGGAGTCAACTCATTGTGCAGGAAGCCTCGATCGGCCATGGAGAAAGCGGATCACGTATCGAAAAGTCAAGCTGTCTTTGTGAACAACATGAATGATCAGATTACAGAAAGCAAACCCCTGCAAAAAAAACCCCAGTTCCAGGCTCTTCACTGAGGGCTGCAGAGCGTGGCTCGCTCAGTGCTGGGACGTGAAACGTGTCAGGGCATGCACAGCATCACTTCTTAGAAATCACAGCTCTTCTCAGCATCAGCAGAATTTAAAAATATAATAATTTCCACTTCCAGAGAGCAGAGGGAAATGGCACCCGGCGCTGCACGGGTGTTATCGGAAAGATGGAGCGGGATAGCAAAGTTGTGGTCAAACCCAGCAGAAGATACTTTTAGTCAGACTGGTTCATGAAAGAGAATCTTAGAAAAATCGATAACAAATCAAGCCCAGCAATAACCAACCAAGGACTTCTGGGGAAGTACTCCCGCATTTCAGGCAGATCCATCTGTGCTCCAGCGACAAGAACTAATGGAGAGCAGAGAAACATGGGCAAAAAGTTACACTGTGGTTGTAAATGCACAGATTGGAGGGAAAAAATTGTGATCCAAGGGTCTGGTTTCCAGGGGCACAGGAGGCCCTGAGTGTGAAAAACCCTCATTTTGGGGCCACCTGCCAGAGTAGCCGATGGCTGGGCACAACATCCAGGAACAGACTTGGCCCCAGAGAGCCAGAACAGGACAATGATCTGCTGCTCAGGGGCCTCGAATCCCAGCTCCTGCTGTGTCCTGGTAGTTCCTGGTGGGATGGGAGCTCCTCAGCCAGGCCGGGTCCTGCCCAGCCCGGAGGGTCCCCGGTGACGGGAGCGTCACCCCAGCAGAGGTGACAGAGGGACACCCACGTCCCCATCCCGGGAGAGGTGTGACAGGAGCTGCTCTGCCCACGCCTTCCAGGAGCTGCCTCCAGATGGTGCTCCAGCCAATTTTCTGGGATTTGAAAGGATTTGATCGTCTCACCGATGGCTTTTCTGGGCAGGTCTTTGCTTCATAGCAGCGAAGGAGGGTGGATTGTGCTCGGCCCTCGCAGGGAGCCTTCGGCTGCCTCTGCCAAGCCCTTCCTCGCTGCGAGCAGCTCCTCGCTCCCAGCTCATGCACTGGGAGCCCCCGAGGTCTGCCAGGAATGAGTCACAAACAAGGTCCCAGTAGGAAAGCAGAACTATGGATTCATAACCTTGACCGTTCTGGGTAGGAAAGGTTTATTTGTCCAGTTTGCTTTATAAATAACCCAGAAAGCAGCAGCTTTGTTTTCACGGTCTCAGACTCAGGAACCTCATCCAAGCCTTGGTCCGGGCCCTGGCAGTCCTGGCCAGGGAGAGCAGTCCCTGGGCGTTTGTTTAATGACTCACAGTATGCAAAACACCCCAGCAAGATAAGGCCGAGGATGGGGGTCAGTGGCTCTGTGGCGTGGCACTGCTGTGGGGGCAGCACTGAGGACAGCCCTGCTCCTTCTGGCCCTGGCATCTCACCAATTATCCTCCATCCCTTCTGTGGGTCCCGTGGGGCCTCCTCATGCTGTGACTGAATCTTGCTGTGCTGGATCTCGAGCGGTGAAAAAGGGTTAAAAAGAACCTGGAGCAATTCAGTGGAGAAGGGAAAGACTCGAGGTCAAAGAGCAAAATGTTCCCGGAGGGATTTGTGCAGGGGACCTGTGGAGTCACCACTGTCTTGGTCACACAAGTGACTCCAGGGAGAAACTGAAACCTTGAGAAGAAAATTTAACCCTGTACAGGCAAGGTTAACCCTGGCAGTTTAAATCTGTCAGCTGGGACAACCTCGTAGCAATCCTGTTTCACAGGGATGAGGGATCAGGGGTGTTGTACCGGGAACAGTCACTGCGTGCCAGGCTGGGGGGAGGCCTGGCTGCCCTGCAGGATGCCCTTGTGGAGTCAGGCAGAGATGCCACAGCCAGAGGGGAGCCCAGGCCTCTTCCTGACTGCTGTCCCATGGAAGGCTCCTCGCTGCTCCCATTCCCAGCCCTGGAAACACGAGAATCCCTCGTGTGCCCCGTGCCAGTGCTGTGGGCACAGGGAACAGTGCCAGTGCAGAGCTGCTTTTTTATCACGTGGGGCTGCTTCAGTCCCTCCATCACACAGCCTTGTTCTCCCTTTGGCAGGGCAGGAACAGCTCCAGCTGCTTTTTTTAATTCCAGGAGTGCTGGAAAGGGGCAAAGACTCTTTTACAGCAACGACAACGCCGAGAAACTGCAGGGATGGATCTCGGTCGGGCTGGGCAGCCCTGGCCCAGCACCTGAGCCCGGCACGGTCACGCAGGAGACTGCAGAGAGCAGCTGCTGAGCCTCGAACCCCTGCCAGCCTCAGGCTCAGGGAACTTTGCAAAGTGAGTGGAAAAAAGGCGGGGGGTGAACAGAAAGGCAGCGCTCAGCACTTCGGGGACGTTCGGCCTCTTTCTCCCCTTGCAAAGGGCCCTTCCCCAGGCCCTCCCTCAGCCTGATTTGCAGAGCACTCAGGATTCCGACAAATCTGTACAACTGGATACTTCCCTCGCCCAACCCACTCTTCCTTCAGCCCTTATCTGCCCTTACCTGTCTCCACTAGGTCGCTTTAAAAGTCCCAGACACTTCCTTCCTTTGTTTGTCTTGGCCTGAAAGGGAAACGTCTTGTGTGTCAAAGGTTTAGTGCAAATTCCTGTCCAAGCTCTTTACTACCTCTAGCCTCGGTAAATCAAACTTCTTCTCCCAGCTGGGGATTTGCACAATGATTCAGATTCTCTCCCCACATTCTCCCGCTCCTGCCTGCACAAGGAATTGAGATGGAGCAGCAAAACAAGGGGTTAAATCCCTACAGGCTGCTGCAAATTTGGGATGGAAGAGAAGTTCCAAATGGGTTTCAAATGTGTTTGCGCAGAGCCAGAGTTTCTCAAGGGCTGTGCCACTGTCCCAGCCCTCCTTTCTCTTTAGGGAAATCACCTGGGCTTAGAGACACAAAGCAGGACATGGGGGTCCTGGCTAGAGGTGGGCAGGGAGCACAGCCCTGCTGAGCTCTGCCTGGACTCTGAGGAAGAATTTCTCCATGGAAAGGGCGGTCAGGCCTTGGCAGGGGCTGCCCAGGGAGGTTTGGAGTCCCCATCCCTGGAGATGCCCAAGGAAGGCCTGGACGTGGCACTCGGTGCTCTGGGCTGGGTGACAAGGCGGGCATCGGGCACAGCTTGGACTCGATGATCCTGCAGAGCTTTTCCAGCCTCAGGGATTCTGCGATCCTGTGGCTGCAGCTCTCTTTCCCCAGGCCCCACGGAGGGAGACTGACAGCTCCCGTCACCCTGGAAGAGTGAAAATGATGGAGAGCCTGAGACGCCTTCTACAGAGGGAATCCCCTCTCCCATTTCCACCCCAGACCTGCGTTAGAAAAGCAGAACAAGGACCTGTCCCTGGGAGGAGCATTCGGAGGCAGCAGGTGCAGAACCAGAGCGTGGGGCCGAGCTCGGTGCTGGCAGGGAGGGCAGGGCTGGGCTGCCACAAGCCGACCACGCAGGCGGTGCTTCGGTTGGGAGCCCCTTCCTTTGCAGATGAGCACCTTGATGTCAGCTCCCCTGCGCTCGCCCCGGCGCGGTGCGGTCGCTGCACACCTGACTGCGGCGGGGCCCGGGGCCGGCAGCTGCCGAAACCACAGCCCGGGGGAAGCCGAGCTCCCTGTGCCTCGCTGAGAGCGGCCTGTGCTGCATGAAAACAAACCCAGCCGGGCTGTTCTCAGCCCAAACGCGCCGGGCAAACAGGAAGCTGCGAGCGAGGGTGGAAGGGTGAGGGCGCGGGGCTCTCGGGTAACACCAGGAACGGAGCTCAGGCTCCACCTGCGGATGCTCTCCAGGTCAACACGCGGGTTCACCTGGCCAGCTGGTGCGCTGGCATCCGTATCCAAAGCAGGGGATGAGCTGGGCGCTGGCACTGCCTCTGCTGAGCTCTGCCTCCAGACGAAACGTTAAACTGCTGCAGCACCTGCCGGAGCAGCGGCTCAGGTGCTGGCGCTGCCGTTAGAACCAGGCAGGAAAACTGGTGAGGAGCCAAGAGCTGGGGGCCAGCCCAGGCTCTCCTCCATGCTGGTGACACTCTGCCCCGTACCAGGCCTTCAAAGCAAGTCACACTCCCTTTCCTCCCCCACAATACACCTCCCACCTCTGAACTCCTCCAGCAGCATGGGATAAGTCACAGAATCCCAGAATGGTTTGGGTTGAGCTCATCTCATTCCGTGTCCCTGCCACGGACAGCGACAACTCCACCAGGCCAGGGTGCTCCAAGCCCCTTCACCTGTCCTGCTTTACCCCTCTTTGGCAGCTCCAAAATGAACCAGGAGGAGCAAGAACAACCCTTCCCGCTGCTCTGTGCCAGGATCTGTGCCTGGAGGGGGCAGGAAGAGGACACTGATCTCAGCAAGGCACCTCCGTGGTTCTCCACCTCTGTTTTTCCATCCTGGTCCTGTCCTGCACTCCCTTAGCACACGAGAACGTTCAGAGTGTTTCATCACCACTGTTCCAAGCTTTCCATTACCGAAGTTCCCAGAAGCAGAACTGCAGCTCCCTCGGTTCAGCACCTGCCTGGCGGTGACATTGAATCCATCTGTGGTGCTTTGGGTCTGTCACAAAGGCCCAGCAGGACGTTGTTGATGGCAATGCAAGAGCAAAGAGCCACTTTTGTGGGTGTTCCTGCTGAGTCCAGCCTGAGATGCTCCTGGCCCTGGCACTCACAGGCTGTGACAGGAGCCAAGAGCCACCACGGGACACGGGGTGGGGGTGATGGATTACAAAAGTGGCCGGGAAATTTCTCATACATTTCCTGCAAGTTTGGAAGCCAGGCCTCCCTGTATGACACCTCATCCCTCCTCTTCACAGCTGCTTCTCATTTCCCAACCGTAGTCTTCCTGTTTTGTTAGCTTTTTATTTTATTTTATTTTAAAATCATTTTTGGGGAAGGTGGGGGGCTGTGTTTAGCAGCTGCACACAATTCTGCCCTGGCCATTCCTGCGCCCATCACTATATATAGCCTCAGACAGGCCAAACAAATGAGCAGGGCTGGGGTTAATAATCATAAAATGGAGTTCAGCTGTCTCCGAACTGTGATTTACTGGGACCCAGGCCAGGCAAGATCCTCCTCACGCCCTCGCTGCACAGTTGTCCACAGGGACCAGCCCCTTCAAAAGAGGAGAAATGATTTGAAATGCCTTTTCTCCAGCTGAAACTCGAGATGGGAAATGGCTCAAGCAGATCTGCCGGTGGGTGAGGTCTCCAGGGCGGTGCTGGTGTGATGTGGAGCGACGCTGTGGATGTTGGTGATGCCTCCTCCATCCTTAGGAGCTCAGAGCTGGGAGAACGGGTGAGCTCAACGTGGCCGTGCCCCGCTCTGGGGCTTGTGGTGGCTGGACAGCTGCCAGTGGGAGCATCCCACCAGGAATCTGTGTCAGGGCTGCTCCCAGTCAACGAGTGCATCCTGCTGGGAAGGTCTCTGGGGTCAGAGGTGTGAGGGGCACGAACATTTCGTGTCCAAAACGCTCTTGGTGTTTGTCATGTGGACAGAGACTGGGGACAGCTGAGGCCTTGCCTGAGCTCCGGGGCACCGAGTCCCCCTGGGGGTCGGTATCTCCGTTCCCTGCACGACCCCAGGACTGGCGTGAGGAACCTGCAGAGCGCAGCTGGGGCTCAGATCGTGTCCTAATTACCAGCAAAGAGGCTGGGCCAGGCTGCCGTGTCCCCAGCCCAAACCACGGGCACGAGGCGGGGCTGTGTCTGTGGGTCTGGGACGCCCCGGTTCTGCCCCTTGGGTGCCCTGACCGCCCTCCCCTGCAGCGCCTGTGAGGAGGCCACAGGGCCACACGTGTGGCACTGCCACTTTTGCCCCAGACGTGGGGCACCAGCACTTGTGACGTGCTCTCCAAGTGACCTCCCGCACTCCCGGGTCCTCGGGGTATTTTTAGCCACCGTTTCTCGCAGCCATAACTCTTCTCCTCCCGCGGAAACAAACCTGCTCCTTCCCTGCCTTCTATGGAGAGATGTGGCTGCAGGCAGCTCCCCTTCCCTGCCTCGGGCGCCCGCTGCCCACGCTGCTGCTCCTCCAGCCTCTCAGCCACGGCTGCTCTGCTTTGTGTCTGAGGGCACTGCTGGCAGTTCCCTTCTCCCTCGGGCAGGGAGGGGATCTTGAGGGGATGTGGGAGCAGCATTGTGGCTGCTGGGAGCAAAGACTGGGCTCTTGCCAGCAGGTCAGGGCAGGTGGGATGGGTCTGACTGGGCTCGGGACCCTGGGACCCAGCAGCACAACCTGGGTCCTTGTGCCTGGGCTGGAAGGGAGGAGCTCCTGAAGGAGATACGGGCACCGGGCTTTTCAGCAAAGCTCAGACTGTTACCCCAAAGCTTTTCCAAAATCCATCTGCCTCTTTACGCTCCTAAACAGCATCTGGGACCTGCTCTGGCCTCGCTGGTGACAGAAACAGCAGCCTGGGTTTTCCAGCACATGAACATGCTCATCGCAGAACGGGCTGGGTTGGGAGGGACCATGCAGTCCCACCCCCTGCCATGGGTGGGGACACCTTCCACCTTCCCAGGTGAGCTCTCCTGGTCTCTTCACCTTTGAAACACAAAGATTTTAATCTTTCACCCTCTTTCTTCCTCCTGGGAGACTTTGGTCAGTCATCTTAATCAGCCAGGACTGCCTCACTTCCTCAGGTCTGGAAACGTCTCTTTGTTCAGCAGGGCAGTGTCTCTTATCTCCTCCTGGCCTTTGAGCAGCTCCGCTTTTGGCAGTCCCTGCCTGTCCTTACACCTAACGTGCAAATGATGCAGAGATCCAACTGGGCAAAAGTTTGCAGCTCATTGCAGGACCTGGCTCAGCCCTGGAGCAGGAGTGGCCCTGTCCTGGGCTCTCAGTCCTGCGTGGCTGGTGGCCAAGCTCCCTCCTCAGCACATCTTGCCCACGGCCGTGTCCTTTCCCCTCGGATCTTTCCCTCTGATCTTTCTTTCATCTCTTTTTCCTCTTTCAGAATACCAGGTTCTTTTATCTGAGAACAGCGTCATAAAAATCCCATGAACAATTTTTTTCACCCGTGGGACTTCTCCAGGGCTGGCATCACTTGGCTTTTAGATGGTGGGAGAAGGATGACCACGGTCCTTCTCTCCCACTGCCATCGTTCCCATTGGCATCAAAGGAGAACTACTGCTCGGGCTGGAAATTGCCAGGACAGGTTGCCTGTGATTCTGCAATCCAGGAGCGGGGCAGGGAGCCCAGCTCCTCTCTCGGGAGGAGTTTGTGTGCTCTCTGCACAAAGCAGGGCAGCCTCAGCGGAAGAGGTGGAGTCCGTCCCTTTGGAAGGCTCCCGGGAGGATCCTCCTGGCTGCTGGAGATTTTCCTTCCCTCGGACACAGGCAAAACCTGCAGCCAGCCCCACGTTAGGCCAACTGCTGTTGTTGGACGGGGCTCGGAGTGAGGCAGGAAGAGATCACTGTCTCCTCCTGGAGCCGAACCCTGGAGGGCCTTCAGCAAGGTGAAGGCCACACCCTCGGAAAGGTTTTGGGGGGTGGGAATTCCAGGTGGAAGGAGCCACCTCCTGGAAAGACTCAGGCTTGCCAGCACTGAAGGACAATCCCTCGGTTTCCCCCGACTCTCCTGCTTTCCTTCTTGCGCTCATCATCCTCACGAGCTCTTCCAGGCCGTGCTCCCACCGTGGCAGGGAAGCTCAGAGCTGCAGAACTGTTGAGCTGTGGCCTCAGCTCCCCGCAGGTCCAGCGGGTGATGCTGTGTCCCTGACCCTCAGTTTGTGCAGATCCGGAGCAGGCGCTGCTGGAAGAAGCTGGGCCTGGGAAGTCGCTGTCTCGGGTGGAAGTTCCCATCTCGAGCCAAACCTGAGCACTGTCAGATGAGGAAACGGTGCTTTTCTGACCCAAAACCCCCAAAGGTTGTGTCTGGGAAGCTGTGCTTCAGGAGCTGAGGTCTGTCCCTGGCTGTGCCCTGGGATGGGGCTTGGAGCAACCTGACTTAATGGGAGGTGTCCCTGCCCACGGCAAGGGTGGAACAAGATGAGCTTTAAGGCCCCTTTCAACTCAAACCATTCTGGGATTTTGTGTCTGTACAAAACAGAGTTTTACTTCCCTCTGGCCCTCATTTCCCACCTGCTCTCTCAGGCTGCCCCGTTTCCCTTCGTTTCTCACTAAACAGCACAATTTCCCTTCCCACTGGGCCCGGGAGCGCTGGGTTAACGCCACCGTCACCGGGTGTCAGCGCTGCACAACCACTTAACCCTCTGCGGGATGGGAAAAACAAAAGGAAAGAAGAGGAAGAACCGAATTCTGTGCCGGTGACACTTTCTCCCGGCCAACAAACAAAAGTTTTACGAGCTGAACCCTCTGGATGCTGCATTCCAGCTTGGTAACATTTCGGTAACACATTGCAAACGTTTGACTCATAGAAACTTGGACGGCTGCAGCCGGGGGAGGGGGAAGAGCGTCACATTCCCATTCCCGGGCAGGGTTTGGTTGTCGGATTTTTTTTTTTTTTTTTAAAGAACTGAAACTTCTCTCTGTTTAATAAAAAAAAAGTGTTTGAGCCTGACGACTTCCACCGGCGCTCACATTGTGTTTGGAGTGAGGGGCTAGGGGGGAGGGCTCCGCTGCCAAGGGAGGGACCCGGGGCAGCTGAACTCGCTTTTCTTCTGCGAGTTTTTTCTCTTCTTTTCTTTTCTTTTTTTTTTTTTTCTCCCTCTGTGTTCCCAGGGCAGGGTTGGCTTTCTAGGTTTGATAAAGCATTTCCTTCCATTGTCATTCTATACGGCCTCTGGGCCCTGCGCTCAGTCCCTCCCCTTTGCCGTCCCCTCTCTTTCTCTCTCTCTCTCTCTCTCTCTCTTCCTGAACTTTAGTGAATCTTGAGATATAAAGAAAGCAGCTGCCTCCCTTAAGCACAGCTTGAACAATGAGACCTCCTCTCCAAGGGCTTTAATTCCTCTGGATGCAAGGACAAAGCCAGGGTGAGTAGCCTGCTGCTGGCTCTGCCGCTCCCCGCGGCTGCGGCGCGGCCGTTCCCGGTGTCCGCTCGCGGCCGCTCCCGCAGCGCCGGCTCCTCTCGCTGTCCCCGGCTCCGGAGGGATCAGGTAGCGCAGGAGGAGATGCTGAGAGTGTGAAATCCCCCCCGAACCCAACCACCACGGCCCGAGGAAGTGCTGGCGCTGTCTCCACGGACGCTGTCCCCGCCGGACGCTGTCCCCGTGGATGCTGTTCCCATCAAACTCGTGCTGGACAAGGCTTTGCCGCCCAGCCGTGCCCCTGGAGTTGGGTCACCACAGGCTCCCCGCCGTGTGAGACCGGGCAAAACCTGGCTCTGGGCAAGGTGGGAGGAATCCTGACCTCAAAGGCAAGGAAAAACAAACATGATGCAATCAGGCGTGACTGAGCTGGGCTGCGGGAGGAAGATCTTCCCCCGCGGCTTCGGGGCTGCGCAGTCCAGGGGATGCTGAAGTGGAATTTGGGATGGCGCTGGAGGTGGGGGGAAACACCTCGGGCTGCGTCGTGCGGGGGCAGGAGGAGGGCAGAGGCGCAGCGTGTGCCGTGTGAGCGCTGTCTGGGGTCCGGCTTTGCCCCAAGAGTCTGCTTGGATCCCTTCATGCACAAAAAGCAGGAGGGACACCTCGGCAGCAGCCTGGCTCGAGTTAATTGAGGGGATTCGGGACAAGCGGTGAAGCTGCTGCTGGGTGTGCATCTCCCAGGACGGGATCCCTCCCTTTGCCCTCCCAGGAAACCGTAGCTGGTTCACACGGGAGCCTGTGGAGCGCTGGCGGATCAAACAGCCCGAGTGGGATGAGCCCCAGGCTGAGGAGCGGATTTCATGTGGCCAAACACAGCCCAGATGTTGTTATCTGGTGGCCCCCACGTCTCGGCGTCCCCCCCTCCCCGCCTCTGAGTTTCTCCTCTTCATCCCGGGCGTCCCCAGCGTCTGCTGTCTGGGGTAAAACAGGATTCACGGCATCCTGGGCCTCGTAAACGGGGAATGATCAAACAAGGCATAAAAGGACATTTTTATTGCTCGTTAGGGCTTCACTAAAACCGTCTGGGGCTCTGTGTCGGTTCGGGGAGCTGCTGGAGCACGGCATGTTCTTGTGGTACAACTCTAAACACTCTCCTGTGTTCTGCAGCACAAAACTGCTCAAAACACGACTGGAAGTTCTTTGGGAGACCTGCAGGGCTCATGGTTTGTGCAATGTCCTTAGAGAGCCTGTGCAGCCTGTTGTGGGGAAACTCAGAGCAGGTTTGATACAGTTTTGGAGTTTTCCCCCCATAAAATCCCATTTCTGGTCTAACTGGGGCATTTTCCTTCTGTCCCAGTGCAGCTGTGTTTGTTTGTGTCACTTTCTCTTGATCGCTGCTAAATCCAGCAATTTGGGTCATTCTCTGGTGTCTCTGACAAGGGCCAGGGAGTTGTGGGATTTAAGGTGAGTGTGACAGGTTGACCTTAAATCCCACGGACTCAGCTGAAGGACGTGGATGAAATTTGGCTTTAAAGTAGCAGAATGAGGTGAAATGAGCGTGTCCAGGTTTGACACTGAGCAGAGCTCAGGTCCATGGCTGGAGGAACCCCCCAAAACTGTCGTGCTCCTGCTGGGATGGGCATTTCTCCAGCAGGAGCTGAGTCGTGTTGATATAAATGTAGACGAAGCCTTCAGATTTAACGGAGCTTTTCAGAGGCAGAATTTGTGTCCCCTCGCTTTTCAGGAGGCAACGAGAACTTCCCCACCAGTGAAAGTCCCCCCACCTCTGTGCCCTGGTCCCCTCCTGGCAGCCTCTGGGAGCTCGTCCGTGCTCCTGGCGCTCGCACAATGAGGAAATGGGCCAGCATTTCCACGTTAGCCATCAACTTTCCAGGGATGTTGCATGGATTTTCCAGCGAGGGGTGGAACAGCATCAGCCACGCTTGGATCTGCCAGGCCAGGGCTGAGGTGCTGCAGTAGGAAGGACCAGACATTGCTGGAACAGCCTCAGATGAGGCAAACACGCACTCTGAGGTGTTCAGAGGGCAAACACCCTCAGAGGCCGTTCCTGCAGCACAGGAGCTCTGGGTTCAAACCGTGTCCTGCTGCTTGGACCTCGGGTGCTGTCCCTGCCGGGCTCCCCATCCCCGGGAACGCTCCGGGTCCCACTTGAGGGAGCTTCTTGGCATCCTGGAGGACTACAGAGATTTTGTCATTCATCGTCCTTGGCTTTTCGGCCACATTGCCGTGGTGAAGCTGAGCGTGGGGTTGTCACGTGCGGACGGGAAACGGGGACAGGGCGCTTGGAAATGGCCACCTGGAGCTGGTTGGTGATAGGAGGTGTCTGACCACTGGGGTGGAGGTGATAGGAGGTGTCTGACCACTGGGGTGGAGGTGATAGGAGGTGTCTGACCACCCTCATGTGCACGGGGATGGGAGGCAACAGCTGCCCAGCTGTGACATCAGCAGCTGGACTCGATGGCCTTGGGGGCCTTTTCCAGCCTAAATCATTCCATGACCTTATTTCCATCTGCCCCTCGGCCTCTGTCTCCTGGACAGACACGGCCACGCTTTGTGTTTGCATCGTCAGGAAGATGCGCTTTAAATAAATATTAATTAGGCTCGGCTAATTCATCAGGAAGCAAATAAAACCAGCGAGCAGCCGTAGAGCCAGGAAACAGGTGAGGTTATTTATTGCCCGAACAAACCAGGCGGGTGAGGCAACAAAATAAATCCCATCTGAGCTCAGCGTTCGGTGCTGGCTGCACCTGATGGTTCTCAGATCACCAGCAAACTGCTAAATAATGAGGTTTTGTGTGGTGGCCACACAGAAAGACCCTCGTGGCCACACGCATTCCCCCATCCTTGGAATTGGCTGTCCAAGACGTTGCGGGGCCGTGGGTGACTCTGGAATAGTTATTCCCTCAGTCTGGAGCTGGTTCGCTGTTGTTTTGGCATCTTTTAAATGCAAAACTCCCGGGAAGAGAATTCCTCGAGCCTGTAAAACCCATCCTGGTTGAAACCTACAGCAGAGCCAGGTGGGATTTGAGGGGCTGTGCTTGCAGCGCTGGACTGAGGGTGGAGCAGGAGGAGATGGAGCCTCGGGGGCCACCAGGTCCCGCTTGGGGGACAGGGAGGCGCAAACACAGTCCCAGGACAGCCTCAGCTGTTTCATTTCTTTCTGTCTGTGCTCACGTCCACGCTGGGTGGGCAGTTATTCCAGCCAGCCTGGCTTTGGAAAAGCCCAGGGCACTGGACGCTTGGGGAATGAGAAATGCTGGGGCTTCAGGGCTCGGCCTGGGGGACCCTGAGCTGGACGGATGGATGGAGGGATGGATGGATGGATGGATGGATGGATGGATGAAGGGATGGATGGATGGAGGGATGGATGAAGGGATGGATGGATGGATGGAGGGATGGATGAAGGGATGGATGGATGGATAGATGGATGGACGAGGGATGGATGGATGGATGGATGAAGGGATGGATGGATGGATGGATGGATGGATGGATGGAGGGATGGATGGATGGATGAGGGATGGATGGATGGATGGATGGAGGGATGGATGGATGGATGGAGGGATGGATGGACAGATGGACAGATGGATGGACAGATGGACGTGCTCCTTCCCCAAACCTGAGAGTGGGACCCTCTTCCACATGCCAGGAGTGGCATCACGGCCCGGAGGTGCCCGGTCCCCGCTGCTTCCCGCGCGCAGCGAGCGGAAGGGGATGAAGGGCCTTTTCAAGGTTACAAGCCTCTTATTTTTGGACGCGTTTCCCTGCGGCTGGAGCCGACCCAGGCTGGAGCTGTTGAAGTTTTCGGGCCTTTGTTTGTTTAATTGAAGTACTGTTTGTTTTTGATCACGGGCATGAGATAGGCGCTTCCTCTGCAGGCAGGAAGCAGTGATTTCCTGTTCTGTCCCCGGCCAACTCTCACTGCGCAGGAAACCTCGCTCTGCTGAGTGGTCACTTTTCGTGCAACATTTTTGGGAGGTTTTACGAGGTGTTGTTTTGGTTTTTTTCTCTCTTTTTTTCCTTTTTTTTTTTTTTCCCCCTCCCTTCCCCTGCGAGCGGCGCTGGTGGCGTTGGGTCCCTGTGGGAGGGACGTGTGGAGGGCTCGGAGTCAGCACTCAGCAGGCTGGGGGATGCTGTTTGATGAAAATGGGTCCGTTCAGCCTCAGGTCTTCTGGTTCTGCTGAGGTGTGCCTTGAAGTGAACCTTTTTCGTTGGTTTTTTTGGGGGGAACACTGCCCAGGAAGGAGCGCTTGTCCCAGGTCATCCAAACCACTTGGCTGATGTCGCACGGAGACTCAGGGCAGGACAAGGACTAAAACCA
This sequence comes from Oreocharis arfaki, assembly GCA_013398015.1. NCBI lineage: Eukaryota > Metazoa > Chordata > Aves > Passeriformes > Paramythiidae > Oreocharis > Oreocharis arfaki. Next base: position 9,742 of record VZRR01001495.1, on the reverse strand, counting down.
CGCCTAGGTCACCCCTGCCAGCTTTACCTGCTCGTGTCCTTGCTGCGCTAGGAGGACATTTAAATTGGAGTTGCTCATCCTGGAGAAGAGAAAGCTTTGGGGTGACCTGACTGTGGCCTTCCAGTCCCTGAAGGAGCTGCAGGAACGATGGAGAAAGACCATTTAAACAGGCCTGGAGTGCCAGGACAAGGGGGAATGGCTTTAAACTGCCAGAGGGCAGGGTTAGATGGGATTTTGGAAAGAAATTCCTCCCTGTGAGGGTGGGGAGGCCCTGGCACAGGGTGCCCAGAGAAGCTGGGGCTGCCCCTGGATCCCTGGGAAGTGTCCAAGGCCAGGTTGGACAGGGCTTGGAGCCCCCGGGGACAGTGGGAGGTGTCCCTGCCATGGCAGGGGTGGTGAGATGGTTTTTAAGGTCCCTTCCACCCACGTGCCCAGGTCAGTCCCACAAACCATCAGAGAGGAGCCAGGGATGGGATTCAAGCCGAGGTCTCACACCCGTGCCGGTGCTCCTGGGGTGGAAAAGAGAAGCTCAGGTTGTCCCGTGGAATCCCGAACAGGCGGAGCCGCGGCTCCTCGGCAGCTCCCAGCGAGGTCGTTACTCAGCGCGTTTCTCCTCCAGCAGCAAACCCAGACAGGCTCTCACTCTGCACCGTGCCCGGAGGTGAAGTGCTGCACTATCAGGTGGCTCCAGCCACAGGAAGCGCTGACGGACAGACGGACACTGCGGCACGAGAGCCGCGGGAGCCCCGGGGCAGCAGATGTGACCACGAGCAGAAAGAACTCCTCTGCCCGAGGTTTTAATTACCCGGCTCTTGTAAAGGGGCTCCCCCGTGGGGAGGGGGTTTGTGAAGGGAGGAAGCAGCGGCTGCAGGAACAAAGCAGGAGGGGAAAGGCCGGGGAGGGGGAGCAGAGCCCCTCACAGCCCCGGATCTGCAATGCCCCCGCATGGAGAGGGGGCGGTCAGCAGAGGGGATGGTCAGCAGAGGGGATGGTCAGCAGAGGGGACGGTCAGCAGAGGGGGCGGTCAGCAGAGGGGGTGGTCAGCAGAGGGGATGGCCGAAGGGTTTAACCAGAGTTGTGCAAGAGCAGCTGGCTGGGGCTTTTTGGCTGCAGGGGGATGAAAGGGCTGGAGATGCACAGAGGGAGGGCTGGGAGCTGGCGGAGGAGGAGGAGGGAGAGGGCAGGACGCTCTCGGCTGCAGCTGGGCCGCGACTTTTACTCGGAGCCATCCAAGGAAAACTTTGCTTGGGCTGCTCTCGTGCAGCCGCAGCCCCGTGCGAGCGTGTCCCCCACCGCCTCAGCCCCCTCTCCTGCCCCATTCCTGGAGAGCTCCCCGTTCCCCAGGCCCCTCCGGATCATTGCACGTCGGTGACATCACCGCCGGTTGCCATGGAAAAGCCGGGCTGTCCAAAACACGACCCCTTGGCCTCATCCCATGTGTGTCAGGAAATGAAGGTTTTATAGCACATCTCTGCAATGGAGCAGAAACAGCCGGAGCAGGAACCGCAGCCCCGGCTCCGGCAGAACCCCCCCGGTCACGGCTGCCTGGCCCGAGACTCCCTGCTGGGGAAACGGGGACCTGCTTCTTGGGGTTACGAGGCTGATTTATGTCTCTGGAGTTATTTCTGGTCTCGGAGCTTTCTGCAGTGGGCTGGAACACCCCGAGGACAGGCAACCTCCTCCTTTAAATTCCTCCCTGTGAGGGTGGGCAGGCCCTGGCACAGGGTGCCCAGAGGAGCTGGGGCTGCCCCTGGATCCCTGGCAGTGTCCAAGGCCAGGCTGGACGGGGCTGGGAGCAGCCTGGGACAGTGGAAGGTGTCCCTGGCCATGGCAGGGGGGGGAATAGGAGCTTTAAGCCCTTCCAACCCAAACCATTCCAAGTTCATCTGGGGCAGGGTGGATTAACAGCAGAGAGCAACGCTTCCGAAACAGACTGAGGGTAGGATGCTGCAAAGCATCTGAGTCTGGTAGGAGCATGAGTTCCGTGGAGCATCCGCAGGGACCGTGACTTCCCCGACACCTCAGCACACGGAAAAAGCTCCTGGGAGGGAGCAGCAGCCCTGGCACCAGCACGGGGGGGTCGGGGGGGAGGGAACGTGCACGTTGTGCCCATCTCTTATCTGACTCATTTCATTGTCTCAGGGGAAACCCTGGCACTGATAAACAGCTCCTGCTCCCTGCCTCCGCCTTTACCAACCGAAATCTGGAGCCTATTTTTAACGCCAAAACACCCACTGCAAGGGGGGGAGGCTGCAGTGGGGCGAGGGGTCGGTTGGCACCGCAGCGACGGGAGGGTGGCACTGCCAGCCCCGCTTTGTCCCAGCCCCTGCCCACGGCAGGGACACCTCCCACTATCCCAGGTTGCTCCAAGCCCCGTCCAGCCTGGGCTGGAACTTCCTGGTGCCCCGGAGCCCTTTTCCCACAGCGACACCACGTTCCAAAGCAGCAGCTTTGGGGCCTGAGAAGCAGCCAAACCTCTCCTTTCAGAGGGGGTGGCACAGGCACTGCTGGGCCTTGCAGGAAACCCGGCCGAGGAGGAGCTGCAGAGCCAAAGCCCGGCGTGGGCAGCATCCCCTGGGCTGGGCAGAATCCCCTGGGCAGCATCCCCTGGGCTGGGCAAAATCCCCGGGGCAGCATCCCCAGGGCCGCACCGCGTGGGCTNCCCCTGGGCTGGGCAAAATCCTCGGGGCAGCATCCGCTGGGCTGGGCAGCATCTCCTGGGCTGGGCAGCATCTCCTGGGCTGGGCAGCATCCCCTGGGCAGCATCCCCTGGGCTGGGCAGCATCCCCTGGGCATCATCCCGAGCCCCCCAGGGGGGTCAGTGCCTCGGGCAGGGGCAGGGCTGTGGGGCCGGGTGCTGCCAGTTAATCCAGGGCGCTTTTTCAGGGCTGAACCCCGCTGCCCTGCGCAGCAGCAGCAGCAGCAGCAGTTTCCTGTTTGACTCACACCTGACACAAGCCGGGGCCTCTCGCGCTCGAGAGCGACTGAATGGGGCTGTTTACAATTAGAGAACGTGGGATTCCCAGAAAGAGGCTCAGACCGGACGTCCTGAAGCGAAATACCCCTGGCGTCACCGGCTAAAAATAACCGTGGCAGAGCAGTCACCAAACAAACAGCGCGGCAACGCCGGCCCCGGCCGCTCGGACCCCGCGGCACGGCGGGAGCGGCGGCCGGGGGCACCCGAATTCCGGCTTTCCGTAACCCCCCCGGGGCCTTTCTTGGCATAACTTGGTGCTGCCCGGGCTGGTGGATGCCCCTCGCAGTGATTTCTCTTGGTTTCTGTCTTGTTTTGGGAGGGGGGGGGGAGCGAGGCAAGGGTTAAAATGTGAATAATCCGAGTTTCAGCCAGAAGTGGCTGATGGGAATCAGTTGAGCTCGGTGAAGGGCTGGGGGTGGATGGGAAGGGAGGCAGCAGCAGCTGCTCGAGGACGGGGACTTTGCTGGGCAGCTCTGGAGCTGGTGTCCGGTGGCTGGCTGGACACGTGTGGTCATGGCCACCCCAGGGAGGCTGAATAGTTCAGAGGCTGAAATCTTCCAGGACCTGAGTCAGAGCTGGGGATGGGGAAGGTGCTAAAGTCACAGAACCACGGAGCGGTTTGGGTTGGAAGAGAACTTAAATCTCACCCAGTGCCACCGCTGCCATGGCAGGGACACCTTCCCCTGTCCCAGGGTGCCCTGTCCAGCCTGGCCTTGGACCCTTCACCCTGTGCCAGGGCCTCCCCACCCTCACGGGGACGAATTCCTTCCAAACATCAAACCTGAACTTCCCCTGTTTCAGTTCGGTCCTTGGTGCGGGGCTCGGAAAGGGACCGAGCTCAGCCTGAGCTGGTAGCCCCAGCCCGGAGCTGGGCCCTGCTGCCTTTGTGCCTCCCCTGATGCTCGTGGGAAGAGCCAAAAGGTGGATCAGAGCAAAAGGGCACAGAAAGAACCCCCCAGAGCCAGCCCCATAGCCCGGTGACCCCTTCCTAACAGAGATTTTGGAAGGCAGGAGCTCCCGTTAAGGCACTTATGCAAGAGGTTGTTACCAGAGGAAGTTTCTCTTTAACCCCAGGCAGTTGGTGGTTGATTTATGCCCTGCAGCTTTAGATTTTCTGAGTTGCACTGGCGTTGCATAAGAAGATAATTTGACCCTACGTTTCTTTAAACCCTTTTTCTGTTGGGGGCCGTCCCTTTTCTCTGCCTCTCGCGAACCTTGGGGATGTGAAACAAAGGGCAATCACACGGCTCAGGTTCTCTTGCTGCGAGAGCGAATCCCTGAGTTCTCTCCGAGGCAGGGTTGGATTTGGGTTGTCCTTCACCCAGGGACCGGTCGATTTTCCCTGTGAGTTTTGTCCCCACAATAAGAGCGGCTCCATCGCCGCTTGTGCCTTTAATTTCTCCTGCTCCCGTCCTGCGCCAGGGCGCAGCCGGTGGCTTTTGCTCCGGAGCAATAAACACAACGGTGGGGAATACTCCAGGAATGGGATGCAGGGATGGATTGCTGGGGACAATTTGGCACCGTCTCCGTTCGTGTAGAGAGATCAGCCCTGGACTTAATGGCCCTGGGACCGCTTCCAGTGCAGGTCCTTCCTAGGGAAGAGCTGTCCCTGAGTGGGAGTCAATTCACCTCATGGCAGGGGAGGCGGACGAGTCTTGTGCCTCCTGGCAGCTTCACTTGGGCTCTCTCCTGATTTGCCATTTGCGTTTAACCTAAAGCAGAAGTTATTTAGACTAAAAGCACACATTAGTGCTTGTGAACAGAAGGGCAATTACAGGGAGAAAACCAATTTCCACCAGCGTGGCAGGGGACAGGCACGGCCCCATTGTCTGAACCACGGGCTCCTGCCAGCAGAAGGGCCAGCCCAGGTCCTCCTCCTCCAGCAAGGAGAGCTGGGACAATTCCTGCTCTTTTCCAGCCTCCCCTCGTGCCCTCGAGGAAGCCCTTCACACTCATCCGTGCAGAACTGGGGGGTCGGGGACCCCTTTGTCCTTCCACGCCTCAGGAATGGGAACCATTCCCTGCTCTGGGTGGTGTCCGTGGGAAATCTGAGCCGAACTTCTCGAACTGAGGGATTTTTCCCTTCCTGGGTGAGTGTGGGTGGCTCCGAGGCTGCTCCAATTTTAGCCTCCCCGCACCACCCAGATGTTAAACCGGGCATCTTCTGCATCTGCTCCCGGGACGTTCATTGTCCGGGAATCCCTGGGTGGCCAATTGTGCCAGCGGGAGCTTTCATGGAAACAGCCCGGATTTTTTTCTGTGGCATCTCCAAGCGTTTGCAAAAGGCTGGTGGTGGAGCCCCAGGAGCTCCTGGCAGCTTCGTTTTATTTTGAAACGGGTCGGTCCCCAGGCGGGCGTGCGAGTCAAACGAAAGGATGCGAGATAAAGGCGCTGGTGCAGCGAGCGAGGGCAGCCCGCGCCGGGGCCCGTCATTCTGAAACCAGGCATGGAAACTGTGCCGAGGAGAAAAGCTCGAGAGCGGGGCTCGGGCTCCTCGCCACACACGGCGCAGAGCTCAGCAGAGCGTGGCTCTGCCTGGAGACCGTCACGTGCGCCCGGGCGGCCGCGGGAGAGCGACGGGAGCATCAAGGGCGGTGGCGGCGGCGGCTCCGACCGGGCCCATGAGCGGCGACGACAAAGGTACAACAACGACCTGTCCTGAGCAGGCTCCCCTCGCCCAGCCCATCTCTCGTGTTCAAATGTCTCTGGGCAGGCTCTTTGCTCTCTGCTGAACGTCTCTGTCCTCTCATCGCCACCATCTCTGCCAGGGGGGTTTGGGCATCCCCAGGCCTGAGCTGCTCCGGAGGCCGAGGAGATGTGGAGGTGGATGGAGGGGTTTGGAGAAGAGGAGGCTCTGGTGGGTTGTTGGGGTGGTGTTTGCTCCGTTTGCTGCCTGCCCGAGGGCCTGGGTGGTGCTCCCGAGGGGACACGGGCGCTGTGCCCGCGGCTCCCACACCAGGGCACCCAGACCGTGCCCTGCCCAGAGCACGCAGGGGTTTAGGGACCTTCATCATGGAAGGGTTTGGGTTGGAAGGGACCTCAAAGATCAGCCAGTTCCACCCCTGCCATGGATTTTGCCTGGTCAGCGCCGTGTTGCTCCCGAGGGCTCTTGCCTGCACAGCCCAAGGTGCCCGTCCCCTCGGCTGGTGCAGCCTCTGGTGTTTTAGGCAGCTGTGAGATGCTCTGATGGGCAGTGAAGGGCTGGGTATGGAGACCTCCTGGGCGACACCAGCCAGAGAGGAGATGGGTGACAGGGCAGGTGGTTGCTGCTCATTGTCACCGTCGGTTTCTCACCGCACAGCCCGTGGCAATCTCCTCACCCAGCTCCCCTCACCCAGGGTACCCACAGGAGCCACACCTGGGGGGCATCTCTCCGCTTCCTTCATCCCAAGGCAGCTGTTCCAGCTTTCCTCCCTTCTCTTGCCACCCCCTGGCACTTCCTGGCTCTCCTACTGTGAATGGGTTGGGAAATTGCGTCAAGACAGAGAAGTGCAGCTCACGGCACCGCGCCTGGGGGAAGGACGCTGGGGTGGAAGAATTTGTTGAGTTTTGCCCCATCTCAAAAGTGCTGAAATGGGTGAAATGCTCCCACACCCCCTCCTGGGAATTTCCAACCAAACCCAGCTGGTTTTGGGTCTCTAGAGTGTGGAGAAAGCCGAGCACGGGCTCGGGGGGCCTGGCTGGGAAACGAGGATGTGAACTGGGGGAGTCGGCACCACCGAAGGGTCAGGACCCTTAGAGCTCAACCCCGAGAGCTGCGGACATCTGGCTACAGATACCTGTGAGGTTTAGAGGGTTGGCTTGGCAGCACAGCTCCGTTTCGGGCACCTCATCCCCTGCTTTGAGGGACAGAGATGGAAGGGAAGGAGAGGGAGAGGACTCAGCACAAGGAGAGCTGAGCCCATCCCAGGATTCTGTTGAGAAGAGGGGGAGAAAGGGGGAGAACTTCATAGACTGTGACAGGAAAACTTTCAGTCCCAGGGTTCCTAGAGCTGCTTCCAGGCTGAGAGAACACCTCCAGGGCTGTTCTCAACAGCTGGGAACAGCAGCAGATGGGAACCCGATGGTGGCCAGCAATTAGTGCAAATGAGGGTCAATCACAGCCCGCTTTAGGAGATGCAGCCGAATCTCTGCTCTTTCATCCCCTCCTTCCTCCAGTTCCAAAGTGCAGGAGAGGCAGCAGGGACCTGGGGTGGGCTCTGGAGGTGGCCAAGGAGGTTGTGGCACACCTGGGGGGTGATGCCAGCGTGCCCAGCAGCTCAGAGCAGTGCCCAGAGCGTGCCAGACGCTTTTGTTCGTTCTCCCGGCGTTTGGGAAAACAGAGTTTTGCCGGTTATTCTTCCCTTCTCTGGCTACAAACCCTCTGGGCTTTAACTAGAGGGAAATAAACAATTCCCCGTGACATTTGCAAAGCTTCTCCGACCCCTTTCAGTGAAACCATTCGGTCTGAGCTTCTCTAAAGAAAAAGGTGAGGAAGAGGAGGAAGCGGTCCATGTGCGGGACTTCCCTGGCTTTGCCATGTGGGAGCTGCTTTTAGGTTTTATTAAAAAGGCAGAAACCTATAAAAACCCGGTACAAGGTCATGGAATTACAGGATGGTTTGGGTTGGGAGGGACCTTGAAGCCCATCCAGTGCCACCCCTGCCATGGCAGAGACACCTTCCACTGTCCCAGGGTGCTCCAAGCCCCGTCCCGCCTGGCCTTGGGCACTGCCAGGGATCCAGGGGCAGCCCCAGCTCCTCTGGGCACCCTGTGCCAGGGCCTCCCCACCCTCACAGGGAGGAATTTCTCCCTAATAACCCATGTAAATCTACTCCCTGTCAGTGGGAAGTCATCCCCCCAGTCCTGTCACTCCCCGCCCTTGGGAAAAGCCTCTCCAAGTTGGGCCGTGCCTTGCTGAGGGTGCAGAGAGGAGCCCACCAGGTTTTTCTGTGCCTGCAAACCCCATCGGGGATGCTTTGGGGTGGATTTGGTACCCCGTTATCAGGGAAACCTTTATTAAAGGCTCCTTAAGGGCTCATTAAAGGCCACCGAGTCCCGGCTGGGGCCGGGAGGGGGCGCGGGGCCGCCCGGGCTCAGTGCAGAAACTTTGAGTCACTCTCCGGGTGTTTTGGAGCGAAATTCGGAGCTGCCGCGGCCCCTTCCCGGCCCATTGTTGTGGTTTGACAATCACATTTTCCTGTTTTTAAAGCAAATGTTTTTCTCTCCCCCGGGGACGTAACCGAAGCCCCGCGAGGGCAGCGGGGGAAGGTGCCTGGGGGGCTTCGGACCCGGAGAGACCCCGGGGGGCCCCGGATATGGAGAGATCCTGGGGGGCTCCAGACACGGAGAGACCCCAGGGGGCTCTGAACCTTGAGAGATCCCGGGGGGCTCTGGACGCGGAGAGACCCCGGGGGGATTCGGACATGGAGAGATCCCGGGGGCTGCAGACCCGGAGGGATCCTGGGCGGCTCCGGACACAGAGAGACCCCAGGGGGCTCCGGACATGGAGAGATCCTGGGGGGCTCCGGACGGGGAGAGACCTCGGGGGGATTCGGACATGGAGAGACCCCGGGGGGCTCCGGACATGGAGAGATCCTGGGGGGCTCCTGACCCGGGACGAGCCCCCCGCCCCCCAGCATCGCCCCTTCCCTCCCATCTCCGCTCGCTTTGGGCAACGGCGGCAGCGGGAGGCTGCAGGAGGCAGAAGTGTGTTTATTTTTATTTTTTACTCTTTTTTCTGTTGTTGTTTTGTTTTTGAAGTCGACGGTTCCTCTTTGCCGCGCCGCGGTTTCACGGCCGGCAGCAGGACATGGGGGGGGGGATTTTTGTAGGTCTTATTCAAGGAGTGTCTATTTAAAACAAACTTTTGGGCTGCTGGGCACATGTTACCCCTCAGTTCAAAGCGGAGGATGGGGCTCGTGGGGAAATGGGGTGGCAGCCCCTGGAACCACTCGGGCTGTCTGAGGGTGCTGGAGGTCTCCGAGTCCCCACGGAGGGTGGACCCACCGTGGCGGGGGCGGAGGTGGGGCAAGACAAGGGAGTTCGGAGGAGAAACCCTCGTTTATCGTTCCAGTTCCTGTATGCAGAGTGTCTGCACGCTCCCGGATTTGCATCGAAATAGGAATAATTAGGCTTTCACTGAATGAAAGTCAAGAAGTTTTAACGCTGAGCGGTGGCTCTGCCGCCGTGCCTGGTGTTTCCAGGCAAGATGCAGCTGGGGCTAAAACCCACCAGGAGCGGGCTAATGCTTGCCCAGCGTGGCCAGGACCTGCTCAACGCTGCTCTGGCCCCGTTTCCTCCACTCAGAGCCGTGCTGAGCCCCTGGGATGTGCCAGGAACCTCTCGGTGCTCGGTCCCCGTTTCCCGAGTGTCTCCTCCCCGCGTTGCCCAACGCAGGGCGTGAGCGGCTGCTCTCGTTTCCTACATCAGCAAATAAAAAAGGCACCAAGCGCTCTTGTGCCCCAGTCAGCAACTCGCCCACCTGCCTGCCGGGCCAGCCCGTCCCGCTGCTGTTCTCCATCAGCAGGTTGGCCTCCAACCCTCCCAAGCATCCCGAATTCTGTCCCCAGCAGGGAAAAAACGGAAGGAAAAAGGAGAAAGTCTGTGCTGGGAAGGTGGAGGTTGGGAGGAGCGTGTTAATCCTTGCCCGGGCACCACGTGGGCTCTCGGTGCACACTTGGTGAAGTTTTCTGGCACCTCTTCTGGCAGAGGGGATGCCAGGCAGTGCCACGCACTCCCAGCACGATGCTGGGGCTGAAGGCAGCTCAACATCCAGGTGTTCTCC
>VZRR01001492.1:0-18137 GCA_013398015.1 Oreocharis arfaki | reverse complement strand
CTTCCCTTCCCTTCCTTTCTCCGGTAATGCCACATAGGACAGAGAATCATTTTGAAGGAAAACATGAGATACTGTGATTAAGCCAAAGCACACAACCTTTGGCCTCACCTTGCATAATGAAGATGTGCCTTCACATCTTCACAAACACAAAACCAATTTGTGAGTTCCTCAAGTATTTTCCCAGAACTACAAATTTTTTTTTTTCATCATTTGTAAGACAATGCATATGATTATTCCCAAAATAATGTTTTGGGTAACCTTCACAAAACAGAACACCTTTTGTGATGTTGATGTCATATTTTGCAAAGCTCAACTACTGCATTTTGACCAGCTCTTACTTAAAATAAAGTTCATGTCACCAGGGGCATTCTTCAACTAGTTTTACTTTCCAGTTCCCAGCAGTGTTCTCTCATTTTACAGCTTCTCAAATACAAACATATTAGCCACTTTATTGTTGCTGGGAGTTTGACTTGCAGCTTAAGATACATTTCCAGCTGGAAGTTTAATAGATTTTCAGGTCTCTAAAAATATTTCTGACACTTACATGCAATGGATGAGAATGGCTTTAATGACACTTGTAGGAATTTCTGACTTGGGATTGCACAGCGCTCAGTCACAGAAACAATAAAGAGTTTTCAAAAGCTGTAAAAAAACTCTGGGAGTTTCAGTCAGTCAAGAGCCTTATCAAAATAAAACTAATGGAGAATTCTCTCAAAGCATTTTATGATGATTCTACTTCTTATGCTCATTTAATGCTTTTGCTAAGAGGAAAAAATAGAGGTTCCCTTGCTCTATTTTGCACTAGTTTAATATTTTAATGAGGCTGTTTAATACTTTTATCAAGACAGCAGAAATATTTCAGAGTTCATCAAAATTATTGATATGCATCTTCAAAAAGGTAATTTTTTTTTAAATTGAATTGAAAAAAAAATGATACAGTGGCACCTTTGGCATAAAGTGATGTCAACAAAAAACCCATCCTGGTTGAAAACATCCTCTAAAGGACCTGAGTATTTGGGGGTTTTCTTGTTTCTTTCTACTTTAATATTTTCAAGATTTTCTTTCCATGTTGCGATATGTATTGAGGCCAAAAGTGTCTTCTCATCTAGGTCAAAGACAGAATCTCTTTGCCAGTTTAGAAACGAGATATGTGAGATCTCAGATCCATTTGACTGGAGCTTTTTCAGTAAAGACACATTCAAATTATGATATGAAATAAGTTAAATCCTCTAAAATGTTTTAATACTGTAGTATTTAAGCATATCTTAATAAAATACATAGGGTAAGTGAATCAGGGAACCACTGTGTCCCTAGATTTGTGTTTTGATTGTGTGGCAACTGTGGTTCAGAGATGGATCTCACAATTGTGAAAGAGATCGTATACATTGAGAGAATAACACAGCATCTGAGCTAAAGGTATAACATGATAAGATTAGTTGGCATTCACCAACGTGACAATCTATTTTTAATGGAACACCTAGATTAGGAAATGCAATTTGTTTGGCTTTATGTACTTCTTGACAGAATATGGCTCTCTTACCCGAAAGGTGTAATTGTTTTTGTTAGTCTCTCTTTCATGCCTGATACAATTTTCAATCAGAAGAGGAATAGGGCTAAAATGTAGTAAATCTTTTTACAGTAAAAGTGCACTCTTAGTGACACTTTTTTTCCGTTCTTAACCCTGTATAAATAAAATGTATAGTGCACATAACAATCATGAACACTTATATGCATTAACTCATAATTAACTCCAGCACTACAACGCTTCACACATATTGTATCTCTGTGTGTAGTACACGACTGCATATATGCATCAGTATAGAATATTTATATGCTGTAGTCACATACAGGAGAAACAGCAAACTATGTTGCCTTATGGACTTATTCTGATGATAGGTGTTGAAAACCATATACTTGCTGGCAGTCACTGCTTCACAAACAAAAAAAAAGATGCAGAAGGCAAATTCAGTAATTTCATATAACAATATCATAACAAGATATCACCTTTCATGTATCTGCTGCTGAAAATGGAATAGATTAGAGAAAGATGATCCAGGATGCTTTGAGAAGAAGCTGTTCTACAAAATACGGCCGAGAATCATCTGGAATTCTGTTGCAGGGAAAAAACCCCTGCATTGCCTAAGGCTGGGGGGATTTCAAAATTGTGTGCATTCACTGTATTCACAAAATAAAGAATGTAACGTTATATAAAATACCTGTTTATATGTGTTTTGCAAATCTGAAATGTATGTTAATAATTCTCAGCTCAGTTACCAATAGAAACTGTCCCTTACACCTATTTAAAACTGAAGTACACTATTATTAACAGAAATAGTCTATAGTCACAATGCAACTCAAAACTGATTTGTGTGCAAAAAGAGAGCTGTTTTTCCGCAAAAGTACATTCTTAAATAAGAGAGAGTTGGAAATAAAAGGCAAACTGCACCTTGAAGTGAAAGAACAGGAGCAGATGTCCTTTAGCTGTGTGTTTTATTGATTTATAAACACTCAGTCAGGCTACCTCATCTCTGCAGAGTAATTTAGATATGGGAAAATATCTGTGAAATATATTGATTGCATTATTGATTGAAAAGCCAATTGCTGTTGCACTCCTGTTTTACCATTTAAGTCCTGACACATTTTGACATATGAGCCAGCTGCGACTACTGCCTCGATACTGCAATGAGATAATGTGAAAGCTGTCATAACCACTTCTGTGTCAGCCACAAGGATTTACAGTGTACTAGTGCTGCTATTTAGCTTGTTCCTTAACCACCTGAATAATTAAGGTTTGTTAAAGCTTTTGCTGTTGCACATTTGGTTTATATATGTGCTGTTTTTATGTTTCCTTTCACACTGGATTGATACATCATGAACAAAAGAAATGTAGAAACCAGGCTCTTATTATTCAAAGCTTATACACGTGGGGATGATTGTTTCTGCTCAAATATTTCTCTCCACTCCGTGAGGAATTTGGATTTTAGAACATTTCGCAGGGGAATTCTCACTTGTTTCCAGATCAGTTTACACTCAGCAGCAATAAATCAAGGGAGGACAGGAAAAAATCCTCTACAGCCTATTAACAACTCTGTCATTTATTTTGAAATCTGAAACTGAGGAAAATACAATGAAAGCAAAAAAAAAATATAGCAACTTAATTGCTATTTTTCATATTTAAAAAGTACTTTTATATTTATTTATCCATGTGAGGTTGAAATTTAAATGGATAGGCATACCAAAAAGAAGTTTTGAGCACAGATACAAAATACAAGCCTCCTCATAAAATGCATCCTTGAAGAACAAAAGAAAATTTTCCTCTATTAGCTCCACATTTTACCATGGCAAGTGAACTATACAGTTTTATCACCATCTTTCCTACTCTTATTTGTGAAATAAGAAGTCATTTTCATAGTATCTTTAACTCATTTCTTTTTCTATAATCGATATAGACTTTAATTTTTCCTAAGGAGACTTATTGTATAGTTAGAATCATAGAATCAGAATATCCTGAGTTGAACGGGGCCCATTAAGATCGTCAAAGCCCAACTCCATTCATTTTCAGTTGTTTGTTTCATGATCTTTTGACCAGAACCAGACCTTCAGGTTTAATCCAGTGGGACTTCTCCTGTGTCCTGACAGAATGGCATTGATTTAAATGTATTCTGCACGTGTTCTAGGTTGTACCTGTCTGCATCTGACAACAGACTGGACTTTTGCTCGCATATTTTTCATCATGATACTTGTGTTTTTCCCCAGGGTACCAGATGAACTCCAAACATTCTCTGGACCTCCTACTTGGAGGGACTCCTTGTGAGAGAGTGGAATGTTAATGGTTAATGACTCAGAACAATCAGCCATCTGAAAAGCAGCGGATGCTTTGCTGACAGCGTGTAAGGCACAGCACTGGTGCAGAGATGGTGTGCACACATTTTGTTTAGTGACAAGCTGGCTTTTGGGCCAGATAATGGATGAGGACAACAAGAAGCAGATCATCCAAGGTGGAATAATGCTCTGTTATCATGCTAGTGTCCTCTTTTAGCAATGACTCAGGAGTAAAACTCCCCACCTCCCCAGGGAGGTACCAGAACATTGACCCATAGGCCCAAGGGTTTTCATCCCTTTTGATGGAACATTACTGGAATGAAATACAATGAAAGCAAGGCAGCTGTCATGTCTTTGGAGGGGTCATAAACATTTAAACCCCTCCCCACCCCCAAGGGCCCCCAGCCTCATTTCTGGGGCCTCCCATCAAGAGGACTGTGCATGATCTGCAGTGTTGCAACACACAGTGCAAAACTTCCTGCCAAGGCGAGGTATGTAGGCATTCCCACCTGAACCTCGGTTTATATTAATCCATTGAAATTTGTGTTTCCCAGGCTTCTCCCACCCTTCCACAGATCACCTGGACCAACTGTCTTAGAAATTGCAACAATCAAGATCCATGGGTGGTGATAAATTTCTACTCTTATCCTTTTTTTTTCTTTGTTTTTGTTCTTTATGTGTTTTCTTAAGAGTTATAAGTGTTATTTTTATGTTTTTATATTGCCATTTTTCTACAGATAATAACCAAAACAGCTACAGACCTGATTTCCATTGCAAGCAATTTTTTTAAAAATAAACCCTACATATATATGTGTGTGTGTGTGTATATATATACATACATATATATATATATGTATATATAAAACACTGGTCACTCAGTGTCATCTCACTCTAACCTGACCCAACTATTCTATTAATAAGAACCTCAGTCACCCTCACCTGCAGGGCCAGGTCATAAACCTCTTTCTCTCCTCTTTCTTGGATGAAGTCTATTTCTTGGTATCTGAAAATGAAGTATAACCAGTACTCCAATGCATACTTTATCTTTTCTAAATGAAATGTGAAATGCATGCTACATTTGTTTATTTCATTTGAATAATCAGATGAAAATTATTTACAGTACCAGAAGTGCATTGATTAGTTAGCAGGTGGAAATAGCACGAGTCTGCAAAGCAAAGTTCTCCTGCTTTCATTTGGAATTTGTCTTGATCATTGGATTATCTAATGGCTGCCCATCTATTTCATACTGCAGAACACAAACATGGAAAAATTATTTTAAAAATTTATGTGAGTTCAAACAGTGTTCAGAAGTAATATTTGGATTTTTTCTTGGATGAAATAGTGATAATTATCAGGTGGAAAAAACATAAAATATATATGCTAGCAACTCTTAAATTTTCAGTCATTGCAAATTAACTTTATAATTTAAAATGTAATTCCATCTTAAAATTCTATTTGGCAGAAATAGGAATACTACAAAATGTATTGGGTTTCTCTTCCATTGATTTTTAAATGTTACGTAACTCCACGTAAAGGAAGAGTTATGAATGTTCTCTACTAAATTCACTGTTCCCCCTTTCTGGTCTTTTCCTTGAAATTTTATTGGTGAGCATGATGCCCGATGGCCTGGGTGTCTCTCTGGTCATTTGGGGTTTGCTGTCTTGGCTGTGTCTTCTCCCAACTTTTTGCATCCCCTCACTTTGGCTGAATGTTGAGGAAAGAGGACATTGATTATGAGGAAAGAGGACATTGACTATGAGCAAGCTTTTTTCAGCAGTTGCCAAAACATTTGTGCAATCAACAGTTTTAGCCACAAATGCAAAGTGCAGCACCATCCTGGCTGCTATGGAGAAAGTCTATCCCCTCTAGACAGTGTATATCCAATAATATTCTTTTCCATGTGCCAGCTGAAAAGACATATTAGGATTTCTGTTAGGGTGCAATAATGGAAAGGGAAGAAAGGTACAACATCTATAAGACGAATTTCTGAGATCACAGTAGTTTAGTTGTCAAGTATAACAAAGGAAGCCTTGGAGGAAGTTTTACTGGAATCAATTGCGACATGACGAAGCCATGGGTGCTGTAGGACTGCTTAGAGCCAAACAGATACTAGGATCCCAAATGCTGCCAGGCTAGGGAAAGGGATAAGGCATTGTAAATCATATTAACTAGTATGGAACAGAAAAGACAATACTTTGCTTCATTGCAGCTTTCTGCTCAAAAGACCATTCTGAGGATTCTGGTGTGTCAAGCAGCACTAGTTCCTCCTTCCTGCTGTTAGTGCAGGAATTTCTTCATGAAAGGCACTTCCAGAAAGCAAATCAGATCTTATGTGGACTGAGCCTTCTTTCTGGAGGTTACTTTTCCAATTTCTTTTTGTCCTTTTAACAGTATGAACAGTCTAGTCTAGCTCTTTTCCTGTATTAGGTTCCTAATCTAGGTGGGCACACATGTCCACAACTGCTAGATCCTTTTGTCATGGAGAATTGGACTTAGAACACAGAGAATAAGAAAACTCTCTTAACAAGCTGAATTCATGTATGGACAAGGAATCAATTGTACTTCAGAGGTGTATTTCTGAGGTACACAACCTCCTGGGATGACACAGACTACACACTATTTCTTGCTGGAGGTTGTGCCTAGAGGCACAATCAAGTCCTGAGGGACTGAATATAATCTAAGTTACAGCAATCATACTGTGGCCTGATTCCCAAGACCTTTACACCAGCTTTACAGCCTTCAATGTATTAGACTAGGGAAAAAACATCAATCTTCTGGACAAAAATATTTAATTTGGATAATAGCAGAGATATGTTAATTTTTGCCTCTACAGAATTATTGGTTGAGTGATAATAGATCTATGACATTTCTTAATTTTTTTTTTTTAAAGCTCAAATACTGTAAAACATGCCTGTTCTTTCATGCAAGAAAAACTTCATTCTACTTCCAGGTGACCTAAGCTGATAAACACAGCATGTCTAGGAATATACACCTTCACAACCCTGTAGCAAATAATATAGGGTATTAAAATATTTGAGAATATTGTATGCCAAAATAATATAGGCAGATAATATCAATTTTTGCAGGGATCCTAAAGAATAGAAGTGTAGGATGAAATACCACTTCCTACATGCCTTTTGGAGTTTGTACACAGACTAACACAGCTGTTCATGTTCAGGGACCGCCCTGAAGGCACACTATGGTGTTTTATTTCTGATAAAGAATAAGCTTCTCTTGCAGGCAGATATAAAAAGGTGAGCATTTTTACTTTTCACAGCTTAAATTGCACATGTATCTCTTGCTATGGTCCTTTTTCTTCCAGATACGAGGCACTTCCTCTGCTTTAGGAGAACAATATAAAGAGTGAAAGAGCACTTATCCTTCACCAAAGAATAACCATGCTGTTTGGAAAACTAGGAATAGCTGGAGGACATGGAAGACCACAGATAGGAAAACAATTTATTGCAAAAGTTGCAGTCTTTCAATTTCTTCCTCTCATGTTGAAATGAGAAAACATCCATTCTTTATAAATGTCTATCAAAACTTATTACAATAGAATCTCAACTATGAGGACTGAAGTAGTCTGCAGAAAAGTGATGAAGGCCCTACATCCTTAGCTGTTTAAAATCAGATTGATCATCAATCTGATCAATTGATCAACCAATCAGATTAATCAGAATATTCAATACATGAAACCCACACTTTCTATTTGGTCTGTACAGTCTAAATGTTGTCTCCTATAGATGAAGCAGTGTCAAATTTCCTCAATGTTGATATTAAATGAGAACTAATTTCTTTTCATTATCAGGGTTGATAAAAGGTAATAAACTACCAGATGTAGCACTGTTTTTTTGGGGGAAGAGATTATTTTATTTTATTTTGCATTCTGCAAATAATTATTTCACACAATCGTTTTGTAAATTTTAGTATAGTTGCTACTTGTTTATTCTCATTATTATGCTGGCTGTCTGGCCATACTTAATTCTGGACTGTAATCATTGGAGATGTTTTAATTTACCTGTACTGAACTTTGAAGCTGGAGTCACAATGAGCTTTGTATTATGACTTTATTATGAACCCAAACTTTTTAAAAAAATCTGCACATTAGATATCTTCTTTGGAGTGTTACTACCTGGCAAAAAATAAGTAAACCAAAGAAAACACAGAAGTATAAAGCCATGTTTTCTACAGCGGGCATGCTTTTGTTCAGAAATTCTGAACTCAGCAGAGTAGCAAAATAAGATTACATTTTTTGAATTTTTTTTCTGAGTTTAAATGTGCAGTAACTTTGACTCTTTTGGAGGCCCCTTAGTCTCCTTCCTTGAATATCATATTTTATTCCCTCAAAAGGACAAAACATGCCAAATTTGCACTTCACTATGTGTACAAAATATTCTAAATATTAAGAAATCGCTTTTTCACCATTCTCACATGAAGAAAAGATTAATGAATGAAGAGAACTTAATTAAAAAGAAATCTCCATCAGGAGCAATTGGAGCTGCTTACACTGTGTGGATTTTAAAAGTAAATGTTTTAAAAAGTGGACCACTGGAACAGTTTCAAACAGTTTACAGGGTTTTCTCCATCACAGGTGTTCTTTAAAACAGAGGTGTTTATTTTGGGAAGAGAGAGGGTGTGTGATTGTGTCTGTCTTCTTTTGTTTTTCAAAAAGACAAAGGCTCAACAACAGCCTTATGAAATTGAGCCGACAATCATCTGTGGAAATCCATTATCTGAACTAGGCAGAAGGCTGGTCTAGTGTCCAGGAGAAGTTGAAGTTCTTTGACAAAGCAATTATTTACATCCAAAAGTCATCAGCAACTTTCTACTCTACCACACTTTAGTAAATTACAGAAACATCCAACAACTTTCCGGAAAGCCAGAAGACACACATTTTATGAGTAATGATTTACATCAGATATATTTAGCTCACAGCAAAGGATCATCTTTACCTAAAAGTGCATGATGTGTAAGAATGCTTACGCTAACCCTCCTATCTTGATTATATGAATGATGTAATAGCTTCTACTATCCCTTAAATACTGAAAATCATTATAATTTCTTTTGCAAAGCACAGTGTAACTCTGTTTTACACTGTTTAAAAGATAAGTATGTTCAGTCATGTTGAGAAAAAGCTTAAATCATAACATTTAGTAAGGCAATGTAATATATTTTAAAAACCAAATTATTGTTTCAAATACAAGGCATTCACTTAAATTGCTATATTATTGTTTTTCACTCAAATAACATATCACCAATGGTTTAGCTGTCACCCTATATTTGCTGCTAGACAAATCAGTAATTGACAACAACACGTTTCCAAGGCAAGGAAACTTATTCAGTACTAGTGTTGCTTCACCACGAATCCCATGAAAATGGCAAGATGCTCTGGGAGACATCCCCAAAAATCATACCCAAGGGCCTGGGAGGTAATCAGAATCTACAGTGATATGATGTTCTTCATGGAGTAGGGGAGCTAAAATTAAAGGTTAAATAACCAGGGTCATAGCAAACAATTTAAATGAAGAAAATACAGAGACACCATTTTAATAAACATTGCAGAGTATGCATTGCTTTTTTATTTTTTTCCCAGCAATTACATTTCTATGAAAATTATATGTATGCTCCAGAGTTTGTAAGGAAGGCTTGAAAATCTCATTGATGAAAGTATTAAGTAACGCATTGTTCTGTGTTTACAATGGAAACATTCTTCCATATTAAAGGAATCACATAGACATAAGAAAAAGAAAAACATTACAAATGTGCTTTTCTCATACTTTGAACAGGAATCATTTCAAAATGGATCATTTCAGTGATCAAATGGAAACCACCAACGCAATATCAAGGTTTGACTCGTACATCATGTAATGGTGTAATTATACATATACCAAACATGGCTTGGTTATGAAACTGTGGAGCACGATAATTTAATAAATGTATTTTTCTGTATCTGAGCAAATTTGTTGTCACTTGTAATTCAATCTTGTGAAGAAAATTCTTCCAAATGCTTTCTGTTACTTTTGAAAGTTGTTATTGTTAAGTTCTACAATTGATAAGTCATGAAAGACTACTTCTCATCCAATTTACTCCAATAACATTCAAATACTGATTTATCAGGATTCACAGCTATTCCTAATAGGATAAAAACCCCCTGATCTGATGGCATTTCATCCCGAAAAAAAAGTCCTATGGAGTTGATATAAATGTTTTATTGAAATACATTTAGAGCTCACTCACACTTGTATTCACAGAATTATGTGAAGGTAAATACCTGCTCAGATGAATTTAATTACTGCATTTGTGTTATGTAATATCCTTTACTGTATGCCTAAATTGAGAAAATGGTATCTAGGTTAGAATGAAAGCATTAGGAACAATACTACAAAAATTTCAAGGAACAGTGTTTCTGAAGTATTTCCAACTGAGTTTTATTCTCCTGAGACAGTCAGTGTAAGAAAATGGTCTTTGTTGGCTTCCCTTGCTTTTACAGAATCTAGTATTTTAATCATGTATCATTTAAAATTTTAAAAGGTTCCGTATTTATCAAAAAATTATTAGAAGCAGCACAAATATAGCCAAAATACACAAATAACCTGAAAATTTATGGAATAGATGTTGCACTCAAAAGTAAAAATACTAAAGTCCTTTTTATTTGAAAACCTCAGTTTGAAAGAAGGATTAGGATTTTGTTTCACCAAGCTCCTAAAAAAGAACCAGTACCAGAATAACCAAAATCTCTTGGTCTTATGACTCTTTCCTACATTTTATGTCTGAAACAACCCCTTTTAGCCATACTTTCTTAGCACTCCCTTTTCTTTATTTCCTATTTTTTTTTATGTTCCCAATTGAGTTCATTTTCTTGCTCCTCCCTGTCATGGAAATTATTTCAAACCAAAATGTTATCTTCTTATTTGTTTCTGGTCCTTCCTATATCATTGTACTTTCCTTTTCAGATGTTTTTCATGTATCTGCGTGGTGGTGCATCCTTCAAATTTCTACCAAAGTTGTGAGAAATTAATGTTAATTTACACAATGGCTGTAATAAACACTCAAGACTCCTTGATGATGTACCTACACTTTAGAAGAAGATTTCATTTCCCTTTTTTCAAATACCTTCATTCTCCTCCATCAAAATATATTTTTTCTCTTTTTGGCCAGACTTCTTTTGCACAGATTCCCTGTGTGATCTTAGTTTGCTCATATTTATTCTTAATGAACCCCCAAGCAGAAAATGTCATCAAGTTATCTTTGTTTCAGTGACTACTCTCCCTTTCCCAATGTTGAGCTTACTAATGTCTGCTTATTTATTCAGCTTGCATTTTGCATATGTAATACAGAGGAGAAATTTTACATATAGTAGTTATCTTAATGCATGCAAATTACATAGCAATGCTGCTCACATATATGTATAAGTCTATTCAGAAATCGGATCATAGAATCTGCCCATACAGAGAGCTTTGTTCCACCGGAAACTAAATAAATTCACAGGACACAAAGTATTCATCAGTAACTTTCATTATAACACTTTTAATCATGCAAATTAAATCATTTTTTCCCACAAAGGCATCCATAACTCATGGTGTGTATATCCAAAAAAGGAGAAAGCATGGAGTTCCAAGTTTCCTGCAAATTCACATCCTCATTTATGGTACACTAATCTCCTTTTGTGGACAAGCCCTTAGAAAATTGTTTGCGTGTCAGATGGTACCATGTAAATTTAGAGTTCCCATAAATGTTAAGAAAAAATAATGAAAAGGTGATCCAAATTCTTTTGGGATTCAGCAATGACCTGTAAAGTGTTGAAAATTAATAGAGAAGAATTCGACTTGAGTCAAATTTTGTGGCAATATTATGAAGAAGCAAAAATAATAGCTATGGACAATGAGAATGTAAACATTTTAACTTAACCTTTTCATTGGAAAACACGTTCCTCAAACTGCAGTATGACTTGAAATTGAGGCAAACTTGACTGACTTCCACATGAGATTGTTTTTTTAGTGACAATGACAGGTAATTTAACTAGGGAATTCAATATATCCTAAAGGCCATTAATTGCTGAACATTGCATACAACCATTACGAGCGGTGCAAAAGAAACTGTTATTGGTAATTATTAGAGAAATTTATTCTCCTAAATGGAAATGGGGAAATTAGGGCATTTAAGTACACAGGTATTTTATTAAAGACACAGGTAAACATGTTTTGTATTTTCAAACTCATTTTCCTCTTTGTTTTTGGCTTTTACTTTTCGTTTGAAAAAATAAATAAGATGATTGACCTCTAGTGCTATCTTTTAAGGTAATCTTTGCTCAACTTATGAGGTACACTTCATAAACTTCACATAAACATTATGTAAGGAAGCTTAATGAAGAAGGAGGGAATATATGGAAGAATAATATGCACTTTAATAAATCATGCATCCTTGTGCTATTTAAATGTTTCTTCAAGGTTGATTGAAACTTTAACCTCAGTCTCAATAAAGACGAAAAGCTTCAAATTTGCCAGACCTTGAATTTTTACAACAGTACGTTGAATTATGCAGTGATCAGTCAATTATTCATCTCTCCCAGATCGAGATGGCTGTGCTTTGAAAAGCATGCAAAAATGGGGCTACAGAATGTGATGCTGTGTCAACACATTTCACTCAGGATTGCTTACAAGACAAATTTTTGTTTCAACATTGATTCTAGTTTTCTTGATGTTTGCTTCTAATAAGGTACCTGTTACAAATCAATTTCGGTTTGCATGCTTTAGCTTCTGATGCAGGATGATACACTGCTGGAATGACATTACTCTGTTTTCCATAGATTCCTACAACTACTTCAGAATAGACAACTATGCACTGAGGGAATCTAAGAACAGACCCCTTTGGAAAAGTTATTTACAGCTGATGGAAAAAGCAACTTGCCAAGAACTGACAAATTTGGTGGCCTTCTACAACAGGGTTTAGAGTGTTGGAGGATAAGAGGAAAGCAACTGATGCCATCTACCTGGATTTGTGCAAAGCATTTGCATCCTTGTCCCTAAATTGGAGAGACTCGGATTTGACAGATGGATGACTCAGGGGATAAGGAATTGGCTGAATAGTCACACTCAAAGAGTTGTAGTCAACAGCTCAATGTCCAGGTGGAGAAGAGTGGTGTTCCAATGGTAGGACCAGCACTGTTTAGTACCTTTGTCAGCAGCATAGGCAGTAGGTTCAGGTGCACCCTCAGCAAGTTTGTGGATGACATCAAACTGTGCGGTGCTGCCAACACTCTGGAGGTCAGAGATGCTACCAGAGGAATCTTGGCAGGATTAAGAGGCAGGCCTGCGTGAATGTCATGAAGTTCAACAAGGCCAAGTGCAAGATCCTGCACTTGAATCGGAGCAATCCCAAGAACAGATGCAGCCTGGACAGAGACTAGATTGAGAACAATCCTGAGCAGACAGATGTGGGGACCTTCTTGAGGGTGTCAGATGAGAAGCCCAACAAGAGCCATTAACGTGAGCACACAGCCCAGAAAGCCAGCTGTTTCCTGGGCTGCATCAAAAGAATTATGGCCAGCAGGCTAAGAATCTCTACCCTGGTCTCATGAGACCCCAATGTGAGTACCACATCCATCTCTGGGGCCTCCAACCTTATGTGAGAGGACATGGATGTGTTGGAGCCAGTCCAGACAAGGGCTAGAAGAATGAAGGATATCAGGGGGATGGAGAATCAATCCTATGAGGAAAAGCTGAGAGAGTTGGTGTTGTTCAGCCTGGAGACCAGAAGGCTTCTTCTGGTAGACTTTCAGTACCTAAAGGTGGCCTACAAGAAGGCTGGAGAGGGGCTTTTTACAAGGACATGTAGAGATAGGACAAGGGGGAATGGCTTTAAACTGGAAGAGGGTAGGTTTGTAATAGACATTAGGAGGTAATTCTTTACCATGATGGTGGAGACACACTAGAACTGGTTGCCCAGAGAAGTTGTGTATGCCCCATCCATGGAAAAGTTCAAGGTCGGGTTGGATGAGACTCTGAGCGACGTCATCCTGTTCCTGTTCATGGCAGAGGGAACTAAGATCCCTTCCAACCCAAAACATTCTAGAATTTTATGATTCTATGATTCCTTTACTCCTTCTGCAGTAAACAGCGGAAGTGCAAATGCTTCCATTCTAAACTGTTGATTGAAGGGACCAATTTCTTCCATCAGCAATAGCTGGCCAATAAAGGTGGCTGGTCAGTTAGCATGCACTGTCTGTAATTTCTAGGAAAAAAAAAGGAAAGACAAAAAATATGCTATATTCAGGATAGTAATCAAATAAAAACAACAAATAGACCGAATAAGTAAAAATCTCTATTTTTATTTTGAGTGACAAGAGGAATCATTAACTAAACCTTTAAAAACCAAGTTAATTAACATGCTTAAATACAGGACTCTAGCATGAGGTAAAATAGCCTTGGTATTTTCCTTTATACCAGATATTTTCTTTACCTCCAGCTGCCACTGCAGAAGTATACAGGTCTCCTGTGGTTTCCCTGTTGTATATGCCAGCCTTTTGCTGAGATCTCAGAAACCTTTGGACATCCAGAATGACATTAGAACTGTGTTCAGCCAAGTGTTTTTACAAAATCTGCAGACTCCACTGTACATAAAAGACCCAGCCATGAGGAAAAGCATGTAAGGCATAGACATTACATTACCATGGCCAGAGAGTCTGATTTTCAGACTTGCAAGAGAGGCATGAACATTTGGTTTGCTTTTACGTTAGCTTTAGTCTTAGTTACAACAATAAAAAAATTCAGCTGTATCATAACAAGCAACAATTTCAATATTTTCTTACCTGAGAAATTAGTAATCACAGTTGTGTTTTCTGCAGCAAAGGGGTAAGAGTCAGTAGAAATGTTTCATTCCCTGACTCTTCTAACGACATCGTCTGAAATTTTGACCTTCTCTAGTAGTAAGAAAATAACTTACTATTCTTCATGCATAAGAATGATCAAATACCTTGATATGAATTTGCATAGCCTTGAATTCAGGGATATTATGCTTAGCATTACATCCAAGATCATCCAGGTGCTGCTGGTGCTAGCAGCTGGGTGTTTCCCCACGTGGTCCATTAGGGCCAGGAGCAAGGCAGGTGGCACCACAACAGCCCCAGCCCCAGGCATCAGGCACCTCCATGGGGATGGGAATGCGCCAATGCTGAGCTGGGATGTGGGTCCTGTGTAGGGCCAACTCAGAGGGGCTCATGGCCAGGGAGGGCAGGGCTATGGGGAGCTGGAGACCAGCCCTGCTCTGGCATTGTTGGGGCAGACAGCCTTGAAGGGCTGAAGTAGTGTCCCAGGACATGAGCAGCAGGTGGGGAACACTGGAGGGGCTGGGCAGGGACAGCCAGGGCTGGTAGTGCCCTCAGGGCTCTAATGATCATTCTGATGATTGCTGGAATCAGTACCTAGTTTTCTAACCTCCTGTATTACCTAGTTTTAGTACAATGATTTAACTTTCTATTTGAAAATTTCTAATTCTGTTGTAGCTGTGTGAATTCTGAACAGGTGATGTACACAGAAAACAGTCTCTTCAGGACTGTTAGTGCTTAGAGGACTGTTGGTCTTTCTTAGTTAAATCTTTTCTTGTTTACTTTGACATGTTATTAGTGTTACTATTATTATCATTTCAATTTTGTTATTGCTGCCAGCTTAATTACTTTCACAGGCCCTACAAGTTCCAGTGTACTAAGGACTGTCCACTGAAAGTGCTTTTACTGCCTCTGTGTGCTTGCAGTAAAAACAGAGCCACAGCACGGATACAGAAGGAGAAGCATTCAGAAACACAAGCCAACATTTCCTAGGTGTCTCAGTCTTCCACTGGACTACACAATTTCAAGCTTTTGACAGGAATTACAGAAAAGAAAAATGTCCAGCAGACATTTGTTAGAGAACCATAAACAGACTTTATAAGTATTTATAGCGATTTCCCTCCAGATGTGAGAAATGGATGGGACAAAATACGGAAGCATTTGTACAAAAAATTTCAGAAGAGATCAAAAGACAGTGGGAGATTCAGAGAAGGGGACAGACTTTCTGTTTTAACTGCACTGACGTAGGTTCACACCAGAAGAGACTCAAGTTCGGACAGAAGGCATTGGATTTGTCTAATAGAATTTGGGCATCAGCGGTCACTCTATAGGATAGATGCACTCTACCTGCGAGAGGATCACTTAATATCTTCGTAACAAAGAACAACTGGTAGATTTAGTTTATCTCACTTGTCAAATAGGCCCACATATGGGTGAGATGAATTATGCCTTTGAAGAGTCTGTGTTTTCCCCACTGACTGATTTAGTTGTTTATGCCACATTTTGCAGATATCAGAAATTTGGTCAGAGGAATCCTATATAAAAAAAGCCTGGAGTGAAACAGAGAAATTTTAATTATATTTATTACTTCCAGGTATGTTTCTAGGTGATTTCTCATGATCATGGAGCTGCGGAACAAAAAGGAGAGAAAGCCACCCTCAGAGCCCTGAAAGAAATTTTAGGTGGAATGAGGGGGTTCCTCCATGGTACAGCTACAGTATTAATTGGGGCAGGCATTTCTGCAAGTCTGAGAGGACTTACAATATCTGTTAGTACCTGCAGCTCGCTCAGCAGTATTAATTTGAGGCAAAAGCCTCATGACTATTTCTTGAATATTCCTAGTTAGATCTTTTGAACAATTCACTCAGAAAGAAAAAAGAAATGAACAAACAAACAAACACACACAAACAACCCACAAAACACCAGACTTCAACAACTGAAGGAAGAAGAACCAGGATGAATTTAAGCTTTGATCTTCCAAAAACTAATTGCATGAGAGAGGAGAAAACGAAAAGCATGAAAGGAGGAAATGTGACTATTCCCACTGAAGTCAGTAGAAGGAATTATGCATACAAGTTAAAAAAAGACCATAAATGTCAATCACCAGGTTATGCACATCTTCATCGATCTGGGCACATCCCTTGAGGTTTTGTCCTTAAAAATTCATAGGTCTGGGGCCCTGGATCATAAACTTTATCTAGTAATCATAACTTTTTTAATCATGTTTATACAGTTTGCAACATTGGAACACCTGGTACATGAAATTTAACAATAATTAAAAATATAAACATTGTTTATTCCTTTAAGTTCTTTTCGGGAGACGTGCTTCATATTTCTTTGAAAAAATTTAAACTGACATTATTTTGGGGCAAGTGTTTACTGCTCAAAAAGCTATTCTCACCCTTCTTTAGAGCATATCTGCCACTATCAAAGAAATCTTCAGTTTCAGCTTTAAAAATTCTGTCTGTACCAAAGTCCTATTAACTCATGAAGTATTAGACTGCTTGTTCCATAACCTATGGATTTGATTTATGTCACCACTTAGCCCATCTAGCAGGATTTGGTTTCTCTTTTGGGTCATGCAAAGTGTGCCAGTCCAGCATCTAGTTTAACAGGTCCTTGTGCTGTCTAATGGACTAAGAGAATGATCATCAGTGTTAGGCGCACAAGAGAGTGAGCTGCATGATACACACTGTTAGTCTGATACAGTCTCTGATGGCAGTTTATGGTTCAACAGCTTGGTTAAACAGCACATCAGCAGCAGTGATGGGTGATCAATCTCATCCCCTATAAAATTTCTCCCCAAAGTGTCATTATTGAGAAATAAATTCAGGAAATGTAATCAGAAGGAATCATCAGATCTTTCATTTTTGTTCAGAACTAAGAGGAAAGGAGATGGAATTATTTAATTGTTTTCGTTTGTTTAATTTATGTATACCAATTATGGAAAAGTAGCATTATATAATTTCATACTGTAACTGTTTTGTAGTCCTATTTTGAAGCATGATACAGGTACTTTACATAAAGTTATTAGGCATTTCCAAATACTTTCAATAACAGCTGCATTTTTTTTCATCCTCAGTGAATTTTGGACTTCACTTTTTGCTTACAGGTACAGGATCCAGTTGTGCAATTGTTTAGTGTGTAGAAAAGTGCATTACTCTACACAACAGATGTGACTTGGTCTAGTTAGAAAAACAATGTAAACCAGGGTGACAAAACCTGGATCGGAGTAAGGCCAGATGTAAATACAGACTGGGAGAGGAGTGACTGGAGAGCAGGCCTGCGGAAAGGGATCTAGGGGTGCTGCTTGATGGCAAGACCAATAGGATCCAGCAATGTGCCCTGGAAGCCAACAAGGCAAAACGCATTCTGGGGTGCAGCAAACACAGCGTAAGCAGCTGGTCAAAAGAGGGGATTGTCCTGCTGTATTCAGTGTTTGTACAGTCTCACCTGGAGTCCTCTGTGCAGCCCTTCCCTTCCCGGAACTTCC
>VZRR01001477.1:0-133665 GCA_013398015.1 Oreocharis arfaki | reverse complement strand
AGGCTGCGGGGGCCGGGGGCGGAGGGAGCTGGCTGGGGAAAGGTCTGGCCTGGAGGTCAGGAGAGCGAGGTGCAGGGCTGGAAGGGGCGAGTGGGGGAAACTAGCAAGGAAGAGGGGAGGGAAACCTGGAAGGCTGAAGGAGTAGGGGGTTGGAGAAGTGATGGGGCGACTGGTGAGTGGTGGGGGTGAGGGTTGGGGGCCTGGGCATGGCTGTTGTCGAGCGGGGACACACCAGCTCTTTATGTCCCCTTCCAAACTCTGCTCTCAACCCTCTTCCCCTCCTCGCTGCTTAATGACCTCGTTTTGCCCCTGCCTTGTGCTTTGCAAGCGGTTTTATGCTAACGGTGCTGCGCGGCTCTGAGGACATCCAAAAGGAGACAGCTCTGCCCTTGCTCATGGTGCCAAGAGCCCGGGCAAAGCACCGCTCTGTGAACAGGCGGGGAGATAAGAGCGTGTGGCGATAGGGAGATATGTCTGGGAGGCACAGTGGGAAGCTGCTTCTTGACCTTCGGTCGGAAATTGACAAGTGTGTGTTGTGGAAACAAGCCCTAGAGAGTGGTGGTGGTGGTGTCATTAAGGAGTATTTTTTCTCCCATTAATGTTTTTCTTTGATTTTTTTACACGTTAGTTTCGGCGGTTTTTATTACTACCATCGTTTTCATTGCTCTTGCTTCTTGATACTTTTATGTGATTCCCCCCTAAAATGTGCCAGAAATGAACTCACAGAGTGTGTTTTGCAGTGGCTGCTTACTTTTCATCCCATTTTGACTAATTATTTGACGAAAGTTAGCTAAGATTGTGCCTATCTCCTTGTTAAAGTGTTTGATGGTGGTAAGGTTGTCTTTGCCTAATTTCTCTTTATAGGATATAGACAGGGATTTTAAATCAGGAATTGGGCACAATAACAATGTATAATGAAGATGTTAAAAATGCTGTGAAGTTGGGTAGTAGTGGCATAGCTGAAAATATGTCTTCTACTGTGGCAAGTCTAGCTGAGGGAACAGCCTCATTTCATTCTGTTCTGCAGCCAGACCCTCTGACCTTGGGAGGAGAAGGGGGTCAATTTTAACAGTGCTGTGAGAAGCCTCGTGGACTAAATTGCCAGAAAACTTCAATTTAACTTTTCTTTCTTTTTTGTGGGTTTGAACCCAAGTCAAGGAGTGAGAATGAAGTTGAGACTGCAAAAATGTTTGCAGTCTTATGTGAGTGGCAGGTCTGCATGGCTGTTCCCTGTCATATGGCTTGCAACACGTCTGCCACGCTGAGCTGGGTTAGCAAGCGTGGAGCAAGAAGAGAAAAAATGGATATATGGACTTAAAACCTGCTTAGTTCCTTTCCTTCCACCTCTGGTAAATTTGTCCCTATACAAAGGGTTGACTAGTTTAGGGGTGCTCTCTACCTTTGTTGGTGTTTGTGGAAGATTGTCTAGCAAAGTTTTCAGGGTCAGGCAGTAGACTGGAGGTTTTGTCACTTACTGATAGGATAAGGGTTTTTAGAAAGTAAAGTCAACACAGAGATGCTCCTCTGGATTGGAGGGACATTGCAATGAGGTAACTGACAATACTTTTGCAGTATCATGGGAACTAAACAATAGAGAAGGTTCGCAGTGAAATACACACCAGAAACTGACTTGGTTGGTCAGTTCCAACCTTCCCTGGTTCTGTGTTTCAGCTCACTGAAGATGTAGTGAACCGAATGAAAGAATCCTCTCACGGTAAAAAGGACTTCCAGAGATCGCCCCGTGCATCCAATGGCACAGCTCCGTCTTCACTGGCTGTGGCAGGGAGACCCAGACCCACAGGTACTGTTGGGGTGCTGCTGCTGCTGCATGTTACAGAGGATGCTGGTGTTTTTCAGTGCTACCTCGTACTGTTGGGGGCTCTTTGATTCGCCTGTATCACCCTGTGAGCACTTCCAGCATTTCAGATGAACGTGCAATAGACAAGGCAGAAATATTTTGCCTTTCATTTCTGGCAAGCTGCCTTGTCTGTTTTACATGCACAGGGAGCATATTGTGTATGGGTGAGGGAAGTAGTGCTTCTTATTCTTTGGAAAGGAGCTCATAGGGAAGGATAGCCTGTCTGAGCACAGCTGGCTAAGTGCATGATGAAAACTTGATTTCTGAACTTGTCTTTCTTTACAGGTCAGAAAACTATTTGATTTCTATTGGTTCTCAAATAGGTTGGTATATATCAGCAGTGTGGATTTGTTTAAGGCATCCAGACTAACGTGAAGTTAGGGAACTAGGCCTTTGCTTTTAGGGATTTGTTTGCTGTCAGCCTATGTCTTTCCTGAATGTAGGTTTAGTCTTATGGATGGCCTGAACTCTGTCAGATAATTTCATCTCCACTTGTGGAATCCCTTGTAATTACAAGGAGAGCAGGGGGTCAAGGGGAAGACATATTGAAACCAGAGGAAGGAAATGGAAAGTAGGTCTACAACCATGCTTGTGTTTCAGTATATATAAGGGTTTGAGGAGTTAACATCCCTACATAGAAGTTTTCTGTAGCATGCTTTATTCAGTGTGCCTGGTTGAAGATGATGCTATTGGCATCTCTGTTTCATAAATTCAAACTCTATCCATCAAACTGAAATTTTCTTGATCTTTTTTTTTCTCTTGATAGGTACTATGAAATTCTCCTAAAATAATTTATGATGTGATGAAGGACTCTGTACTACTATTAGTTGTTACAGGTTTCTATTCTCCTTTTTAGGAATCCGGCCACCAGTGGCAAGTGACTCTGCTGCAGAGCAGGAACTCTACAGGAGGTGAGGTGGAGCTCTTGAAAAAGACAATAGTTAAGCTGATTTGGGAATATATTTATGTATGTGTATGCCTGTGTTTTACTTCAGTCTGAGCATAATGAGTGTGTGTTTGACAGTGGCTGAACATGAGCCCAGGTGTGCCCAGGTGGCCAAGAACGCCAGTGGCACCCTGGCTGTATCAGCAATAGTGTGGCCAGCAGGACCAGGGCAGTCCCCCTGTACTGGGCACTTGTGATGCCACAGCTCAAATCCTGGGTTCAGTTTTGGGCCCCTCACTACGCAAAAGACACTGAGGGGCTGCAGTGTGTCCAGAGAAGAGCAACGGAGCTGGGGAAGGGGCTGGAGCACAAGTCTCCTTGAGAGTAGCTGGGGGTGTTGAGTCTGGAGAAAAGGAGGCTCAGGAGGCACCTTATGGCTCTACAACACCTGAAAGGAGATTGTAGCCAGGTGGGGGTTGGGCTCTTCTCCCAGGTAACAAATGACAGGACAAGAGGAAATGGCCTCAAGTTGTGCCAGGGGAAGTTTAGGTTGGGTAGGAGGAAAAATTTCTACGCTGGAAGGGTGGTCAGGCATTGGAACAGCCTGCCCAGGTGGAATTGCCATTCCTGGAAGTGTTCAAAAGGCCTTGTGGATGTGGCACTTGGGGACATGGTGTAGTGGTGAACATGGTGGTGTTGGGTTAATGGTTGGACTTGGTCTTTTCCAACCTTAACAATTCTTTGATTCTATTCTATGATTATGTTTTAATGCCTGATAATCCCCTTTGAAGCCTTTTTCAGTTCAGAGCTGCTTCTCTTAGTGCTGTTGCTGCGTGGTTTTTGTGTGATTTTTAATTCCTGTGTAAGAGCCGAAGAGCAGCAGTGTCAGCAGGGCTGACTCCTTTTATTGTTGTATGTCCCTTGGTCTTTTCCAAAGCACCATCTACTTGTCTAGCTAACTGCTTCCTATTTTCACTGTTTTCAGGTGATAATTAAGTACTTAATAGAGCTAAATATAACTGAAGTATAAGCTTATGTGGTGTTATGTCTGCTGTTGTTGCCAGAGTGGTACCTCACTGGAGCTGCAGGTCATATTTAAAGTTTGTTGGGCTTTTGAATTCCTGCTGATAATAGGATCGTGAGCAGATTTTGTGTCAGATAGGTTCTGGATTTGTGTTTCAGCTCTAAGCAGAAGTACTCCATGACAAGCCATGACCCTGTTGCCACAAGTCTGCTGATGACCTCTCTGCTTTTGGTGCTCATACAGGTATGAGCAAGAACAGGCACTGGTCCAAGAGGAGTTGATCCGGCTGGCCAAAAGAGAGAGAGAAGCAGCCAGTGAGGCCCAGGAAAGGAGCAGCATTAATGAGGAGAGGCAGAGAACAGCTCTGCTGGTGAGTAACAGACCTCCTGCTATGCTTCCATGCTGGACAGGCTAAAATGGCTCTGCTTGAGGGGATTAATTTAATGTCACTTGTGTGATGAACTTGGAAACTTGGGTTTAGGCTGAAACACTCCTCACCTCACTCATCGCTTAGCATTTGGCTCACAGTGCAGCTGCAAGCTCCACCTGCAGCATGTCACTCAGTGCTGCGGAGGCATGAGCAATGGCTGTGCTGGGGACAGCTTTACCAGTGGCAAGAGGTATGGTGTGTGTATGTGGGGTCTTTGTCTAGCTACGGAGAACTCTTTTGAACTCTGAAGTGCATGAAATAAATGTTTCAATAATATGTACAGGATCACATTCTGCTGACCTGATGTATCCTGAGACTTTGCTCTGTTTTTTTCTAGGGTATGATTGTGCTTGTACACAAATAATTAAAAAGCAATAATCTATTTGTTTGTTTGAGTCTTGTATAAATCTGGTAACAGAAGAACTGTTATAAAACTGTCAAGTATTGTAACCTTTTGAAGAAGGTCCAGAATTGATTTTTAGGGACTAGGAATCATAAACCCTTTTTGTACACGCCACTGGCTCCCAAACCAATTTGTTCTTGCCCAGCAGGCAGACTTACTTTTGGGGACTTCTTGCTGCAGCTTTTACTATTAGTCAGGCACCTTGGTGTTGCTGAGATGACCCATTGGCTTGCTGTCGTACCAGTGCTGAGAAGAGCAGTGCTGGAGGCAAAAGTACAGTGAGGTGAGGCTGAGCAGAGGAAAAGGCTTCTATCAATCACTACGGTACACTGGGATTGTCATTGGTGCTTAATAGTCACATGATGCTGTTTTATATTGTTTTCTTTTACATACTGCCATTTCTATGGCAATGGTGTACTGCCTGTAAACAGGGCGGAGTCTTGCTGGAACTGCCACTTTTTCCTGACCTGCGGTGGTGTCAGGGGGGTGACGGTGGTGTGGGACCGTGCTTGCCTTAGTGAGATCAAACTGCCCATTCATTTAGACTGTGCTGTTAAAACTTTTATTGAGAGAACTAGACCAAGAGAATTCTCCTTGCCTGGTGCATACTGAAAGGATGGTTTAGGGAAAGGACAGAATGGAGTATGGGCAGTCTTTGCTGTGGTTCTTCCATGCTGCTGATCTGTAGCTTAATCAGTCTGTGCTTTATTTAAGTGAAGAATCCTTCTATGAGGTTTGGGGTTTTTTTCTATTTGTTGAATGCTAACAGGCCTGGCTTACCCAGGCAAAATGTGAAGCGTTTTGAGGTTTTATTATAAAGATATTTTGGGGGACTGAATAAATAGAATTATATAAGAATGGCCATAGTGATTCAAAGAAAAGGTCATTATAGCTGTAGTCCATCTCTGATAGTGATCCCTAGCAGGTACTAATGGAGGGCATGAGAACAGAGCAGGTATAGAACAGTATTTCCCACCTATATACCCTTGCAAATTCTGCTGTTCTGAGCAAGATGTTGTGTTTTCACTGTGGTGGTGGACAGTCTTTAAGAAAATTATCTTCTCTGAATTGGTCTGTTTGTGGTCTTGGGCCCGATTGTACTCTGTCTCCATGATAAACTTTGTATATGATTGGATTGGTAGGTGTCTGAGATTGCTCTCCTAGATGGATGTAGCTTGTGAACAGCTGCTTTGTCGCAGGAAATTTCCTCTTGGCAGATTGTATCCTGACCGTGGGGTGTTGCATCATTGCTGGGCTTCAGAGCAGTGATGTCTGAGGCAGGTGATTGCTGCTCCTCTGCAGAGGACGTCTGGGTCTGCAAGTGCAGTATTGACTCTCTTTTCACTAGAAAGAGAATGTTCTCTTTATGAATGCAATTAACTGGCTTCTGTAAGAGCAGGGGGAAGAAGCTGGTGGATTTGTTGTCCAGTCTAAAGATGTGGCTTTGCTCAAAGTAGAGCTCTGCCCTCCTGCAATGTGGTAGAGTGTAATCCTGGAGAAATGGGACTAGCAGAGTCATGCAATATTTGTGAAATGCAAAGAGGGCACCTCTAAAATGGGTTGGGACCAGACTGCTTACATACAAAAGCTGTTCTATTATCTGAATTACCTTTTAATCCTATGGCTTTGCATACCCAGATATTACGTACTTGATACTCTGTAAAAATCTAATCAGGGCCCCCTTGTGATAAATAGTGACCATGGTGTGTTAACCCAGAATGTGGTGCAAGAATGAGAAACTGTTAAATTTCATTGCTCTTTAACTATCTCTTCATCAGTCATAAATTTACAGTCCTTAAAAAATGGGATGGTCTAGTCTGTCCTTGCAAAGATGAGGGCGGAGCTATTGTTTGTCAGCTTCTAGATATCTTCCTAAACAGGAACTCTGGCCAGGCTTAAATTATTGGGATCCCTATCAGATTTGCTTTATCTCAGCTAGTTTCCTTTTGGGCATGGTTACCTTATTGTATTGACTCAATCCTACTCAAACCACATCTGTCCTTTGTCTTCTAGTATTATCTTCCTTTATTATCAATAGGGCTTGAGTGTTTCTTGCTCTTCTGTTTTTTAGCCCCAGCAAATGGGGCAAATTCTGGATACAAGCTGCTCATCCATGTCCTGTGTCAGTCTTCTCTTTCAGCTAGAAGATAGTAGTGGAACTCAAGGTACCTAGTGGTGATCAAGGCACAGATAGCAACGGAAATTATCTGCTTACATTTATAAGGGAGAAACTTCCAGGGTTGTTTTTGTGACCTATTAGGGAAGTGAGATTAAAAATGGAGCAACTCCCAATAAAGAAAAAACAAATGAATAATTTGCTTCTAGCAGCACTTCATTTGGTAAAAATTGAAAGTCATGCAACGTATAATTAGAAAGTTTATTTATTTTTTGGTATTTGCAGTAAGATCTTGAGCTGCCCTGTGTCCTTAACGTGTCAATATATCAGTGATTAGTAGCCTTCTCTTATACTGTTGTCTGCAGCAGAGCTGGAGCATTCTCCTGTAACCATACCACTTGTATAAATCCAAGTACCATAGCTGTATTTTGAAGTGATTTTGTTTTGATTGTGTTGAACGTTGCTTGTCATTTGATCTGTTCTTTATGGTTTTCACTCACTGACTTTTATTATTGGAAATACTTCTATGAGCACTTCAGTGTTATTATATAGTGCACACAAAGAGAGGGTGGACTAGAATTAACCTTTGATATGGAACTTGCTGTCAGCTTCTGAGGCCAGTTACTTGATTGTTTATGGGGCAGGGTGCAGATTAAAACTTACTGTTACTTTATTGTGGTCTGTATGTTTTGTTTTGCTAATTTTTTCTCCTTGAAGTGTACTGGTTTCAAGAGGGATTTAGATTTAAGCACCTGGGTCCTGTTCTACATTTTGTCTTGATCTTTCTTTTTCTTTTAATGACTTTGAACAAGGTACTTAGCCTCTAGATACCTTAGGTTTTGAGTAAAACTCCTTACAGCTTTAGTTTAAGAAGCAAAACAGCTCTGTAAGTAATAGTCCAGCATTCACTTTCTTCTTTGAATGAATATGGCTTTTTGATTAACCCTGGGGACTGGCTCAAGTGGAAGTAGTCTGCTAAGCTGCTGTAGAAGAACTCTCCCCAATTTGTATTAGAGGTAAAATGTTTTGTTTGTTTGTACAGCCCTGCAGGATCATGGTGCTGACTGGACTCTTTGAATAATTTAATGCTGTGGGTACTTACAACACAACAAGGATTATAGGTACAGTACTTCAGAGCAAGGCCTAGGCTGTTTAACTAATGCTAGTGGCGTGCCTTGCGTCTCATGTGAAATACCCAAGAATTAACACAGCTATCTTTAAATCCTTTTCTATTTCTAGCATGAGGAACTTGCAAAGTTGTCAGTCAAGTGATTTAATTGCTTCACTATGTTGTGAATAGTCTCACCATTCCCCTATACCAGAAGTTTTTCCTTTTTCATTTCCGATTAATCAAAATGTCTTCTCTTAACTTCTCAGTTCTTTGGGGTTTCTTTTTGGTTTTTTCCTCCTTCCTACCAATAAAGGAAACTTTGCAAGCAAAGCTGCTCTTTTTCCTCTTTTTTGCTTTTGTAATCTCTGAAGGTTGAGCAGCATGTGCAGCATATGCATTGGGAGCCTCTTGGAGCCAGTGACACTCTGCCTGATGGTTTTCACTGAAACCTTTAAGACAAATCAATGTGGAATGGGAATGGATAAAAGCAGAAGCTGGGGCGGGGTAATAAACGCGATTAAGCGAAGACATCTCATTACTACTCTAGAAAGGGAGGATTATAACTTATAAAATAGGAGGATCTCATTTAGAGGCCATGTGCACTTGTGTTATCAGGACAGAGGAAGAGCAAATAGAATAAATGAAATTAATACTTTGAAAAGAAGCATTACCCGGATTTGAGAATTGAGCTAATATGATTTGTGCAAAGCCCTAAAGTTCTTATCTCCCCATTTAATACCCCAAGGATAATGGCTTTGTCAGAGTTACTGACCAAAAGTCATCGTTTTCCTTCTCACTTTGAAAGAATGAACTCAGAAATGGGGTGATGGTAGGACAGACTTTGCACTGTGACCAGCTGTTTCAGACAAGAGTGACGGGTACTGGTTGCTGCGTGAAAACAGACTGGGCACAGAATTCCTAAATTGCTGGGAAAGTTTATCCAGCTGTCCATGACGGGTAGCTTGCTATTGCCGGTGTTTCTGATCATGCCTGCTCACTGGCTTGCCAGATGGCAACCTTTGCTTCCTGGTGGTTCCAGCATTGGACTGTTGTGACTAGTGTGGCTCAAATTATGGGCGTGGAAGGAAATACAAGGATATGGGTTTGTCTGTGTTGCTCCAGTAGCTGATTATAATTGGTCACAGGCTGTTGAATTCCTTCAGATGATTTCTTGCCCAGATATAATCTCTTTGTTTTTCAGAGCCTCTCATCTCCTCTTCTTGATTCAGGAAAGATGGGATGGAGGAAGAATGTGTGACTGGGAATGCCTTTGATCAAGCAGTGGGTTTTGATAGTGGTGTCACCTTATGAGCGTGGCATTCTGAACTCTTGGGCTTTGCTGTGGCAGTGCTTTATACACTTAGACCCTTGCTTTAGTGTGTATTGGGCTGCTGACATTTTAACTTGTATGTTTTCTCCATTTCAAAGAATGTGGAGGTAAAACTCCTTAAAATTGCTGAAAACAGCACATGAACAGCCGATTCATAGATTGGTACAGTGGAGGAGAATTTTTGTGTTAGGAAATGATCAGATGTTTTCTTTTTCACTTTGTAGAGATGGAGAAATGATCCAATCAGCCCATTTGTGGGAAGTTTCCTTTATATTTCTGGTAACTGATGAAGCTTTAAGGGAATCTTGTCCAGTTTTTTGCTGTGAATTGCCTACTGTTGATCAATGTCAGCTGTAGATGCAGCTGAGCTGGTACTGAAGATTATTTTAGAAACGGTGCTGAACATGATTTAGTTTGTTAAGGCTTTCATTTACTTTGTGGTAAGCTGGGGATCAGCTTCATCCTGGCTGATTAGCCATAGGTAAGCATTCCTAGATTAACTGGGGTTTTGTTGTGTGTAATCTCCTATCATTGTGACAAGCTGTAGTGACCGGATGAGGCCCAGCAGTAGCGTGGTGTTTGTTGGAACAGTGACAGCGTGGAGCCATCAGTGAAGTGACACTGCTGGTTTTGAGGTCAGGCCTCTATTGTCAAAATTTGTCTTTTTTTTCCTCCCTGTTTGTTTGAGTTGATGTAATGAAAGGTGTTGTCTCTGTGAGCTTTGCATTATGGTTTGGAAACTGCTCACCTCAGGGACAGTTTATATGGTCCTGTTGGCTCTACAGCTAAAATGCAGCACACTGAGCTGAACCTTTCCCTTTCTAAAGTTGTAAACCTGTGTGTAGGAAATGGGTTGGTTCTGGGAGGAGACATGGCTAACACGTGAGGTTTGGTGTTTCCTGGCCTTATATTTTCCATAAACATTTCTTGATTGAAGTTTTTTGTGGGTGAGGCAGAAAACATTGATGGAAATCTGAAAATATGGAGGCTTGTTTTAAATAATAGTGCAAAATGAGGAAAAAGCCCATTCAGTTTGATTTTCATTGATGTTGCAGTTGTTAGCAACAGGTATCTACATGTGTTTATGAAAGGTACCTTTTTTTTTTTAGATTAATTTTTATGTTTTCTTTAGAAGATGAGTGGTGCATTTAGTTAATAGAACCTTCATTCCTACCCACAGTGTGGGTGGCACCAGTCATGGGGGAATCACCTCCTTGTGAACATGGTTTGCTTTGGTTTGGCTCTTTCCAGGGCATCCACAGGCTGTGTCAGACACCCAGACCTGCCCTCAGTGCCTGCAGAACCAGGTAGGGGCCTAACTAGGTTAGCAAGAGTGGCAGGATCTTGAGCTGGAAGTTACAGTGCAGTTGTTTTTGATTGCTTTCACTAATTGACAACTAATTCTTTCACTAATTATATAAAGCTGCCTTTTAAATATGTTGATAGAAATGGAAAGATGTATTTTTAGGTTTGAGACTTAATGATTTATTACCAAATGTTGCAAGCTATTGACAGCAGGATTTAAATAGCTTCAGTCCTTCTGCCTTGTACCCCTCTCATTCTTGCCGTGTGAGCTTGAGACTCTTTTCCAGACTTTCTCCTGAAGAAAATATATTAGTGTGTGGAGACTTTAAGGTTAGTGGTCTGTTATTCTATAGTCTCAGGCCAGAACATGCCTCCTTTTCCCTACAAATGGGCTCCTCTTTGTCTGCTACCTTCTGCTATAAAAGTGGGTATATTTCTTCAGTGAAAGAATTACTTAGTGAAACCATTAAAACATTAAACATTTAAGGGATCCCTATAGAAAATAGTTTTGGAGTGTTAAATGATGGACTTTGGAAAGGTTTGCATTAAATTTAAGCTTGGCATGGTGAGAATCTACATATCTTCTTCCTCCAGCAAGCTAATAACTTCTGGTCTCTGGAGCATCAGTGAGGTCTAAATTTAACTAAAGCAATTTTGGAGAATGTGCACTACAATAAAGGCAGAAAGTGGAAACACAGCCAACGCAAAAGAGAACCTCCTCTTCTCTTGAGGGAAGGAGAAGGTGTTATCTGGCTAAGGGTAAGATTCTACCTATGTACTGCTTATTTTCCTGCTGCTGCTGCTCTGATTTGTTCGACGTTTGTAGCATTTTTTTAGCAACTTCCAATTTCTGCAGCTAGTCTTTTATCTCCTGACTGAAGGTTAATTTGTGTTTGGAGAGTTTTTGCAGATTTCAGCAGCTGATGGTCGTTTGAGCTTCTCATTTTTGTAGTCTCTTGAGCTAAGAGACCTTATCACAAGGTTGGCCTTTTTTTAAATCCAACAGCTGCAACAAATTGAACTTGTCTGTAGTGCTTGCCTACTTCCCCTGTCTTGCCTTCAATTTTCCATGCCCGTATTTCACACTTTTTTTTTTTTTTGGTCTACCAAGTTTATATACTCCACTGAAACTTCTTCAAGATTCATTTGTTCTGACTTAGGGTTACTGTAAAGCCGTTTCATCATTTAAGGCATAAAAGATAAGATTAGCCTTCATTTTCCTCCATGTATAACTACAAAATATTCAATTCATAAAGAAACAGGAGAATAATACGTTGATATTTTTCTGTGAGTGGTCCAGCAAAGCTAGTACTGAGTCTTCTTATTCTACTGTCAGTCTACTGTGGAGTAGTAGAATTCTGCTCTAATTTATAGCTCACTGAGGGGATCATAAGCAGCACAAGACAGGCCCAGATGCCATTCTGTATCTAACTGTTCCATGGACTATGGTGTCCCAGTTGGAATCTCTACATTCCACCCCTTCATCCACATACAGTTTACCTTTCTCAAGCATAGGTAAGTTACAGATTAAATTAGTGAGATGTTCAGCTAATAGGAAGATTCCTGATGGCCTGGAATGTATCTGTGTGATGGCACCTGTCAGTGCACAGCACAACTGGCATGGCTGTTCCAGTGGGTGCCCATACACCAGCTGCTTGTGGTAGCACATGGGCTTCTCAAGGCACGAGAGCCAGGCCCAGCAGAGCAGGTGTGTCCTGGTCAACATCGTGTTTCAAATACAGTGTCTTCCACAAGTCCCAGTACAAATGGCTTTGTTGGATCGTACAAGTAGGTCAAACTGAGTCTAAATGGTATGGTTTGGGTAATCAAAATAAACACTGATGTAACTTTTTATT
The DNA here is from genome assembly GCA_013398015.1 of Oreocharis arfaki. Classification (NCBI taxonomy): domain Eukaryota; kingdom Metazoa; phylum Chordata; class Aves; order Passeriformes; family Paramythiidae; genus Oreocharis; species Oreocharis arfaki. The sequence continues at coordinate 121,346 of VZRR01001477.1, read as the reverse complement.
TCTCACTTTAAAGAAAAGTTAAAGTGAGCTGATACAAAGATTAAATTTCACAGATTTTTTTTTTCTGGTTTGTTTATTCCCTCTGCTGCAGTTGGGCAGCCTCAAACCTGCCCCAATTTGCTGATTTTTATTTTAATTCTTGCTTGCTTCCTTCTTTCTCTCTCCATGTTTTTACTTTCCCGAAGCTGCAGGACGGTTTGCTCCTGCTGCCTCTCCTCGTTGGTGGTGTTATCAGGCACGTGTGCAGCGGGTGAGATTGCAAACGCCTCTGTTCTCCGGGATTCTAAGCATCAGACAATGTTTTACACGGCGTCCCATTCTCTAGCTGGCTGGTTGGACATGATGTTGGTACCTTATCTTCACGCTGACACACACTGGACATTAATAGAAATACATTGCTGAGGCACATGTGTGGAATTTCAAGCAGCCTTTCTAGCTGTGCTTTAGATAGTCTATTGTGTGCTTAACCTCTTGGAAGAGGTTTTGATGAGAAACGCGTGATGTTAACTCTTGGGCGGCTGGGTGGACTCTCCCAGAGTTCCTTATTATTGTCAGCATAATATCCTCCTGATTGAATGCTGCTTATCTGTTTTGGAGTTTCAGCAGTTTTAGACCTATCTTTCTATGACCAGTATTCCTTCTTCCTAATGCAAATTTTTAAGGAAGAAATCTCTGTGTTTTGCACATGAGGATGAGGTAGGAAATGTGTTGTTGCGGAGGGAATTCAGCTGCCAGCACCCTTGTGTAGCTTTGTCTAAAGTCTATCCCTGTATTATTTTTGGCTCTCTGATTGCTGTACATCAACTAAAAAAAATGACCTGGATGCAGCTGCTTCTATTTGCCAGGAATTCTTTCTGCTTTTGGAGCACATCACAATTTTTATTGTTTTCCTTTGTACTGTATGTGTATACTTTCTCTGCTTGTTTGCTATGACCATCTGTAATTATCTATATTATTTATGAGTGCTGACTAAAACATGATGAAAAGTATCTTCTTGAAAGGGACTGTACTAAGGAAAAGGAAATGAGCTGATGACTTTGATTTTTTTAGACAATGAAAATAGAACACCTGCAAGCTTGTGAGAGAGGGAAGGAATTAGCTGGATTTCTTTTTCCTGCCTGTGCATTACATTGGGGGTTTAGAGCCTTTTTAGCCTTGAGGACTTTGTGATAATGGGCAAACTTGAAGGATGAAACAGTAGGAATTGAGTAAAAATTGATCAAACAGACTGAGCAGGGCTATGTATAATTACTGTCCGAAAGAAAAAAAGCTTAAGAAAAGTTTAATACTTACTTGAATAGAACATTAGACTAAGGATACATTTGTTAAATAACCAGTGCTCTTCCAATTAGGACTGAGCTTGCCATGTACATTCACTGCATCTTCAGCCTAATGCTTTTGCTGTGGGAAAAGTGGTTCACTGGCAGATGATTTCCAGCCCCTTTATTTTTTCAAACATACAGGTTCACGTCTCTTCTTTTCCCTTCTCTCTGTCCTCTGAGCAGAATGGATTTGTTCCTTGGTTCATCTTGCTGCAGCTGTAATTGGCACTGTCAAGCTGAAACTCTGACTGCCCCCCCCCGGCTTCCAAACTTCCAATACACAAAAGGTTCCTTACAAAAGCTATTCCCTTCCCAGCTGAGAACATGAGTAATCACTCATTTTTGTATTTTCATATGATATCCTCTCCTAGTTTAGCAGCTAAATGTGGAAAAAGGGAGATTGGAAATAAAGATATGTTAAAAAATACCAAACCAAATCAACCAAACCCTCAAAAACAACAAACCACACAAAGCAGCACCCTGAAAAAAAGCCAAAATCAGGAAAACTATCCCCAAAGCACCAACAATAACAGCAGCAATAATATATCAGCTGAAAATAAGCTTGCATGTTTCTTAAACCCCTTTTCCTAATTTTTCAGCGTAAAAGAATTTTGTTTCAAGTACAAAACTTGAAGAAGCATGAGAGATTTAAACTGCAAAGCCAGCTACAATTTTAAAGATAATGGACATCAGTCCAGCCTATAGTTTTCTATCATTTAAAAAGTTGTCTCCCCAGCTGCTTTGCTGTTTCCTGTTCAAGACTCAGCATTTTGCAGTGTAATTTTTCAAAGCTTTGTGTTGCTGAAGGTTATCATAGAGTTCTGTTAAAAACCTGCTTGCCTGTGATTTCCTGTTAAACAGTGATCTGCAAAAGGAGGTGGTTCCCTGGTCAAGTAAGAATTTGATACCGTTCCTTTCCTGGGAACAAAGTGGGATGCATCAACGCCCTTTCCCATCTGATGGCTGTTCAGAAGCTGCCTCTCAGGTCACTGACCTTGTTCCAAATCGTGCTGAATGTCTAAATGCAACCTTGAAGCTGTTGCCAACCATTTACATTTTCTTTTTTTTCGACTAGTTTAGAAGTAGTCCATCAAATTTCATGCATCTGGTGTAAAAATAAGAGTTTTCATTGTAATTATCTAGGTGGAGTGTCAGTTTGTGCCCACATTAAGTGGGGACCATTAGCTGTGCTTCTGCTCCAATGTCATCCTGCCACAGCAGGCTTTTTCACTAAGCTTAATAAGGAATATAGTAAGGTACCTGCAGGGAAAGGAGCTCTAATGGTCTTAGCTGCCATTCTCCTCTTTATGGATGGGAGTAATGTGGTTGATAAATACTTCTCTGCCTCAGGCCTTGCAAGTGCAGGTTGCTCCCTTAGGAAAGAAAGTAGCTCAAGGCGTACCGTGGGTGTTCTTCAGGTGTGATTGAATCAGCTAGACAGAAGAGATTTCCTCCAGCACAGAGGAATTTTAATCCCCCCTAATTTCAGTGTTTTACTGTGGAGTACCTTGGTGAGCAGGTTGTGGTAGATGATAGGTTTTTCTGCCCACATGCACATGCAAGCTTAGGAAAAATTTTAGCTTGTTTGCGTATTTGTTTAGAAGTTACATCTCCTTTTTGTACGAGAAATTGATCTTAAGTGGGCGTTCTAAAACTGTAGCAAAAGTTCACATGTTTATAAGAAGGGGTAGTAAACTTTCATATAATCAGACTAATTTCCTGTAGTTGTTTGTTGCCCAGCAGATGTTGCTGTTGAGCTTGGTTAGGCCTCACTGTGCAGCTCATCGAGTCATCTGCCTATTTTAAGAGCTATGATGCAGAGTGATTGGGAGCTAAGTTTCCTCCTTGATAATTCATGTCATCTACTGGTAAGTCAATACACTGTCCAGAAGCTTAAGGTACGTCTTGTGCGGGCGTGTGTGTAAATAAATAAATGATATTAGAATGTCTTTTTTGACCCATGCATTATGTTTTTCACTTCATTACTGACTCTGAATTCTTATGAAATTTTCTGCTTTCATTAGCAAAGCAGTTTTGATAGCTTGATTTTTATAATTATTTTTGAGGGAGAGTGTTTTTTGGCTTTTCAAGTGAGCCTTTAAAATGTGATGGTGCAAAGGGAGTCTGATAAACAATCCATAAACAGCATATCCTCATTAATATCCCTTTGAATGTAGGATCTGGGAAAATCTATCACCTGCCTCATGCAGAATCTGGAAGATGAATTAGGTTTCTTACTTGGGGTCAAACCCACTGCTCAGTCCAGCAGCTGCTCTGTATATTGATCTTGCAGACTCTGTGCTCTGCTCCACGGTTCTTTGGGATGTGATTCTTGTTGTAATACCCTTATTTTGGAACTAAAATGTTTTTAATGTGCATCTCGGTTGCCTGCCAGCGATGGTGCCTTCTCTGAGTTCATGCTTCTTTCCAGCAGTGTCGAGAGCACTTGGAAAGCAGCAGTGAGTATTTCCTGAAGGTGGCACTGAAGGGACACCCATGAAGCCTCCTTTCCAGGGGTGGAGCGGGAACTGCTGAGCCCTCAAATTGCTTGCATACCGATGAAATGTCTCAAAGTTTTCGCTTATTTGTTTTCATTCTGACTCTAAGTTCTCCAGGAGTTAGCATAATATATTTCAGGATGAGTTTACACTAAGTTTTTGGAGTTCATTGCTTTCTACAGAAATTGTAGAGTCGTAGAATGGTTTGGACTGGAAAGGATCCTAAGGATCACGTGATTCCAATCCTCCTGCCTTGGGCAGGGATGCCGTTCTCTAGATCAGGTTGCTCAGGGCCCCATCCAACCTGGCCTTGAACACTTCCAAGGATGGGGCATCCACAGCTTGTCTGCACAACCTGTTGCAGTGCTTCATCACCCTATGAGTAATGAATTTCTCCCTAACATCTAATCTAAACCTGCCCTCTTTCCGTTTAAAAGCATTGTCCCTTGTCTGTCATCATTTGGAGTTGTGAGGCCACTGTGTACTGACAAAATTTACAAACTGCTTCTGTCTTTTGTTTTCTGACCGTGCTGCCTGGGGCTCACTTTCCTGCTTAATGCACAGGTCTAGAACTTGTGATATTGCTGCATCTTCAGGCTGCAGAGGGGAGGATAATGTTGTGAAGACAGTGCAGCTTTTCACATAAATGGTGTGGTATGTTCTCAGCCACCTCAGATTTCTCTTTGTTCTTCAGCTCTCTAGTTGGTTTCTAGTGGTGTTTCTTGGAGGGGTAGATAACAGCTGTTGAGAGCAAGTTTGGTTTTGGAAGTGGTGGAAGAGAGTGGCAGATGCTGTCCTAATGACATCTTATGCTTGCTATCAAAAGGGAGATTGCTGCCTCCATTCCTCAGATCCTCTTTAGGATTCCCTGATTTGACCTACGCCCTGGCCTTCTAATGAGATGCTGCTTCCAAAGCCTGCTCTGTAAAAATTTCCTCTTACATCTGTGTCTCTTTGGCTTGGACTATCTGCAATCAGACTGTGTAGACTGAGAAGGCCAATAGTGGAAAAAAAAGGAGTTTCTCTCAGCAGGAGTTTGAAATGTATCTACAGTGCTTTTGTAAAGGTAGTATTTCAGGTCAGTCTTCACTGATATGGTAAGTTTCTGACTGATTTGAGTAATTTGGAGCTTAAAACATAAAGATGATCTAGCTGGCCTTGGCTGAAATGAATTATTGCTTTTAGCACAGAATCTTTTCTTGAGAGAGAAGCTGGTGGTTGACTGGAATTCCTGCAGATTCTTAGGCAGGAGATTTGTATCTTTTCATCTGTTTTCAAGAAGGAGAAACAAGTTATAAAAACCACTTAAAGGTTCAGTAAAGATTTATTCTGGCTGCATAACTGCCTCCCATAATAACTTTAATATGCATCATCCTGAAACTCCTAATTGGCCCTGGTGTTGGCAGGGCTTTCAGACCCAGCAGAATCTCCAGTGTTCAGCATCTTTTAGGAAGGAATGTAGCCAGAGAAGCACAAAAGATTAAATGGCTGCCTTATAAATTCTGACTGACCTTGAGAGTCCTTGTATTAACAAGCAGGAGGATGCTGTGGAAGCCATCTAGATGAGACCAGTGGTGGGAGTTGCGTGTAGGTGGGCAATTGGTGGGGTGAGAGGAGCGGACAGGGAAATGCCTCGTGGGTTTGGTTGGAGGAGGTGGTTTCATTGTGGGCCATGTACCTACTTACCCTGTTGTTTCTGTTGTTGGTTGGAGTCTTGTCTGTACTGACACTGATTAATTTTTTTTTTCTTTTCTGATGGGTGCTTGTGGGGTTGGGCTGTGGTTTGAACTAACCCATTTTGTCTGAGCTGGTTTCTTTGTTTAGGAAATTACCCCAGTCAGTTGTTCCTCTCTGCTTAGTGACTGCTTGGTCTCTGTGTGGGTGCTCATCAGACAGATCAGAGCCTGACTGACTGGGAAGGTTGAAATTTTCCTTAGCTTCTCCTCTGCTCCCCTTTTACCTGGGTGGAGGTGGAAGCCTGCCAGGCTGTGCCGGCGTTGTGGTTTCTGTGAATGATGGAGGACTGTCGTTCTCGCTCTCCTGCGCTGTCAGTTGGACACCTTTTGCAGACCCTAAATTCCCTTTAAAACAAAGCATTTGGCTTAGTTTATTTCATTCCATTAAGTAATTTCACTGCTAATGCATAATTATCTACAGCAGTGACACTCGTCTATGCTTTAATTATCACAAAGCTGCACAACTCCCCCTCCCCCCTGCCTGGAAGTTGTCACTTGTGCAGGGTGGTTTTGCAGAGATAAGTGTGTAATACACGGCAGTGCTTTGGGTCTCACAATACTCAGACAGTTGCTGATTGGTAAATGTAGGCAATAGAAGAGGCAAGGATTTTGGTTTTCTATTAGTGGTTTTTATCCGTGTGGAGTGAGACACGTTGGGAAGGAAAAAGCTTATCAAAACTTCATAATACTGGCTTGAAGATAAAGATATGAGCAAGTGCTGATTGGAGGCAGTAAGCTTACAGGTGTTAGGAAAATTTGGAAGCATAAGTATTTGTTTCTCTTTTGAAGAAATGCAAGAAATGAAACATCAGTGATCCTGGGCAGCACCCCAAGAGCCCTGTTTGTGTTTAAGGAAGATTCTTTGTATTTATCTTTTTTTTTTTTCTCCCCCTCCCTGCTTTGTTACTGACTCTTTTTGGTAAACACCCTCTCAGAGTGCAGGAGAGCCCAGTAAAAATTATTGATCCAGCCAGTCATTGTGAGGAAATATAACAGAGATTCAGGGTATTTACTCCTGAATTGGGAGAACATGCATACTTGAGTGAAATACCTGCTGTTTCTTAACACCACACACTTGTTTGTTAAGGAGTGATTTTGTTAAAGAAGAGGACAAGGTCAGCCTGATCTGAGTAGAGGTTATGTGGGCAGTTTGATGCATTGAAAGGTAAAGGTCTGTTTGGGAATAAAGTGATTTATAAAAGATTTCTAAACCTTTGCGAAATGAAGGCAGAAGAAGCCGGAGGGGGCTCATAATTGTACTTCTCTGGTTTCACAAAGCTGAGGGAACTGGGTTGGAGACACCTCATTTAACTTGCAATGATGCGCTGAGGTTTGTGGATGAAGAACACCTGGAGCATGTGTCAAGAAGAGAGCGAATCTTGAGAGCGACCTGATAGAAATGAGGATGGTATGAGGAAGCAAAACCTATGTATTATCTTATAATAGATGGAAATGAGGCCATTTGTTGGTGTTATCTGCTGGCAGAGATGTTCTGCAAACTACCTTTGTTTGGCACTCTGGCCGAGATGTGCAGTATGTAATTGTGCTCCAGCTTCTATCCTGACTGAATTCATAGGATTGAAATTACATTTCTTCACATACAAAAGCATTGAATTTTTTTCCTTTGTATTGTTATGATGAAGGCAATTTTTGGTTGCTGACTGTCAGGAATGAGGAAGGAAGGACTACACAGCTTGTGTTACAACATGCATCCTCATCAGTCTCTGCTGCACCTGGCTGGCAGCAGTGGCACCTGTTTGAGCAAGATTCCTTTGGCCTAGAAGTATGTGGTGTATTTGCTTTGGCCCAAGGACATAGTGTTAAGTATGTCACTTGAAGACCTTGCAGCTTGCTAAGCTCTAAATTTTACCATCAATCCCATACTTGTTTTCTGTGGCACTTACCACTATGGTGGTTTGTGTGCTTCTCAGATAAGTAGACTGGCATAATATGGTGGTCAGTTTGGCTTTTGTCCTCTCAGGAAGAACTGAACTTCCATAACATAAAGAGGTTATGTACTCTCCCTACAGTAATTCAGTTTTGGATCTTTCTTTCTGGGAACCTGAACATGATTGACAAATTTCCAAATGTGTCTTCTCCATATGCTATTGGTTGAAATACCTTTCACATCAGGCAATGGGTGCTCACATAGAAAGAATTTAAAGTGGCAGAACTGATATCCAGAACAGTTGTTGGGTTTTTGGCTTTGTTTACAGCTTGCCTGAAAATCTTCCCATAGGAACACAGAAGTAAACACTGACTTAGTGGCTCTTCTGACTCGTCTGATAAAATCCACTTGCCAGGTTTGATGTTTCCATCATCTGCCTATGTTATCTGATTCTCTGGAGCTGTGCTCTCACCTTTGTAATTCACTCTCTAAGTAAGAATGGGATGAGATGTCACTCTTAAAAAAATATATTTAGTTGATGCAAAGATACAGAGGAAAACAGGGAAATGAGGAGAACTTCATGATGCAGGTGATGGAGTTCCATTGCCTCACTCTTGGCTGACATGAGTGAGATGCAGTGTGGAAAGAGCTTTCCTTATCCACATGGCAAGGGAGATTGGTTGGTCATTGTAGGGGGGCTGCTGCAGAAAAGGGTGGGTGAATTATCCCAATGGGGCATGCATGGGAAAAAAAATAGTAACAAACCCCATAAGCCTGGGGTTGGGGTAAGAGGGGGAACAGCACTTCTTGGCTTTGTGCACCTGTGATGCTTTTGCCTCCTGTGAGTTTGTTGGCAAGTGTGGAGAGAAAAGATCCCAGCCTGGCAAGTCAGCCACCTATGTGGCTGATGATTAATTGCCCTTTTTAAATTGCAATTATGTCAGTCAGAGAACCCGTGAATATTAATTCTGGATTTGCTGCTTGAAAAAGTGAGCACTGATGAGACGAGTCCATTTTACTGATGTCTCAGAAGTGGATAGGTGCTGCAGCCAGTAGTTATTACTGAAAAGAAAGGCTGTTGTGACTCTGAGCTTTGCTTTGTATCTGTCTTGCATCTTCTTTTCCAGTGTTTCTGTTCCCTTCTTCAGAATCCACTCAGTGCTTACACTGGATTTTCCACACTGGCAGTAGAAGGTGGTGGGCTGACACCCAGAGTGAGTTAATCACTGCAGGCAATATGAGGTACCTGGGTTTGGTGGATGGCTCTTCACCATTCCTGCTGCTTCCCGAATCCCGTAGAGACTTCAGAATGAAACAGGGATTGCTTTTTTGCTGCTCCAGCTCTCTCCCTTCATCTCAAATGTGTGTAATCATTCATTCCATTATATTTGGATCTTTTGAGATAATTTTCTGATTGTGCCCTGTTGGAAGAGTATTAACAGGCAAGCATCAGTACACCATGACTGTTTTCCTTTCAGTAATCTGCTCGAATATATGGATGATGAAAATCTTGGTTTCTTCTGTGGTTTGGGTCTCTCTTATCAGTCCTGATCCTGTCTAGTATTTTCTGCATGAATCAGGACAAACTGGTGCATCTTGCTTGTGCTTTAGTTTTCTTGGAATAGTAGTTATCTCAAAAAGTGTTGTCATGTGTTGATATTCACTGAGATCTTTGAAGGTGAAAAATGTGGTATGTTTTTAGAAAACAAAATTAAAGCCCCTCAGAACCCTCTGGTGTTTTTTTATGCTTTTTGTTTTTTGTTTTTTAAGGATTTGTCTTTCATTTAAAGCTTTTCCAAGTTTTCAATTATAAGTGACTTTAAATACCTGTTTATTTCATTGTTTGCTTGTGGGGTTGGTATATGCTGAGTTATCAAACTGACTTATGATTTGTAAGAAACAGAATTAGATGGTGAAAGTTGCACAAAAGTTGTCTCCCCTGTTTGTTCTTCTTTTAGTTCTACATTTTGTGTGGTTTGTATAAGTTGATTGTTTCCTGAAAATTTTTCAAAACGGAGGCATTAAAGATCTGAAAGTGTTGGGCAGGTGAATGTGAGCTAATTACTTTAGCTGATGACTGTAGTTACTGTCCTACTGAATTAAAGGCACTATGTGATAACCCCTTCAAATGCAAGGGATGTGACTTGCAGGCAACAGGGGGGCTCTTGTAGTTCTGTGTCAGACTGCCAGGGAAAGGCTGGAGGAGAATTAGATGCAGTAGAGAACAAAAAAAAAATTTTCAGTTTTTGCTTGGTGTGGTCCTTTGCTAGAAGAAAGGCCTCTAGCAGACAGTTAAGTGTATTTTGGTAAAGACTTGTTACCAGCCTGGGTTGGCATCAAGAGCAGGCCTAGGACAACAGGTTCAGTGCTTCACTCTGGCTTTTCTGTTTGCCCAATTTTTCAGTTTTTGTAATTGAATAGTAAATCACTTGTTTTCATCTGACCCTTTCATTTTGGAAGGCTCCAAGCAATCTTGTATGGCTACTGTTGCCCTTTGAGGTGAAAATGAAGCATTTTGTTTTATGAAATAAGGATGTTGAATAGACAGCACTTTAAGAACCCAGTTAGCTTTTTGTCACTAGTTCTTGTGGGTGTTATTTTTATCCTCCTCCTCCTTCCTGTTTCCCTGGTGCACTTTGTCTTTACCCTGGTGTAGGAACTGCTTTGTCCAGTGCTTAGGTGATGTCATCTAAGCATGGTTGTCACATGAGGAAGTGATCATTTTCATGACCACTCTGAAGAGGTATTGGAAATGCCAGCACCCCTGGCTTCCCAAACTGCCATTTATAGGTATGGAGTCTGCACTTAGAAACCTCTTGGCAAAATGTAGAGTTTTCAGTAATGTCTGGCTGATCCAGAAGTTTGCATTGCATTGTAGGACTAGAGAAATCAAAAGCTTCAGCCTCCATTTCTGTTTGGATAGTATCTGTTTTCCCCCAAAATGCTTTGAAAGCTTTGTTTTGTTATCAGGAATTGAGCTTTAGTTTCATGTCGCTTGTCCTTAGGATAATATTCCCTAGCTAAATGGGGACTCTGAACACTGATTTTAATTAATTGAAGTAGTTTTGAAATACATATTTTTTGTTCTTAAATTGTTTCAGTAGGATTTGTTTCTGTAGGGCTGTTGCAGCACACATTGCAAACCCTCCCTACAAGACACTGCCAAGACACTCCCTGTTTTAGGTTGCACTCGACAGACAGGTCTGAAGCCTGCTGCTCAATGATATGAGGTGTGTACACTCCTTCTGTTGACACATGGTGCAAATATCAACTCTTCTTCAAGAAATGCCAAGGAAAAGTCATATTTAAAGACTTTGCAGGATTAGAGGTGATTTCTGTCTTTAACAACATGTCTAATTATCCATCACGGGGGAATGGTATGATACTCCAGTGATTTATCTTGAAAAAGAGCTTAAGCAGATCAGGTCAGCAACTAGAGGTTTGCATTCAGAAAGTTAAGGTGTTTTGGAACAGAATGTGCTGATCACCACCATCATGTCAGTAGTTCTGATTTTTGGGGACTGAGAATGGAAATTAAACTTGCAATAGCTCTTTGTCTTGTTGTAAGAAAGAGGGATTTGGCTGTAATTTGTAGTGTGACTTGGGAGATCAACCAGTGTTGTGGAAAGCTTGGGAGGAGAAGGGAGTCTGCTTTTGTGTGTTGGTACCCTAGTTGGCATGGTACCCTATTTGCCTATTTGTGCGTGTTTCTTCCCCAACATCGTGTTAGTGGACCTTGTCCTTTTTACTTGGCAATTTCAGTGCTTTTGAGTTCAAGGTAGGCTTTTCTTCCTTGTGGGCTGTGGTTTGAAAAGGATCCTGCACTTACAGCTCGAGCTCTGTGACCAGTGTGAGGAGGAAGGTGGGGATGGAGGAAGGTGACTTCAGCTGCTGCCTGTCCCATTTCTGTCAATGTAAAGAGCTTTACAGAGACAAGTAATATTTTGCAATTGAGTTTCTCTTTTAAAGACACTCTGATGCTAATGTTGATTTAATAAGGTTCTCTCGTTCTCTCTCCTTGCTTAATTTGAAACGTCTAATTTTGTGCTTCACAGTTCTGAACACAGAATTAGTGAGGGAAGAGGAGCCGGAGGCAGGAGGAGCAGAGTGCCACACCAGAAGTTGCCAGGGGAGATTGATTCAATAGAGTGAAAAGGTGCAAAAGGTTATATGTCCACAGTTCAGAACAACGTGATGGTGGTACTAATGAGAAGGAGAGCTTGATCCTTTAAAATGTTTTAAGATCTCTGTGGGTGTATAACCAACATTAAATGGAAAATGGAGCATTAGAGTGTTGGTTTCTTTGAGTGGATTTTTGTTTTGATTTTATGTGTATGTAATAAGTAATATATAATATATGACAAGCAGGAGGGATAATATTCTGAGATAAATAGACATTTTAAGGTTTTTATTTTAAAGGTTGTTTTTCTAAGTGTGGCATTTATTTTCAGAAATGTTGAGAGGTTATGAGAGATTGTGAATTTGATCTGGCTAATTTATTTTGGCTGAACCTGAATGTGTATTTTTCGTGCTAGAATTTTATGGTTGTGGAAGAAGCTATTGACATCCATGGACATTTAATTCCTTTGTGCTGGGGATAAACATAAACTCCCCGAAACCACAGTGCCAAAAGATTATCTAAAATATTGTACAAATATTGTACAAAATAGTGATAGTGAAAGCTTTTTCTTTGCCTCCTGCTTTGTTAATGTGCCTTTCCTCTTCCTCATAGGAAACAACTCCTATGCAATGGAGTTAAAGCCTAATTTGCCTCTTGCTTGCGTTGGATGACAGTTCTTCACACAACTGAGCGGACAGTGTAAAAGGAGTACAAGATGTGTTCAGCTTAGTTTTATGATAAGCTGCCAACATGTTTCTTTGAAAACCTCATTAAATTGCAATTAAATCCGCAGGAAAAAAAAGTAGGCCATCTCAGTGAATACTTGATAGATGAGTTTGTGGTTTTCAGTGCCGGCCAGGGGCACGATCTGCTTCTTGCAGTTGGAGCTCAGTGAAAGCTTTGGTAAAGTCTGACCGCAGAATCACCAGAAAACCGCTGCCAGCACTGGAAGCTGTCTGTGGACGATGATCCTCTGCCTGGGTTTCTTTCATGCCCTTGGTCATAGAGAAGTATCTGCTTCCTGATTGAAACCATGTGTAACCCCGACTCCCCTTTCTTCTCACATTGTTTCTGGTGATAGGACCCGCACTTTTGCCAATTGCTTCTGCTGAATTTGATAGCTAACACTGGATTCTGCAGAGTTATCTCAAACATTTGGTTGGGGAGTGCACTTGACCAAGCAGGCCTGACTAGGGAATGAAGCTTTAGGCCCAACTGTTAAGGCAGATTCTAAAAAAAGCCTAAACCTGCCTTTGAGGGTTTTTTTTCTGCTGGCTTTCAGTGCCTATAGTGACTATTCTCCAGAAATATTTATGAGATCACTTGCCTGTCTGGTTATTTCCAGTCTATTGCACTGGTCAACTTAGTTGATCAATAAATCAATCAACAGGTTCTTAAAATTACTTTCATTGACTTTGGAGGTGCAGCATACAAAAGGAGTCTACAGAAAATAAATGATTGTATGTGCCCCAACTATAATTACAGAGCAAACAGAGTGGAGATATGTTTGTAAATAGTATCTGCTACAATAAATATAGCAATCTGTCTTTAGGGTTCTGTGATACTGTGTTGGATTGACTCTTAAATTTTCAAACTCATGAAGCATGAATCTTGGCTCTCTCAGGTCATCTGACTGCTATATTTAGAGCATACCCTATTTTAAAGCTAAATTTCAAGCTTCTTGCTTTTGATTTAAATGTCCAGAAATACATACTTCTCTGGTTCCTTAGCATGTGACATAGTTTTTGAGTTTCAGGAGCTTCACTGACAGCAAAATGTGTTCTTTTCCTAAGGAAAGTTTCTCAAACTGCTTAACTCCTCCTGCTGCACCCAGTCTATGCCACCTTCATCTTGACAACAGCAAGACCTAGTTTGTGGTCCTTGTTGATGGACTTCCAGGTACTGCTCCTTCATAGAAAGAGAGAATGCTCTCCTCCCGCCCTGAATTTCCCAAGCCATCTGCCTTCAGCAAGAGTGTGTTCCATTGCCCAGTAAGTGGCCATTGAATCAGCTTTGAATTCTTGTAGTTTTTAGAAGCATTAAGCACTTGCACAATGTGAAACCTGCTCTTTGCAAATTGTCCTATCAAATGGAAATCAAAATTTTGCTGGCAGTGACATAGATTTGTGAGTTGCTCTTGATACAATCATGCCCTGGAGATTGCAATGTAAAAATAAAGAATGCAGTTTTACAATAGCCTGAAATCCTTGTTGTTGCTGAATCTACACTCTTCTGTTTGCAAATGATTTCATTATGATATACTCGGACTTCATTAAAAGATTCAACCTTGCAGCATTTTCTCTTATCGCAGCCTTGAGAGCAGCTGAGAGTGTGTGCATTTGAGAGCCAGTATATTCTCTTCCTAAAACACACAGTGGGTTGCAAGTGCTTTGGAAGCAAGAATCAGAGTCTCTAGTGGACATTTTGTCTGTAGCTCAAAACCACAACTTAATTGGCAGCCTTTTCATAACACTGACTGTGGCCTAGGATGTAGGGAGTGCTGCAGGTGAAGATCAAGGTACGTTTTCGGAACTGGTTGTAGGGAAATTTAGTGCTGACTGCCTGTGTGTCTTAAGTGATCGGAGAAAATGAGGGAGATTGAGATCAAGTTCCTCACTTCTATGCTTTTAATTTGCTGGGCAGTCTCTGAGTATTCTTTCCATGTGTTTTTACTTCATAGGTTACACCTTACCACAAGTATGATTATGTATGTGTACTACCCCAGACCATTTATTTTGAGTCCCCTATGCTTTATATTATCCTTTCAGTAAGGCTTTGGAATCCACATGATTTATACTGAATGCTAATTACTGTATGTCTTTCCCACATGCATCTTGGCAAGTTGGTAGCTTGGAGTCTGCCCCCAGAATGATACTGACCCTGTAAGGCTGCGTAAAGTATGTTTTGTGTACGCCTGGGATGAAAGAGCAGGGAAAGGAGGAAAATTTACAAGGCTGTCAAAGGGCTAGAAACAAGCTGTGTTGTTTGAAAGTGCACCTGATTCTCCACCTGCCGAAGAATTCGTAGACAGACAGAGGATGCATGACCATGGCGGAAGGCTTTTAAGAATTTTCTTACTTGAGTATGTAATTAAGACAGTCTTTCTCTATTAAAAAGCAGCCTCAAAGTCAACTGCGTTTCTTTTAAACTATATAGTATTTAAGATATTAATTTTTAAATTTAAAAAAATTGAGTTTCTAATGTGGTGGCAGGAAATTTGTATTCACTCTACTATGCTAACCTGTATCCATTGGCTAGTGCCTATAAATATCTGTTTTGTTCAGAGGCAGGTAAAAATTGTGTGTAGTGTCTGAGAGTAAATGTGGGAAGGGAATTCCTTCTGAACACACAGGGTTCATAATTTTTCCTGCTTGGAGGCGCATGGGTTGGTTATGAATGCCATCTTGATCTTTTTCAAAACAGTGGTTGTGTGTGAGGTGCTGTGTTTGACTCGGAAGCTAATATATTTGGTATTTAAGAATCTGGCAAGAGAGAGCTCTGTCCCCATATGCAGGCACAGCAATGAGATTGGGATGTAGGCATGCATAACTGTTATTTTCCCCTGCCTGTCCTATCCCTAGAAAGCCATATGCCACCCTTAGGCTAGTGTAATGGGAATCTGCATTAATGATTATGAGCTAGAAATAATCCAAGAAGAGTTGAGTGGCCTTTGTTTCTATCTTTACGAGAAATACCTCATTGACTCAGTAGGGTCTGAAATATGTTCTGGGATAGAAAGTCGTAATTAATACAGAATTCCATGATGCCCTTTCTTGAAGTTTTGGTTGTTGGTTTGTTTTTCTTGTTCTAAGTTGGTCAGGGACTTGGAGATTCTTAAGTCTAATAGGCAGAGTAGGAATTTAAGCAGGAAGGTGAAAATTTAGAGCGAGTTGTTGACTCGCCTACTGTCAGAAATAAGCGTCTTGAGCATACATCTCTAGAGAACCTACGCTCTGCAAGATTTCTAAAACCATTGAATGCTTATCTGTTGGCAGCCTACAAAATGAAAAGTGTATGTATGCATGTGTAGAAGTGGTGATGGGAAAAGGAGAATGTGGAAATGGGCTGGAGTATTAAAGCAAGCAATGAAAGCAGATGGTTTACTTTGGATGTTATAGAATAGGTTTCTCTTAATTTTATTTTAAATGAAAACCATCAACGGTCAGCATTGCAAACCTATTTGTAGCAGTGCCATAAGTATTAGGATGCAGTTGTCCCTGAATCATAAAAGGGCAAAGGTTTTTTTGGCTGCTTCCCATCTTCATGTTTGTAGAATTGTGTATGGTCTGTATACATCAGAGTTAAGCAATTTCATCACAGCCTTTCCTCAAAATTGATTGCTGTTCAGTCTCTTCCTTCTCCCTCTCCATTGTCAGTTGGTTACGTCTCAGACTCTCATTACATTTAATACTGATACTGGTTCAATTTTTCCCTAAACTGGAAGAGTTGAAGAGTCTGCAGTGGATACTGAATGTCTAGATATATTCTTTAAATACTTGAATTCCTATCATTGTGGACCTTGATAAATTTAGAGCTGGATTATTGCTTTAAGAAGAAATGACTGTTTGCTCATTCAGTGAGGAAGTCTGGTCATCAAGATGTTGGAATATGTGCTGCAAAGCTCTTCAGATACTGACATGAGTGCAAAAGTTGTTGCCAACAGCTGTCTTGGGTTTTGGGCACCTGCTGCCTCTCATTTCTCTCATCTCCCACTCTATCTTCCACTCCCAAAGCTGGCAGTGCCCCTAAAAATACTTTGTGTTGAGTTCTTAAGTAGGAGATCTCTACCAAGCTGGTAGTCTGGATTCCTGAGTCATCGGTCACACTGCAGTGAAATCTGTTCTGTGGCAGAGTTACTGACTGTGACAAGGAAATGGACTATTGGGGGAAGCTGGTTGCAGTCAAGTTACAAAGGCATTGTCCTTCCAAAGGCTGCTGCCCTGTGTTAATCCATTCCTCCCTCCCTGCCAGTCACAGAACTGTGTTTTGATTGTTCACTGCCGTTTTTACATTTCCCCCGACTGTGACAGACTTGAGTGGTGTGTGTGATGTGTAAGGGGGATGTGGTGTATGGGTCTGGGAAAAGTTGCTGGGAGTTGCCCTTATGAGTGAAACCCTAATTTGGTGCTGTCTTCTTGATTCCATTGGCAGTTGGACTGTTGCTACATATGTGGGAAGGCATCCCCTGCCTGAATAATTGATGCTCAAATGTGAGATTTTCAGAAGCACAGATGTATTACTCACGTAGTTTGCATTTCCAGCCAGAGTCTTCTCCAAGCGTCTGCATGAATCTCTAGGACAGAGGTTGCTGGTTTGGCCTGAGGTCCTGTTTCAGTAACCTTTTGCTTCTGATACAGTTAGGAGGAATATCTTGTTTGGGTTTTGACCTCAAATGATTAAGTCCAGTATTTATTCTGATTCCTGTGGTTGCTGTCCAGTGGGTTACCTGGAAGAGAAAAAAACCCTTTTTAGCAGAAGAGTTCAGAAGTATTGACCAAGGGTGTTGAAAGACGACTTGTATCCCAGGGCTGGAATTATAGAATTCATAAGCTGCCATCTGGGAGCTGGAAATGAAGCTCACTTAGGGAGCAAGGAAACCAGATATTGCTCATTTCTTAAACAGATTGCCTAAACTTTGAAAATATTAATGGACAGGCTGTGTCTCTTGTTATCAAAACTGGTAAATGCAGGCCTGCAAAGAGGTCTCAGCACATGCTTAGAAGTTAGGGAAACTTAAACCAGTAGCCCTCTTGAGTTTTCCTTTTTGTATTATTTTCTTAGTGTATTTTATTTAGTCAGAGCTATTGTTTTTTTTTTTTTCCAATGCAGCAATATGTCCTACTGTGTTTACACGTTTTAATTTTCCTGTTTGCATTCAGTGGAGTGTATCTATTCCTATTCTTAGAGTAATAATTTTCCCCCCTTGTGAAGGTTGACAGAATTAGGGGCTTTGGCAGTATCTGCAGAAGAGATGCTCCGTGATTAGTAACAGTGTTACATTCTCTAAACCCCTAATTCTGCTGCTGTGCGTTGTATCTTATGGGTCACATATTGGTGATAGGGCTGATTCCTTCTTGCTCTCTCTTCTCAGCCCATGTCCAGTGCCACTGAGTTAGTGCCTTGTGTTTATTTTGTCATGCAAGTGTTTGTCCACCAGGAATGTGTCAGTTCATGGCTCAGGCACCCAAGGAGGACAGATGTATATCCAGTAAAGAGTTAGTGGTATGCATGACCTACCTGCTGAAGTAGTAGCAGGCACCATGAAAAGTGCTGCGTTCCTCCTGTCCGTCTGCTGAGGATGGACAGACTTGCAGTTGCTAAAATGTAAAAACAAAACTAAGCGCATCTGTCCTGACTGTAAAAATCATCAGGAAGAAAAATGTTATTCAAATCAGGCTTCTGTTAAGATTGGTCAGTGATTACCAGTAAACACCTGTTGTATATTGGTTTGTTTAAGGACTCGATGCTGCTATATCAAACCTGTCTGCAGAAGGGGTGGAATTGGCTTCCCTCAGTTGAAATGTAGATGTTCAGTTCCAGCCCTCTGAGCTGTTGCAAAGGGCGAGGATGGACGACACACATATCTGATAACACATCATCCCTCAGTTACCTGAAGTAGTCACTCTCTGCCATTAAAATGATGGCAGAACCCAAAAAAATACTACCCTCCACCGTCTGCTCCCTCTGGCGGTGAACTATGACCAAGAGGAAAGTTCCTTGTGCCCTGTCAACTCCCCTCAAATAAATAATCATAATAAAAAAGGCCAGCCATTCTGAAGTTCCTGCTTCCAATGTGCAGCTGATTGAAGGTAGCCCTGAGAGAGAGGGAGGGAAGGCTTGCAGCCCTTGACAGCAAATGAGAGCTGTGCCTGCCTCATAAATGCCTTGGCTTCAAAAGGAGGTGGTTATGGGCATGAAATGTTTATCATCTTGTACTCGCTTTGCTGCTGGGTTACTGTGTAAGTAAAAAGTAGTAACAAGTAAAGAAGAGGTGATACTGCAACCTGCTTTATCTGTTTGTCTGCACACTTAAATAGGCTTGTGGACAAAAGAAGGAGCAGGTGGAGACAGCTTGTCTTTGACAGAGGTTTGGACTGTGCACTGAAGAGGTTTTCAGTTGCCTGTGAAGGGGAATCTGGTTGGGAGTCTGATCAGTCAACTGGCTTTCTGTTAGGAATCACTCTTTGAAATTATCCATGGAAGAAGATGACTTGCTACATAGGTCAGCTTCTGCATTCAAAAACACCCTTTAAAGGATTACTTGTTCTTGGCATGTAATTGAAAGTGGCACAGTTGCTGCCCACCTCCTTTTGAGTCTGCCCAGCATTGCCACGTTTGCTGGTGCTTCTTGTGTATCAGCATCTCTAACATTGTGCAGCACCTTGCATGGCTCCCTAGAACTGGCTATTTCCCAGCTGCCTTTGCTTAGCTCCCACCCTAAATGGGGGTCCCGCAGCAGGCTGTGGGGGCTTTGCTTTGCTTTTGGTTTAGGGGGTGCATGTGCTTTTGTTTTGCTTTAACAGCACAGTTCCCAACAGGGGACAGCACTGCATTGCTTAAGATGCTTGTCATTTTAAAGGAACTTTTCTAAAGTTGTCATCCTAAAAGCTGTATTGCACAGCAGCAGGCGGCCTCCATAAATCACCGATTTCTCTTTTTCTTCTCTTTCCCTTCCTTTCTATCTTGCGCTCTCTTTATTCCAAGCCTGTGGATTTGGACGCCTGGGTAAGCTCTCTTTTTTCTCTGGATCTTGCTTATTCCAAGTGTCATGTTGTTACTGCGCGCGTACAGATTGTTATTGCTGAGCACAGATGCAGGATTTTATTTTCTGTCATTACATTTTAAAAGGTGTTCAGCTAGAAAATTGCATATTATTTCCTCCATAAAGATTTTCCCTGGTTCCTTTTGTGTAGCTTACAGCTGCTGAAACCAAACTTGATCTGGTGATGTGTATTGTTGGCTAAGAGAGTAGCAGAAACAGGAGGAAATGAAGGTTATACCAGTATTGCTTTTTAAGGCCGTGAGTTGCATCTGGTTTCTAAAATAGAACCTAGTCACCTGCCTTGAACAGAATGAAAGGTAGGACAAAAAGCCAGTGATTTTGTAGGCCTCGTGTGTCTGGAATAGCGATTGCAGACAGCTCCACGGTAATGGTGATATTTCTGCTGATGCCAGTGGAGGTTGACTCAAGGCTCCCCCATGGCTACTTGCCTGGTGCAAGCCTCCCTGTAAAATTCTGTTATTCAGTCTTGGGCATGAAGTACACAAATTGGCTTTTACTGTTTCGGTGTTGCCCTTTCAGCTCTGCCATTCCCTTTAGACTTGGCCAGGAACATGCCAGCTAGCTAATTTTGGAGTTAGCTCTGTTCTTTAGTGAATTGCTGTCAATTCCGTCTTCTCGTCTTGGAGTCCTTAATAGCATTTGTTTTTCTCCCCTGCCACCTGGACTGCTACCAGGACTGGAAGAGACTTGGGAAGGAATGAGGTATTAGAATTTGCAGTTGTGAAGTGTGGCAAGCTGAGGTGCCCAGCCAAAACATCTCTGCTGTGCTGCTGCAGAGATGTAACTGCTTACCTTTGGGGGAAGCTGATAACTCCTCTCAGCAAAGACAGGATGATGTAGAAACTAGGCATTTGATAGACTGGAGAACCGTTCCTTTATCCTTGTAGCTTATTTCCCTGGATTGCTTCTGACTGACTATCTAGGCATCATCTTGCTAGTTTGTCTGTGAGTGGTGGAAGTGCTTTGCCAAGAAGATAAATATTTTTGCAGTAATCTTGCCAAATGCTGTGACTTGCCTTTTAGGAAGCTCTTTATAGGCTGAGGTTTGGACCTTTCCTTCTAGCTTGAGTTGCCCTTTGCACAGAGAGAGCTTCTGGTTTTTTTGTCTTCCAGTAGAGTCTTCTCCATATCCTGTTCCCAAATCCCAGAACCCAAACAGTATTGAGGAGAGAGACAGCCTGATGGTGGCTGTCAGCTGTGGGCTGTGCTAACACTGCACTTTATTCCTGGGTGCCACATTCCTTACTATCATCTGACCCTGCCAAGAAGTCCTTTTTTTTCCCAAACAGATTTCCTCCCTAATTTTCATGTTTAACAAGGTGATGAGGTACGGCTGTGATTAAAAATAATAAAAATCTGGTGATATTTTGTAGGGGGCAAAGCCAAAGCTAATCTGGGCATGGTTATAGTTAGAGTGAAGCCCAGCTCTAGATCAGCTGCACAGTCTGACGTGTGGCATGTTGGTGTCAGTTCAGGACAAGGCTGAGATTGTCTGGCTTTGTTCACAGAGAATGAACCAATAATATTTCATTACAAGCTCATAATTGAGGTAAAATATTTCTTTTGGCCCATCTGTCAGCTAGCAGGCCAGTGCTTGAATCCTTTAGTTGAGCCAGTATATAATGTATAGCTTTAGAAATGTGCTTGCACAGTTTGTTTCTAAGTGGGTTACTTGATAAAGGGAGAGAAGGAGGCAGAGAATCACACATAACTCTGCCCTGACTCTTTGTCACTGTTCAAAGCAGCCCTGAGATAACCTGAAAAACCTTGGGCTGCAGAAAAAGCATAAAGATAAAGCAGAGGAAGAATTTGAAAGAGCACCCAACCAGTCCATGGGCCATGCCCATGGAAGCTGTAGCAGCATGTTAGTAGTACGGCTTCACTGTCCTTTTGTCAGAATGCAATGCTTGTAAATTCTGACATCATCACAGGGGATTCTTGAGCATTTCTTGAATATATCTTATACCTGGCTTTTGTACAGAGGGCAATGGCCAAATTGCATACATGTTCTTTTATAAATACATACCCTTTTCTAAGTTTTGGGTGCATTCCTGTGTTCTATAGCTGAGTATGCTTTTTTCCCCCTGTCTCTGTTTCGTTTCCATGTTCATACTTCTTGGACATCACACTATCTGTGTTCTAAACAGCTTAGATGTCATCTCTGGGCTTTGGTCAGTTCTTGCACAATATGCTCAAGTTCCAGTGTAGTTCTGCAGCTTGGAAGTGAAATGCAGCTTTCTGATATCTGATTTTCAAATCAGCGTGTTATCATGCATGTTTTCCCTTCTCCTTCTTTCTTTAGTTCTAAAGGCCTTTTTCCGAAAAGTGTGTTGATGCTTTGTTTGGCACTTGCAATCTCAATCCCCTGTGAAATTTTAATCATCTCCATAGCAGCCAGTTCTGTCTGGGACATCAGAGGCTTCTGACTTCAGGTAGGGAATAAGCAGCAGGACTAGAGGAACTGTTAATAAATATCCTATATTCATTCAAAATGTCCCTGGTTGCCTAACCCAGTTTGGAACAGTGAATATTTCAAATGACACATGCTCTACTATACCGTTCATACTTCAAACATCTCATAAAGGGTACTAAAGTTTTTAGTAATAACAGCTGGGGATAGAGGGAAACAGAAAGCAACTTTGAAGCAGATCTGTCACAAACAGAGTATTTCTCTGCATACTTCAATGCACTGAAAGAACAGCAGCTCTTGAAAACAACCAAGGCATTGAAAATATGTTTGTGTTGCAAGTACAAGGTTTCTCTGTAACCCCTAGTTCATCATACATTATGGGTGATAAGTGGAACAATGGGGGATAATATGGGAAAATTACTTAGGGGGAAGAAAGAGGAGTACTCTGAGATTGTAGTCTGCAGTTGGGAGATCCAATTTTGCTTCTCTGACCTCAGTTTTGCAAGACCCTGGGGAAGTGACTAACAGAATGTCTGTCTGCTGCAGGGTGCGTTGGTGTGGAGGAATTGTTCTCAGGGGGCATTCCAGCTCCAGTGAGGCCAGCTTGGCAGTCCATGGGTCATCATTGTGCAGAGCAGCACACCCCTAACATGCCTGCATCTCAGCCCCCTACTTGAGAGATTAGGTATTTGGTTTGTGTTCCCTTCCAGAGGGGTTGTAAGGATAAGTGTGCTGGATTTCTTGGTGAATGAGGTCAGGCAAACTCACAGGCTGGAAAGTTGAGTGTGTGGGTTTGATCCATGTCTAGCCTGAAACAGAATAAAGCCTCTTGCCCACTGATATTGTTACATGTATTGATTTTGTGCTTCCAGAATATTCCCCATCCCAGGAGACTAGCACTGATACATAATTATTTAGACTAAACAGATCCTTTCATGAGTCAATAAGAATTCATTATTTGACTCTCTTTTTTTTCTTTTTTTCTTCCATCATGTGATGCACCTTCCATCTGAATCGTGCAGAGGGGTCAGTATTGTCTTACTCTTCTTTCTCTTCCATATTTATTTTCTCCTTAAGGAAATACAAGTCACTTGTGGTGTAATCTGATTTTATGGGTGTTACACAGAAAACCTGCAGGGGAATTGGGGTCCTTTGGTCATCCACCAGATCACCCCACTTTCTTACATCTGTTTCATTTTATTTGAAATTGCTTAGTCCTTTTCTGTGTAGAGGATTGGTTCGGAGGGACAGCTGTGGTTCTCTTACCAGAAAATGGTTGTAGTTTTGGCACTTACAAAGTACCCATCAGTGCCCCTATTGTTGCTGTGATATCTCTTTTGTCAGGCTGCATGTATGGGGCAGCTCATTCTCATCCCTCTCCCCATCCTATCCCAGCTGGTTTGCAGGTGGGAAGTAGTATAGCAGCTATAGGTTAAAGCAAAGCCAGAGATTTTGCTTTTAATCAAGTGCCTTTGAGAGAGAGAGGATTTAGATATGAGTCTCCACTGCTTGTGCCTTATCCTGGTCCTGTTTTCTGGGATAGCAAACATGGGAACTGAAATATTTCTGTTTCTTTAGAAACAATCAAAGAAACCCACACCACCACCACACCCCTACAACCTTCCTATTTCATATACTCCTTTTCTTGCTTGCTTATCAACCATCCTCACTGCCTAGATTAAAATCTCTTCTAAGCCCTATTATACCACTGTATTTCCATCAGCAGGGGAGCAGAAAGAAGGACATGCACAGCAACTTGCTTTCAGATGTAATTTTTCTCGTTAGCAATGGCTTTTGGCCATAAAATGACAGGTCTGAGCCCACGGGGGTGTTTCTGTCCCAGCTGCTTAATCATGTTGGACCAGCATTTTCTGTGGTTGTACCATCATTAGAAGTTAAGAGCAATGCTGCTGGGATGCTATGGACTGGCAGGGTTTGTGTCCATGTTAAGGAAGCTAATCATTCTGGTTTTGAAAGGTCTTCTGCCTGCTGATAACTTATGTGGCCCCAGAGATTTTGAGGTGGGATGGGGGATGAAGAACAAGTGCCACCTTTTCTTGCTATTGTTGCTTGTTATTTTTAAACTTCAGAAGTTTGATTCAGTTCCAGCAATGTCATGTTTTCTTAATGCTAGTTCAGTTTAGGGGTGGGAATATAATGAAGTGGTGCTGGCTGTAAGGAGCTAGAAGGCTACAGCTGTTTCTGTACCCACACAGACTTTTTAATTGAGCACTGTTTAGCTGATGAATACCAGATTTACTGTTTTGAAAGTGTCACACTTATACTTTGGAAGATAGAAGAGAAATTCTCTGACACCCATCTCCCTTCTGAGTCTGCAGCACCAGCCAGAGGAACTCTGAGGATGCTGATGGGGAATGCACAGAGAGCATGTGGAGAGAGTGTTTAATTATCTGAATAGTCCTATGTATGTCTGTTGTAGGGAAGTATTTAATCCTTAGAAGCTTTTGGACACTCCAAGGGGCAGGAGTTTATAAAGAGGAGGATTTGAGGGGATTTGGTTTGGTTTTTTTTAAGGTAAGGTGAAGAACATTTGAGTAATGACTGTCATGATTCATGGAAATACAAAGACATGGATAAGATGGAGTTCTGAAAAAGGGAATGGGAAAGTGTCACCTTTCTATGGTTATATGTTTTCATTTAATAAGAAGTAGTAAAATCAAGGTTTTGAGTTCAAGTATGATGCTAATAAGAGCATTTCAGATGTCAGGGGATAACCCAAAATGAGCTGCAGTTCTTAAGGTTTGTAGTTCCACTGAGGGGGATCCCATGCAGGAGTCCTGAGCAGTGATTTTTTTTTTTGGTTCCTTCCAGTCTGCATCCCATGTGCTTTCCTTGCACTGCATTTATTTTTAATTTCTTCTTCTACTGATGCTGTTTTGTTGTCCTTGCCAGGCTGTGGAGCTGCAAGGCAGGGAGGCAGAGTTGAGGCGACAAGAAGCGTTCTATAAGGAGCAGTTGGCTCGCATTGAGAAGAAGGTAAGGCCGAGTTTTTTGTCTTTATTTCTGGCCCCTGCAGGGGTAGGACATGGATGTGTGTGGATCCGAAGGATAGAGAGCCATGAAGTGTTGTGCTACAACCTGGAACCGTCGGCTCCCAGTATCTTATCTGCCCCCCACCCCTTATGTAAGTGATAGAAAAGCTGTACAAATCTTTCGAGCTACTTGCATTTGAAAGATAAAGGTTTTTTAACTGGATGATTTTTAAAAAAAGATTTCTGGTACGTCAAACTCTATTATCTTTTTCACCATGGGATTTAGGTGAAAGCTAAATTGAAAAAGAAAAGAGTGTCCTGTTTTTTATTCCTTTTGTTAAAAATCTTTTCCTAAATAAAAAAAATCAACCACCACAACATAAATCTTGCTATAAATATGAATTAAAGTTGTATTATTAATTTTTCTCTGGGGAGCCAAACGGTTCAAAGAATGGTGCTGCAGTACGCTGCCTGCCTCTTGCTGGATAAGCCTTTGAAATGAACATGATTTAAAGAGACACTGTCAAGCATCTTTTAAGCCTGAAATGACCTTTGAAAATCCATTTAGGGATTTGAATCTCTCCCCTAAACGTGGGATTTGCTTCTCTGTTTAATTGTTTACCATGATGAGTTTTTAAAAATTGATGCCATAAAAATAGGAGCAGCCATGCTGTTCCTTACGAACTAATGTGTTCTTCACTTCCTGGCAAAATGAAATAATGTTATAAGTAGTCTTTATTTTTTAATAAATGTGGAGAATAATCTTCTCCAATTTGAAGCAATTAGACCTCCTGACAGGGAGTTGCATACATTCGACTTGTAGCTGCGTTATGTGACTAAAAAGAAATGCAAACAATGAAAAGGGTGGGTTGTAAAGAGACAGAGAAATCAATCAGTTTTACTACCAACATGTAGCAGGATGGTGAGTATGGAACATGGGAAGATTGTAGATTATAGAAACGGTAGGAAGCTGTTGGCATATCTGTTCCTCTTTTCATTCCCTGCTACTGTAGGATTGTCCATGCTGCATTTTTTTAAGCCATCAGCGGTAAAACACGCCTGTGAGCAAATTCACATGATACAATTTTGCAACACTTTAATCCGTACAATTCATTAAAAATAAACTATTAAAACTACCACTCAGTGTTGCATTCGTACTTTAAATTCTATTTCTAGATAATGGGGATTGTTCAGTGAAATTGCAAACAATCTAGCAGCTATCGTTCTAATTATCACAGTTGTCCATATGTTCATACGCAAAGGGAATTTTTGCAATTTCTTGGTCCCATGCTGAGTGCTTCTATTATATTCTTCTCTCCGGATCTGGTTTCATGAAGCGGAAATTACAGGGAAAACCTGTGTGTCTGTCCTTTATGGACAGTGGAGTGGGGAGAAGTTTGTGTCCAGGCTTCATTGTCCTCTTTTTGAAATCTTTTGTTGTAATTTGTGTTTTCAAGTCCATGTCCCTTGCTACAGGGACACCTTTGTAAACAATGTGACGGATATTTTAGTGCAGGATCTTCTCGGGGAGTGAGGTGGGCTGCCCATAGTCCTATTCAAACTGCAGAGCTACAGAGAAACTGTCTTCTAGTTGTTATGTGTACAAAAGCAAGTAGATGAATAGAACAAGTTTTCTTTCCTCTCTTGAAACACTGGATAGTTTCTGACCCTTAAAGACTAGCATTTTGCTGGTAATAAAATCGAAGAATGCCTCCAACCGTTAGTCTGGATTGGAGTGGGAGGTGGTGGGGGCTAGAAGGGAAAGGAGAGAAATGTACTTGAAACAGTGTAATAAAGCTTAATTGTATTAGTTTTGAAAAAGGTTTTTGATCTTCTCTGTGGATAATTTTATTCCTATAATGGTTGAAAAGATGGAAAATGCAGCACAGAACAATCTTTTTTATTAGCTGTTGCTTTTATATAATTCTGCTTTTATTTGTTGAATACACGCAGACCTTGACATTTATTTATTTATTTTTCCTTCCACTGTGCTAAAGCTTTCCAACTCAGGCTTAGATATATTTTTATATATCTGTGTATGTGTGTGTCTATATTAGAAAAACCTCTCAGTAAGGGGATGGTGGGGGAGAGCTCTGAAACAGAATTTTGCTTTCTCTGCTGTTTTAAGAGGGGGTGGTCACTTGAAGTGTGGTCACTGGTAGTTCAGAGGTGTTTGGCTGTGAGTGAATGAATATGATGGCTCAGTGTGGAGTTAGCAAGCTGAAATTTCTCCTTCTAAGGATCAGGCTATCAGGAATTCCCCTCTCGCTTCCCCTGCTGTGCCCAGGTTGGTTTTGTCTCCACTTCTGCATGATGACAGAATTCAGCAGTAGGAGACTTAGAGATTTGTTTTTGAAGGATGTTTTGAACTATTGATGTTAAAAACCCAGTACCTTCCCAGTAGGATGCTAAGAGTAATTGTGTTACATACTCCTTGCAACATAAGAGCTGCTCAGTGAATTAAACACAGAGACTGTCCTGTATCTTCTGACAGTGGTCAGTTTGCAAAGGCTTTGAAGGAAGAAGAAAAAAAAACTTCACCGAAACAAAGCCACAAAGAAAACTTCTGGAGAGCAGCTTTGAGAAGCGTCTTCCTAAATGCTGTCAGTTGGAGGAAGACACATGCCCTGCTGTACAAGAGTTTATTTTCATTCAGTATTTTTAGTACCTGAAAGTTGGATTAGTGCCATTGTTCTTCTATGCATCTCAGGCATTTTTCGTGTAGCCCTGTTTAGCTCTGTGCCTCCAACATCATGTGGCAGTGTGTGCCACAGGTTAACTTATATACTCTATAAATTCTCTGTTATCAGTTTCAATTTTTTTTTTTTTTTGCATTTAATATCCTTTATGTGAAAGAGATAAAAGAAATTCTCTTCATTATTCATTATCTGTAGTTCTGTTCTTCTATTCTGTTCCCTCTTTTACCTTCCCATGAAGCCGAGCAGTCCTTGCCTTTTCAGCCTCTGCTTGTGTGAATGATTTTTTCCAGGTTTCTCAGTCTACTTGTTTGTCTTTTGGCACTTTCCCCCTAGCAGCTCTGTCTTTGAGATGTATTGACCAGAATTGAACTCAGTAGTTCCCTTGAATGCAGCAGATTGTGTGAATACATTATGCTTTTATTTTGTAACCTCTGAAAGAGTACTGTAATCTACTGGACAGAGCACAGAATTGGAAGGAAAAACCTGCTCATTTTCTAATAGCCGTTTCTCTTTTGGGAGTTTGAAACAATTATTTAGTCCATCTATCTCAGTTATTCCATCTATATGATGGAATAGCTTATAATGGGAGGGCAAAGTGTTGTGAAACAGTAAAGCTATAAAAATGCTAAAAAGGCTTTGCCTTTAGTTTTGCATGAGATGAACTATGGGTGTACCTTATTTCAAACAGATCTTGAGAAACTCAGTTTCTCCAGACAGTCTTATTAAAATTTTCACGGGAAAAGGCATGTATGAAAAAATAATTTCATTGTTTCAGCTTTTGGGGTTTTCTGTGCATCTTCTGCTGAAGCACTGTAAGAAATGAGACGATGAGTGCCCCAGTGCTGTCACACTAAGGTCTGTATAGTTCAGTATGCTGGTCCTGACTGTGGCTGAAAGTGAATGTCCAGGGATAACTGTAAGAACTAAACTGGTGGGAAAAGAGGTTGTGTAGTCTCCCTCACTGGAGGCAGTCAAGGAGCATCTGGACACAATCCTGTGCCATGTGCTCTGGGATGACCCTGCTTGAGCAGGGAGGTGGGACCAGATGACCCACTGTGACCATTCTGTGATCAAAGCAAAGGTACGGGGTACTTGTCCCAAATGCTTTGGCCATCCTGGCTGGTCATTTTTGGAACTTCTCCTCATGTCTTTAATCCTCTGAGAGCTGTGAGCCGGGACTGTGTGCGCAGTGCTTGGCATGCGGGGGGACCATGAACATGTGAGGCAGCTGTGTCAGAATCACTGTTTGGTTCTCTGTTTCTTTGTAGTGCCTGACACTTGATTTGCACTTCTGACTTGTGTTGAGCAAATGCCACACACTGCTGCTACTGGCGGCATTCCGCTGTTCTGAGTGCAGACTTGAATATGTACAGTGGGTATACTGGGATTAAACCAATGCTGGGATTAGTTGCTGGGAATATTCTTCCCGCTGCACCCTTCCTTGTCAGTTTGTCAGGGGCTGTGTGCATGGGAAGGGGTGGTAGGCTTTGTTCTGCCTGCTGTGTGGTGCATGCTTCTTAGAGACTTTTTTTTTTAAATCAAATTTTATTGAACAAATTCCTTGCAGAGGATCATTACACTGGTAAAACGGTTCATCTTCCTCACTTTAACTCTGATAGTTCGTTGTAGTTGTGTGTTTCTGTCTCTTGGGTCACTTGCACGTTTTTGTTTTGGAGTGCCTGAAATATTTTGGTGATCAGAAAAATTAGAGGGAAAAGCTCCTTCGAGCTGACTGTTTCTTCCATGACTGTATGTGATTGCAGGGTTGGAGCTGGTGATACAGACATTCCATTCCACACCTGTGTTTCCAATGTGACTGTCTAATCTCCAGTTAGTAATCCAGTAATGAGACCTGACTAATTTGTTATAAGTGGTTAAACTTCTAACTCTGACTTGTTAGAGTAATTTTACATCTCATCCATGTAATTTGAATTGTTTCATAAAATGTGTGTTTTCTCCCAGCTGTTTTGGAGGAGGTTTTGTGCTGTAGTGTTTCTCTGGGTAGAAGGAATGAAAGTTAGACCTCGTAATCTGGATGGAGAACCTTAGAAACCCTCCAACTGAGAAGCTCAAGATGATGTTTTTTCGTGCATTTCTTTGTTACTGAGAAGCAGGGAGAGGGGATGGAGGGAGCTTGTTGTAAATAGTTAACATATATACTGCTCAGAACTGGGATTTTGATTAGGGATTCTGTGTATGCTTTGTCCTGCTTTCTCCAAGTGGTAGAAACATCCTTTAAAAATACCGTAAGAAAGAAGTGCAGTCTCTCCTGGAACCCTTCAGATGCCAGGAGATTTCACTTAGCATATTAGTTGTGTACCTTCTCTGAAGTAAATATTTGTTTGACTCCTTTTGCTATTTGGTTCTGAGTTTACCCTGACAAAAGCTAAGGGCAGTGCTACACTACGACAAAAACACGGGCAGCTCTTTGGAGCAGTGTAAAACAGTAGAGAAAGGCTGAAGGTAATCTTGGAAGATGAAGTGAAACTCCTTGCTGTAGATGATGCCTCTTCTTTGTTTGGATTTTCCTAAGCTCCAGCTCCCACGTTATCTCTTGTTAGGCGGCTGTGGGCTACTGTGAGCAGTGGGTGCATTAATATGCAACGTTTTTCTGCTTGTAGTTTTTCAGAGCAGTAAGTAGCACAAGAGGTATTCATAAGCTGTAGAGTATTTGTGCAAGTGGGAAAGGAATGCATTGAATACATACCTTTTGTATTAATAAGGTTGACTGCACCTTTTTCTCTGCTTGGCTTCACAAATCTTGTAATTTTGTGTGTGGCATTCATCTTGTTTGGTTTGTTTAAATTAATCTCTTTTTGCCCTTGTACTTCCCGTTTAATTCATGTTTGTAAAGCATTTAGGATATGTAAAGAATGGGAGGCGAAGTTATTTTTGTTTGTTATTCTTATTGGCCTCTATCCTTCTTCTTGGAGCTGTCTCCCACTTTGGTGTGCCAAGGTCACCCCTACGTGCAAGTCCACTGCCATTTCTGGTTTATGGCCGGTAACTTGTCTCAATAAAAATTTCTGCAGAGAAAAAGTAATAGAAGCCTGTAGAAAAAGCGCCTTCTAGAACAATACGTTCATGTTGGATCTTCATCATCAGTTTAAAGCAGACTCCGTGGGGCTGCACGAACTGATGTCACCTGGCAAAGGTGGCAGGAGATTTCTGTTGAAGGGGATGAGAAATCCATTCTGTGAGTTGGGATGCCAGGCTTGTCTGTATCCATGAGACCTCGGGATCACTCGCCTACCTTTGAAAAAACAAGCTGTGTTCAGGTGTTACCTTCAACCAAGCCCTCTGCCCTCTCAATGGGAGTTAAAGCTTCAGTGCCCTTTGATAAATGAGCTGATGTGTCCTGGCAGGTGTCACTGACACCATTTGCTTTCTCCTGTAATGTCTTGGGGCTGTGTGTGAGTTATTGCCATGTGTGTAAGGGCTGCTTTGTTTGCCTCCAGTCACAGTCTTGCCAGCCACCAGCTTATTGCTCTAGCCAGTGATGTGAGTACCTGGAGGAAGAACAGCTAGCGTGAAATGAAGTTCTGGTCTCAAAAGATGTGTTTCTCTTCCAGAAGAATTTCTTGTCCCCATCTCCATAATTGAACCTTAGAATATTCTTTAGAATTTCTTTTCTTATCTGATTTGTTGAGTTCTCTATTCATCCCCAGCCCTTCCTGCAAACCCCTCCTCTCACCAACCCACCAATGCTTTCTTTGAACCTACAACATCTATGATCCAGAAAAGCAGTTTGCCTTTCAGGCCAGTAGAGCAGTACAGCAAAGCACCCAGTTCATCAAACTGTTGATTTAATCTTCTGAACACAAGAATAATCCCCTGTGTAGTTTTCTGAAATAGGCTGACAAGATCCATCCTAATCTTTCAGATCGCTTCCAGTCGCTCAGGTTGCCTGTCTGGGGCTGTGTGGATGCTGCTTTCAGGTGGCAGTGGCTCTATCAGTCTCCCAGGGCACAGCATTTGATGTTTAGAGAATGGAAGATCCTGTCCTGTGCATGAATTGAATTTCTGGACGGGAACAAACCTGAAATCGTCATCTGAACCGGTTCCAACCTCCCATCCTCTTCTCCTTCTCCGTTATTCTCAGACATTAAATGTCATACTAGGGGAGGAGGAAGGGAGGGCAGCATCCCTGATTCCTGCTTTCTGTGGACATTTTTTAGGGCTGAACAGCATCTAGAGGAGGCTAATGCCCCTCGTAGTCTTGCCGTCTGCAGGGAGAGGTTCCTTCCTTGTTGCCGTTGGCCAGCACACAAACTGACTTCCAGTACCTTCTGCTCAATTCACCCATTTAATGGCTTTTTTGCTGAAAGCTTGTGAAGTTTAGTAGTTAATATACCTCAGTACACAGCTTTTAGAGATCAGATAAATTGATTGGTAATTTGATGAACTCAAAGCACATCTATAATAGGGTAACTAAAATGTGTTAGATGTCAGCACAGCCTCTCTGCCTTCTCTGCAGTGTGTACGTTCTCTCTTCAATATGTGTTGACTGGTGTACAGTACATTACATCAAATTACAAGCAGCCTCTATGCAAACAGCAGCTAAGTGTTTGCTTCCTCTTCAGCCTGCACGATTAGTGCAGAGATGCGTTTGCAGTCTGTGTGCTGAAGGGTGAACTGTCAGAACCTTACGGTGATTTTGTTTCCCTGGCATTTAAAGTACCTTTACGGAGGGAGAGAATGGTGCTTATGGGCTGCTTCATCTTGGAGGAATCCATCCTCAGGCTCGACTTGTGAAATAAATGTGGCAATGTGTGGTTTGAACTTAGTGTCTTAACACTGAATTTAGCAGCTGAATTTAGATAACAATCTGGTATCTGGTCTCATCAGTGTATCACTATGAAGACTTGTTAAAGGCGGAACAAAAAGACCTAGAATGTGATCTTGTCTCTTTGTTAGAACTCAACACTGGAGCATTTGTCAAGTCTAGTCCAAAAAGAGCAAAACAAGAGGTTCTTTTGTCTTACTTCTGAGAGCTTTCCCCATTATCTAATATTTCTGATACCCTCCCTCGGCATTTTTTATTCAACCCAATTTTCCCCTAATTTCATTCATTTTTTCATTGCCTAATAATTTAAATTTCCAATTCCTCCCTCTTTGTGCTGTTTACATGCTTGTTTATAAGCAGGATTGGTATTTATAAATGTGTGTATGTGTATTTATATAGATAACACTGTTACCAGTAAAACCAGTGGTTCTTTTCTAATGGAAGGCAGCACACACACACACACCCACACCCACCCCTTCAGCTGAGCACACAACAACACTGTCTGTCTCTCACCTCTCAGTTTTTACTGAGGTGCAGTTGTACCTCAACAGCAACTACATCACCCTGTTGCAATAAATACCAGTGCTGCCTGTTATTTCCGTGTAATTCACCAACCAGTGTACAATTAATTTCTGGCCCTGTTATTGCAGCATTGGCTATTTTATGAAACTGTAGAGAGTTAGCACAGTGAATTGATTAAATGTGTTCCAGACCTTAGGCTGGAGTCTGTGTGACTGCTGGGATTTCGATGATTGAAGCTTGTGCTTCTCTTGGGATATTCCAGATTTAGACTTAGTCTTGGAAATTGGTTCAGGTAGACAAAACTTCCCAGTGTGTGGAATTCACTTGCATAAGAGCCTGACTTTGGGGAATCTGAGATTTCTGTTTCAGCTCACGGTGGTCCTTCCACATGTGGCAGGAAAAAGGCATTACTATTGTGACTTAAAAAGAAAGCCAACACCAGAATTCATTTTGAAAAGGTCCTTAAAATTACAGCTCTGCCCTTACAGAATATGCTGTCATCATGATAATGGAAAATATGGCTAATAATTACTCTACAAATTAACTCCCCAGAACATCTCAAATTTGTGCTGAATTAAGTAGTCCAAAGATCAGACTTTAAAAAGGAGCTACTCCATATTTACAGCGGCTGTACCTTCTGAAGTGTTTAGTAGTTTACTGTGGGTGTGTTAAATACATGTTTCATGACAGCCTGGGGCCACTTCTCTGAAGGTTTTTTCCCCATCTGCCAGTCATTTTAAAGAAACATAAATAAAAGAGCTACTCCAATTTCTTGAACATATAATGCACGTTCCCCAGAGACCAGGGTGACTCAGAAGTAGCTTGTAAATAACATGTTCAATGTTTTTAAATAGATGTGTACCATCAGGCTCGCAGTGAGGTCTTCAGCCGCCGCAAACTTGCTTTGCCTGTCGCAGAATCTGATCCTGCCATGATGAGGGGTGGGTTTTTGTTTGGTTGCTTTTGGGGTTAATTGGTGGGTTGCCCATACATTCTGCTGCCCCAGGGATGATCCCAGTCGCAGTTTGCCATTAAACACCTTGGCTCAAATGAAGATTTCCTGTCTCACTTATTTGCATTTTAGCCTCATTGTAAATAAATATGAAATAATGGCTAAATTTTGTTTTGTTTTTGTTAAAAATAGTAAACCTACATCTCATATGCAGTAGAACTGTCTGAGAGTCGAGCCCTGACAAATGTGGAGAGGAGGTTGCCGTGGCAGGTGTTCAGCAGTGGAGTGGCCAGCAGATAGAAGATGTTGCCCTGCACAGGAGACAGCAGCAGTGAGGAATGGCCACAGAGCCAGGACACACCGAGAGGCTGCTGAATCGGTGCCCATCTCCAAGAGGCCACAAAGGAGCAAGAGATGGGAGAAGAAAATGTGGGAGCTGAGATAAAGCTCTAAGCCTCTGGTTTGAGAAGACTTGTAATAACTAGGTTATTTTATGAGAAGAGCTAGCTTTTCTTTTTCTTCCCTATTATTGCATTTCAAGTCTTTTAATAAGAAAACCAGCTTAATTCCTTCTGCTTTCTTCTCCCTCCCCATTCTTCTGAACAGAAGCCAAATTTTTTCTTTCATAATTTCAAGCTGCAAGGTTGCTTTGAGCTTGCATGCCTGGGTCAATTGAGGAGTGCCTGGGTTGTTGATTTTTTTTTTCCCCCTAGAGATGTCTCATGGTGTACTGGATGGTTCACAGAAATCATCTAATTTGCCCTGACATGCAGCAAGCTTTGAACTGGCTGGACCGTGGTTCTCGATCAGAGAAGACGACTCATATGGGCGTGTAAAAATGCTGTATTGTGTGCCTGTCTGAGCATGTATAAGCATTTTTTAACCTCATTTTTCCTAATAGTTATGTATACCACAGCATTTCCTTTGGCTGTTTAGGGAATTAAATGTAGTGTATGGGACCTTTCACCTTTAGGTCATTTGTTGAGATGCAGCTTCCGTTCACAGCAGCAAAAAGCCATTACTGCCTGATGGCTAATCACTCATTCGTGTGGCACTGAGATAACTCTTCTTCAGTTAGAGACAAGGGTTTGTTGCAGGAAGAACAAAAAAAAAATCCCCCATAATAGTGTCCTAGCTGTCGATTTCTGTGATAGGCACAGAGCTTCCCAGGGAGGAGCACAACATTTGTCCTTGCTGGCTGAAAACAGGACAGTGCTGGGTTTTAAGTTTGTGTGTTCATTTGTTCTGTAGAGAGAGGATTTAGCTCCAGGTCTGAAGTGTTTGTGGTGTTTGCTTTTATTCCCTCCTGTTGTTCCCCAGCAAAAGCATAGTTCTGTCCCTGCTTTGTGTTCCTATTGTCTGAGCTCAAGCTGTCTCCAGTCGAAGGGCTTGAATTTTTTGCTTGCTCTTGTCCAGATATGGGTGAAATACTGATACTTTTTTTTCATGAGCCTGAAAAAAATACCCATTTATAACAAACCCTGTTTCCCAAGCCTCTTTTTGTTACAAAGTTTATCAGCTACAGCAACAAACCCCTGATAATTAGGATGCTTATACCAAAATGTTTCTCCTGGAACTTTAGGCCTACCTTTATTTCCTCTTCATTTAGTGCCAAGTTCGAGGTCTGTTGTTGCTTCCGTGCAATGCTCTTTACTGTCAGAGACGGTTTAGAGATTAAATTCTGAGTAGATTTAGCTTGTGTCTATGGCTGTGTGGTACACCATGCATGTGACATTCTTCCATTTATGTTCCTGAGAAGCCTTGGCAGCAAGGTGTTGTGAGATTTTTCAGGTTTAATGTTAATAAGTAATTATTCCTATTATTGTTTAATGGGTTAAAAGTGAGACCTGCCTTGCTGCCTTTCCTCTGCCTGGATTCTAACTAAGCTGGTGGTGACTGAAAGCTGTGTAAGGCCACGGGTGATGTCCTGCCCCAGGGTTGTGTCCGGAGTGGCCTCTGCCGGAGTACGGGAATGAAGGAGTTGTGTGGCTGCCCCTGCTCTCTGTGGGTGTTTGATTTTCATGTTAATATTTACGGCTCAACAGCCCCACTGTGAAAATGCCTCTCTCCATTGAGTGGAGGTCTGTGGTCCTTCTGGGCTTCTCTTTGGAGCCTTCCCTCTTTGCCAGCTGCAGAGGTGTCTCTTCAAGGTCTCTTTAGAGGAGGCAGAACAGCTGCATTAAAAAACAGGTGAAAGAGAAGATTGCTAAAAGCAGAGAGAATGAGCCTGTCAAACGATGGAAAGGAAATTGCTTACAAATATTTTCTGATTTCTTTCTTATCCCTTCTGCCATCCTTTCTCCTTTGTCCTCCTTGTGGTTTATTTTTATCTTAGGATAAACATCGTATTTATTTTCTGTTTGCTGTGTGGAGAATTTTGATCTTTTGAATAGCAAAATACATATAAAAAGATACTAGTATTCCTTTCTCTGGAATAACTGATGCCTTGCAGCGGGAACTAGAGGTTATGTGACAGTGGTATTGTAAAGGCAGGCCAAAAGAATCTGTTAATACATTTTCTTGTTATCAGTGTTTTGTTTTATATTTTATTTTCCTTTTAAAATAATAATCAATATTTCTTTGTAGGAATAGCTTAATAACTTCTTTTGCCACCTGTAAAATACATGGTTGCTTTATAATGTTTGTCCAACAATCCCTAATAAAGGAGAATGTCGTAAAAGTTATCCTTTGTAATACTGTTTTTGAGCTGTGGAGCTGGAAACTTTTTCCAGGTATTCATTACCTGAGATTTCTAGCTCACTGGAAGATAAGTGAACGTTGTCTCCGTTTCAAAAGTGAGACCTTAATGCTTAAGGTTAGTATTTTCTATAATAGCTATTGTCTCTTCACTTTTTGGTTGTCCGGGTATGGTGTATTTCTTCAGATGTGCTGATTACCCAGAAGTTGAGCTTGAAGTTTTGAATAACGAGCTCCTGAGCATCTCCAGACGGAGCCGTGAGCCAGCAGGCACTTCTGAAAGTGCGGATTTGTCTGTGTCATTAACTGTGTACAGTGACCTGTGAAGTCCTAGCGGTCCTTTTGGCTGTAATCATTAAACCAGCCTCTCCTACTGGATAAAGTGGGAAGAGAGCCTGCAAGCACAGTGAGAGAACCTTGACTGAAAATACAAATATCTTCAGAAAATGCTCTGGGAGTAATAGTAATAAAGAAAAAGTACAGTGGCAAAATAAATTGCTGCTGATACAATTTTTCTTCCTCTCTCAAGTTTGCCTCTAGTATGGCAGTTTTTCTCCCTTCGATAAATAAATGCAAAGATAGGAATCACTGCCAAAAACTGTCACATTTCTGGAACTTTCAGCCCCTGATTATTCACATTAAGCCCCGCCCCCCCCAGCACAGTATCCTGAATATGTACACCCACCATTCTGTCAGATCTGTGCAGTCTGCGTCTGGTTCATCTTCTGTGTCTTTGATGTGCTCCATAACGTAGGCAAAGAGAGGTCTGATAGTCTCTCTAAAAACCTGACAGTTTGTGTGACAATCTGTCCACGAATCCACAGGCTCCTTGTCAACCAAATGAGCCTTTGAATATCAGAGGTTTCAGAACAGTGCTTGCAGCATTGCATATGCACCAAGGGGAGAGTACAACAGGCTTCCTTGTAACCTGAGAGATGTCTGCGTTTTCCTTAATCATTCCAGGGACATCTCATCATTGCTTGTTGGCTGGTTCTCAGCCCTGCACATGTCGGAGTTATTTAGCAAAGCTTGATTTACTGGAAACTGCACATGGAGAATAATTTGTAGTTGGGGGTAGAGGAAAAACCCTGGGAGGGGGTGGAACTTTCCAGCTTTGGCTTACTTCTGTTTTTCAGTGGTTTTTTGTTTGTTTCTTATAGTGACTCTCTTCCCTGCAGTTCCTTTACCCATGCAAGTGTGTTGATGTGATGCATTTTCTTGAGTATTCTCCAGTTCTCTTGCACATCCTTGAGTTCCTCTATTCTGCCTTCCTCTGGGAACCCAGTATATTGCATTCCTTAGCTACCTGTTGTGTAAAAGGATGGCGTAATGAATTTCACTTAGCTTTTTTTTTTAGTTGGGACAGGAACTGTTAACTGAACCAGCTTCTGCAGTTTGTAAATGGGACTTAGGGATATTCTCAGCAGAGGAAGATGGGAGTTTTAGCTGCAGTATGACTGTCCGAGGTGGTGGGAGTTTTGTTGGAGGCTCTGTCAAATACCAGCTTTGGCATGACAGCATTAAACCTTAGTTTAAAATGTTCCTTCCTTCCTTCCTTCCTTCCCAAAATAAGCTCCTGTGACAGGCCTGACAGGGGAATGTGCTTCGTATCTTTTTTATTGTATGACAAGTACTTGATGGATGCCAATTTTGTTTAGTGGGGGTTTTTTTTGCTCTTTTATTTCCCCTTGAAAATGCTGGTCAGCCTTTGAGTGAAGCTTTCACCTGCATTTCTTGGCACTCTTGATATTCTGGCAATTTCCTTCTTTCTCTCTTCTCCCTTTCCCTTAGCATCGATTCTCTGCATTCCTGTCGCTCTCTCATGGACAACGCCCGGTTGTTTGGCACAGCATCCTGTGATCTCGGAGTTCATCCTGGTTATGTGCTGCATCTGCTGGTAGGACCCAGGTACCCCTGCAGGATGAGCTGTGCAGCTGCCCAGCACAGGTGCTGGGATTTGGCAGGCGGTGCTGTGCCCTTAATGCCATGGGCACTGCGTTATCTGCGCAGGTCAGCCAGTGCGGGACTTCTCTGAAGCAGATGCTGAAAACTCTTGATGTTTAATCAATGCCTGGGAAGCATGTTTACCTGCACTTGTCAGGTATAATTGATTCGGGCATTTACTGTGAATTCCTCACCTTAGCTAAACTTCCAGCTAGGAGGAGAGCAGGGTGATACTCCCCTACAGCAGTTTTGGCGTTAATCTGGGCCTTTCACGATGCTGTTGCTGTCCTTGTCAGAAAGCCTGAGTTACCTGCTGGCATTTTATGGCCTTTCTCTTTGAAGCTGCTTTTACTTTCCAGAGTTTGTTTAAAGAATTGGCAATGCTTTGTCTGTAGTCTTTCAGAAGGGTGTGCTTTAAAGCAACCTCGAATAAACACAGTGTTTCTTTCTCTTTTCTCCTTCTTCCCCTCTTAATTGCTTCTGTAGTAATAATTTCTTTTTTGCTGGTTGCCTTTCTGACTTGAAGATAACATGAGGCTTTTCTGCATGTTTCCAGTGAGGCACTTGAAGCTTTTGGAAGTCCCTATACCATTTTGCTGTGGGGTACCTGATTTAATTAGACTCTTCCCAGGATACCTTCATAGAGACAGTCTGACTCTGGTGTGGGATTGCAATCTGGGTCTGTAAACCCATTTTCACTTGGATGGAGTATCTCAGTGTGGGACCCTGGTTCTGGGAAGTCCTGGGATGCGTATTTTTATTTGAGTCACCGTGTGCTTTAGGGACTGTAGCTTAACCTTTTTGTACCTAGTTTGTTATCCACAGGATAAACCCAGCCATGTTCCTTCTCCCCAGCTCTGCCTCCCTCAAGCTTTGTGGAGATAGGTGTTCTGTGGGATTTTATCTTTGAGAAGCTTTCTAGATATGCTGCAGAATTAATGTTTTGCTTTCAACTCAGGATAATATTGCAGACATGAGAAGATCTGTTCAAAGAGGAATGTACTTCTGCTCCTGACTAGTTTAACTTGCCTGTGTTCTTAATGTGGACACTACTCTCTTTATGCTTTCTCTGAATCTTAATCCAAAATTTATGATCTCACAGCTTATTGCCGAAGGAAAGAATAGAATGACACAAATTCAGTGCTCTCATTTCATTATTGGTCTCAGCGGGAGGAATGGATGAACCCACACATGAACAGCAAACAACAGAGCTGTGTTTAGAAGTTGGCTTTGGCTGAAAAAAATCTTTTTTTTCTGTATCAGCAAGCTGTTTGTAGTTCCTTGCATCTTTTCTCTGTTACCTTTTGAGAAAAAAAGCATATGAATTTTCGAAAAAGCAGTTTAACCCTTAACTTCTGTGCTCTGGTGATATGCTCTATAGGCATGTTTTTCTTCCTTGTTAATTGGCTTTTATTTGTATGTGCACTTGATGGGAAGGAGGAAATGTGGATGATCTCCTTGAGCTGACTGCTGGCTGATACCAGCAAATGGGCTGAGCAGGAACTCCAGAGGAGCGAGCTCAGGAGGTGAAGAGATTGTTTCTTGCAGCATATTCTGAAATTCCCAGACTCCCTGTTTTGGACCAAAGCTGATAGCAGTGATTGATTGTGTGTGTTGATTTTAACACATCCGCAGGGTCATCCAATGAACAGATTGGTTCGGCTCATCTGCCTCTGTACCTGTGGGAGGG
The DNA here is from genome assembly GCA_013398015.1 of Oreocharis arfaki. NCBI lineage: Eukaryota > Metazoa > Chordata > Aves > Passeriformes > Paramythiidae > Oreocharis > Oreocharis arfaki. The sequence goes on along the minus strand of VZRR01001477.1, from coordinate 81,306 downwards.
ATGCAGGTACACGGGGTAATTTTTCAAATCTGTTAGGAGCCACTTGCACGAGACTTCTGAGAGGTGAGAATGAACAGCCTGATCTACAGTGCGTGTGGACCAGCGGCCTGGTGAGGTGTGGGGAACCTGGGTGTACCTTTGCTTCCTTGAGGCACTGCTGGGAACAAAGGTGGCTCCCAAAGCTGGCACTGACCGATATTTCTCTGTAGCTTCCTGGAGTTCCTCATGGCAGCAGCTGCATCCAGGGCATGTGTGTGTTGTCTGTCCCCAAGAGTGTGCAGACAGGTCACAGTTGTGCTGCTTCTCAGGATGGTGTGAGGTCTTATTTCTGGCTTCAGAAGCAGCTGGAAGGAGGAATTTGAATGTCTCCCAGCTGACATTTGATTTGTAAGAAGTAATCTTTGCTTTCCTGACTTGTTTCTCTCACAAATTTGCAGTGCCCTTGTGGGACACACCGTGCATTGCCCCACTCAGAGCACTGCCTCTTGTGCTCTTTTGGGTTTGAGAGGGGCTTGCAGAGGGCATTTTTCTGGAAGCTGGTGAGCGTGGATGTCAGGAGAAGGGATCGAAGCAACACGTCTGTCAGGTGCGAGGCAGATTGTACCATCTAATCCCCCGGCTGTCGTCTGCAGCATTTGTCAAGGCCTCCGCTGCCCTGCTCCGTTTCATCAGAGCTATCACTGGCATTCATCTAGGCTGGCAGCATTTCAACAGCTGTTAATCCTCTTTGTATCTCTAAACACTGTGACCACTGACAAGCTTCTATACTCTGAGGTGTCAAAATACCTCAAGATAGCTGTGGTGATGGTGGTTGAGTTTGTTGGTTTTAAATCAAGACACCTTCCAGTGTATTGACCCAGGCTGAACCTGATGAAGAAATCTTTGTCCCAGTGTCAGGTTTTTAATGCTGCAGCTTGATGTTCACAAATAATTTCACCTAAAATCTGATTAATTTCTAGTTTCTCATCCTTGTTTTGCTCGGTTTTCTGTTTCTGTTACCGTAAGTAGCACATGTTTCACTGAAGTTGTAAGGAATGTGGTTTAATGTCAGTGTGAGAATGAGCTGGCAGGGTTTCTCTTTATGCTTCAATTACTTTCCTTCCTGAAATAACCCTGAGAACTCAGTCTTCTGCTATAATGTTTTCTTACTTTCTTTGCTATATGTTCTGGAAAGGGCCTGGGCAGTGTAGTGAGGTGTAGTAGTGTAAGTGTTGGAGTTTCTCTGCATGTTTTCAGCCAAGGAGGAATGCTGAATTAAAATTACTCCAAATTTAGCTCTTGAGTTTTAAAATTGATTCCCTTTGGAAGGGAATTTTTAGCACAAGGGTGTTTTGGAAGAGTGGAGAGCAAGGGTATAGCAGCAAATCTGTTGTAGAAAAACAGCAGGGTAAAGTGGTTCTGTTGCACTTTAGGCTCTGGTTATGTATTTTTACAGCTTCTTGGTGTTTTTATTATTTGCTACGAACCATCATTTAATAGCAGGGAAAAATCTTTCAAACTAACATTTCTTTGCTTAGTTTGTTTGTCCTCTCTGGAGAGCTCTCTCCCCATATGACAAAGCTCTGATGTTCTGAAGTTGACTCCCCTAAGGCTCAGCTTTATTGAGAGAAGTGAAACATTTTAGGTGGTTCATTCATTCTTTCTGTGTCTTTTGTTATTTGAGCCCTTACGGTGTCCTTTGGTCATGTTTTTAAACTTATTTCTGCAACTAAGACTGCCAGGAGCTCTATTTAATAATAGTTGAGGTCTCCTGTTCAACTTTTTCTTTGTGAGCTGCCATTTTATCTCAAGCATCAAATATTGTGAAAGTAAATTAAAAGCAGCGTTCATGTCTTGTAATTTTGTGTGGAATGTTCTCTCTTTTACTGTACCACTGAATATCGTTTTATGAAGATAAAGGACTTCACTGAGACTACAGGCAGCTCAGACTTTGTTTCAAGTGCAAATACCACAGCTTGATCCTGCTGAATAGCCCTTGTGTGGAGGCGACCCTGCTGAAGCTGGGGGAAGTGCTCAGGTGGTTCCTGGCTTAGCTCCTCCTTTGCAACCATATTATGAAGCCCTGGAATGTTCTAGGCCACTGGAACGTTCTCTCTTGCCGTAGCATGGTGGGTAAACTGCTGAAAATGAAGCAATCTTGTGTCTGAAGTAGTATAGATGAGAATATTTGGAAAATTATTCTCTGTTAGTAGAAGCCCCAGATCACAGAACCTGCTGTGACTGTGCCCATGCTGAAAGGCCCTTCTCGTGCCCATTTAGCCCATTTGTTGCTCATTTAATGTTTAGGACAAAAGGGAATGTGACTTTCCCAAGGGTGGAATGGGTCTAAAGGCCAAGGAAAATGTATTTGAAAAGTATGCTTGTTGAACAAACTCAGATTTAAATGGTAGCCTCCTGGTTTTATTCCTTGGGGAAGCATTTAAAGGTACTGATTCACAGCATGAGAAATATTGTTTCATTGGTCTTTAGGGGTTTTGAAGGGGAGAAGTCTGAACCAACAGCAAGAGGCCCAGTTGGATCACATGCAAAGATGTTTCCTTTCCATTTTTAGAACTGAGCAGCTTTATCTGCAGGTTTAAGGTGTTCTGTGCCCCTCCTCAGTCTTTGCGTAGTGCCATGTGCCTGGTGGTTGCTTTGAGGCCAAGTCTTTCCTCCTTTCCCTCACTGAGATTCTCGCCTCTCTGTCCAGGCTCTCGCTTGCTGCTTTTAGCAGCTTCAGAATCCAGAACTAAAGCCCAGGTTCCTTTCCCAGCTATTTCTGTCCGTGTCCGTAGTCGATGTTGTTGAAGATGAGCCTGACTAAATTTCTGGGCAGTTGAACTCTCTCTAATAAACTGAGTAAGGTTGTGCCACAACCACTTTAATCAACAGTACATCCAGCAAATGATTCTGTTGGCTATCGTTCCTTTCTTTAGGTGGGTTAAACACGACCTCATGCTGGGTCTCACGTACAACATATTTGTTCCTGTTTTCCTCTCCCGCTGCTGTTTCGCTGCAGAGTGCTGCAGGCTAATGGTATCTGACGGGGCTACTTCCTATTGCCTGAAAAATGCTTAATTTTACTACCTTGCTTTCTCTTTTTCCCAGTTTCTCTCATTTTGATCTCTCAGATCCAGTCCCTTTGAGAAATCAGACAGTATGAAATATGAAAATTGCTTGGGTAGTAATTGGGGAAACGGTGAGACCTTTGAAGCCCAATGGAGATAACGCTTACATCTACTTATTCACATTATTTAATTTTTAATGGCAAATTTAATTAATGAAGCACAGGTCTTGTGGTTTCATGTGTGAATAAGTAACAGCAGGGAGCTGTAAGTCATGAGGTCTGTTTACAGGCCAGAGAAAAAGGCACCATTAAAAGCTGAACTTTTCAATATAGGAAGGAGAAAAATGGATTTAATAGCATTGAGATTTGACCACTATGTAACAAGTAAGTAAACAAAAACATTAATGATAATTTGCCGGTAAAATGCATTTTGAAGTGTTTAGTCCTCCATGATTTCTCAGATTAAATCTGTCTCCTAGGTCAAAGTTTGAAAAAGCAAAATCTGTTGGGTTTTTTTTGGTATGTAACATAAATTCAGGCACCAGAGATAAAACGCTTAAATATAGCACCTTGAAGCCCAGGCTCTGAAAACCTTTATAAACCTTCCAATTAGCTGAGCTTCACACAACTTCAGAGATACAGGCAGCTGTTATCCCTCGCTTGCAGATGGAAAATGGTGACTTGCCCAAGATTGCACAAGTGGCAGAACCACTAATAGAACTTGAGTTATATCTGTCCTTTCCTTTTTCCAACCACTGAACAGTGTGTGTCGGCTCATCATGCGCAGGACCGCAGCTGCATTTATGGGAGAATAAATGAAGAAGGGCAAGAATAGTATTCTATATAAAATGACCAAATTTGGGGAGAGACGAGATAGCAGCTCGAACCGGCCCTAAATGAATAGCTGTCCTCACAGCTTTCAATACCATTTTGTCACTTTTTCTGATTGATTATTGCATATTTTCTGCTCGTGCCTTTTCAGAGTAAGAGCCTTGCAGTTGAGCTTGGAGCGAGGCAGTTGCCAATGGAGTCCAGCGGCTTTGCCTAAAGCCGCTTTATCAGCGGTTTAGCGACACAAGACCTTGTAGTGCAGTCGCTGGGGGAGTGCAGCCATTCCCTCCTGCTGATTGTGCCTGGGAGGCTCCTCAGTGCAGCCAGAGGAGGAATTCATCCTCCACATTTAGCGGCTGAGCGGTTGTGAGCTAAAACTCTTCCTGTGCAAGTTCAGGAGAATTTAATGCAAACCTCTTAAGCCCTGCAGCAAGACTCTGAGACTCAAGACTCTGTTTGGCAGCGCCTTAACTGATACCTGATATGCCTCCCTATGTTGTTAAAAGGGAAACAGGCTGCATAATTTTCTTTTAAAGAATAAGTAACATAAGTAGAGGCACTGAAATGTAAAATGGATTTTCCAGTGCTAGCAGCCAATTTTGATACTTGGACGTCAATAACTTACAAGATCCTTCACAGCAATTAATGAAAGAAGAGAACAAAACACAACCAAACTCAAAATAACTCAGTGCTGGAAATACCTTATTTTTGTGGTTACATGGAATAATCAAAGCTCACAGTTGGTTGGTAGTGACCTTTCCCCCCTCTTTCCCTTCACAAAGGTGAAGCTTGGAATGAAGGATGTGTTATGGCCTTGATGCATTTTGCTGAAAATAAAGTCAACTCTTAAGCATTTCTGGTGTTCTTTGAACTGAATATTCTGTTTGTTGTTGGAAATTGTTATTAATTATAGAAGATGCCTTTGTGACAAGATAAGATCTGAGACGCCTTTAATTTTTAGAGCTGAGCATTCTATTCTTTCTTTCAGAATGCAGAGATCTACAAGCTGACATCGGAGCAGTACCAGGAAGCAGCCACCAAGGCAGAGGAGCGGATAAAGTGAGGAGCCATTTTTGTTCTTTTCAGCAGTTCCAGTTGCATTTCATAACATTCTGTGTGTAACTACTGGATGTTCCTGTAAACAGAGTGTGAAGGTACCTCCTGTCAGGTACTGAGGGGGCTGAGGAGGTGTAAGCTGGCATCCTCTCTTTCTGTGCTGAGCTTGACAGAGTCTAGTGTAAAGTTGATAGATCTTGCAAGAAAGGTTGAGGGAGAAGAGAGGGACTTTAAAAATTAATATTAAATAGGAATATTTATATTTACTAGGGTTTTCAAAATAGCAATGGAACATGTTTAATCTGTTCCAACTTTGACCCAGGGTATTTACCCTACACACTGCAGCATTGGGCTGGTGCATGGGAGTAGGAAGAATGGCACCACTTCTAAAGTTTTCATTGTCCAGGGAAAAAAACGGTAAACAGTCTAAATCTCATCCCTGTTAGTTTCAAATTAGAGTTGTAATTTTCATGAATGCTTTCTTAGAATGGGTGTAGCAATTTTTCTGGTCTTTTTAATTGGCCTTAGCACAGTAAGTGGACCTTTAATGTTGTCTTTTTACCATGAGCATATATAGTGTCTAAATTATATTTGTGTTTGCCAGTAGTGTTATGTAACTTATTGTTCCACATGCACTAACAGCTGCCCAAGAAAAAATATTTTCTGTAATTCTTTAATATTAATGAGGCTAAAGCAATTACACTGTCAAGAGCAGCACTTGGATCTCAGTTGGGTAAACAGTTGGCCAACATGCAATAAACTGGAGTAGCAGCATATGTAGTCCGGTTGGGTCCAATCCAGGCTCTACAATACTTAATTGCGTAAATAGATAATATAGTAGTGATGAATATGTTAGTGGGGTGTGCAGTATATTGTGCTGTCTTTATTTAAAATTATGTTTAACTGCCAAAGCATCACATAACCTGTTGTAATTTCACAGTTTTGTTTGGACAGTCAAGCAATAAGTTGCTAAAGAAGCCAAAATAAGGCAGCTAACACGTTGCTTGCATTTCCATACTGTTTTCCATAGCAGAATTCTAAATTCTCTTTTTAAATAAAATTTTAAAAATTCATGGGACATAATGTTCTGACTCTTTGACCAATTGAATCTTTTCTAGGATTTGCTTCTGCAAATGTCTGATGAATTGTCATGAACTTGTGTAGTGGTGATTTATCCTTGTGACTTGGTGAGGGAAGCGACTGGGACCTGGGATTATGTTCTTTGCTTGCTATTACAGACTGTAACTACCCTATTTTTTATGGTAGTCTGAAGGTTGATTCCTGATGTTTCTGTTTCCTTTGGTCTGCTCTATTTCTTGTGGAGCTGAAGACTGGTAATGTAGGAAACTCAGGAATGCAACTATTTCTTGCAAAGGTTAGTGCCAGAGACCAACACAAATGCTAATTAATTATTTCTTTCAAGATTTAGAGAGTGATGAATGCTTATGGGTTTCTTCCCCTTTTCTTTGAGCCTTTATCATCTAACAGTCCCTGGCTTCTGGCCTTACTGTACAGTGTTCTTCTATTTGATGGCAGTGTGAACTCGAGCCATTATAAAGGGATGGATTCCTTGGGCTGTCTTCTTTGCAGCAAAAAGAGACACCTGCACTAATATGAATTTTGTGTGAAAAGGTAACATGGCTGGGGTGTCTTGGAAAGGGACAAGATGAGTGGCATGAGGGAAACTGAGGGTGAAGGTGAACATCATGCATTCTATTTCTTTACAGTAGAAATTGCCAGCAGTAGCCAGGATTGCACTGAGCTGAGCATTGGAGTTCATGATCTGGGACTGATAGTGCCCTTTGACAATTGTACATGCAAGAAGATTCGCTGCTTTCCCCCATCAGCCTGCAGTGTGTCTTTTCCAGCAGCATGCAGTGACCCTTTTCAGATCATTGCTTTGTGTACAACACGTGGTACAAACACTCCTGAAGAGTTCATGTGCCTCATACCTGGGTCATGAAATGGCTGGGACAGAGTCAGGGAAAGGTTCCTTCCTACTCTGGCGTCCATGCTTAATAGGTAGGGCTTGAAGTCTGTGTCTTGTGAGGTTCTCTTGTTAGGCGTCCTACGTTCAAATCTTTCTACAGCCTGTTTATGGTAATAACTTGCAAGATCCTGTGACTTCAGTCGAAAGAAGAGTTTGCTCATCCTGTTTGGCACTTTCATATTAGACATACGAGCACAGTAGGTGCTAAGATAGGTTAGACTGATTTATGCAGATCTAGTTCTTGGTTCGCAGGAATAAACTGACACTCCTGCAAAACTATGTGAAATGGAATATAGCCAAAGTATGAATGAAGTACAGGTCTGCCTGTTTCCAGTGCTGGACGATGCTATCTCCTTAAGGAAAGGGAACCAGGAATGGCACTTCCTCCATCTGCAGAGAGTCCATATCCTTCAACATAGCATCTCTTCCTTGGCTTCTGTTATCCCTGTTACGCTGTGAAGACCTGCCCTTGGCACTTGTGCCTTGTGAGACCAATCTACCCTGTATCTGTTTTCCTCTGCCACTGTGTATCAGCAGAGCTGATGGAGGAAGAGGGAAATAGGGCTGGGGCTGTTTCCACAGCGAATACTTTGTTTTTCAGAGTCCATGTCAAAGCAAAGAGAAGAAATATCTGAAACAAAACCGCAGTGTTTTCTTGGCATTTAATGACTTTTGTAATTCTTCTATCAACACTTACAGCTCTGCACAAGTGGTCAAGTGTTCCACGCCCTGTTTCCTCTCCTTAGTGATTGTCAAGCATTGCAGGATTTAGGAATATTGTACACCTTTCCACCAGTGACCCTTCGCAGCATGCCTGCGAGGTAGGCAAGTAAACCTTCCTATCTCCCTTTGTATAAAAACAGAAGTGAAGTACTTAGTGCTGAGCTTCGTATTAAATCACTGACACAGTCATTAGCTCTTGGTTCCCACTTCGAGGCTTGATGCCTGCATGGCCTGACTTCTGCAGTGGACTTTGTTTCTCATCTCTTCGCCTGAAGCCAGCCTGCTCCCATCTCCAAATACCTCCTGTCAGAGTGTCTCCTGCTCCTTTGTTCTGGGCTCTGTCCAACCCATTTTATTTCCTCCCAGGAAAAAGATCCTAGCCACAAGATACCACTGAGCACAGCTTTCAGCACCTTAAGCAACTTGCCCTTGTTGCTTGCATGCTGTGGTGAATTGGACAGTTGCCACGGACATATTGTCTCAACTATGTTGTTATAATTGGTGCATTGTTATTTTTCTCTTTTGTTAACCAACAGAATTAAAGTCAGGGGACCTAGAACTTCCCCCCCCTCCTTCTTTTCCCTGTTTAGCAAACTGTGCACATCAGTAACCACCCACAAAGGAAGCAGCGTGTAAATAAAAAGCCAGTGCTCCCCGCCCTTCCCTTCGTTCCACATCCTTTTCTCAGTGTTCATAGAGCCATGACTCAGACTGGGTTTAGAGAAGACAACTTGCTAATCCCCTCCCTGCTACAGAGAATAAAATGGCATTTCATTCCAAGCTCTATTAATGCGCTCGCTCCAGGGATAAAGCAGCACTCCCGAAAGGCAGTGGCCAAATTTTTTTTCTGTTGCGTTGTCTTTGTCTTCTTTTGAGTGTTACATTTAGATTAGCTTCTGAGGATTAAATGTTATTACAGTCCCTGAATCTGTTAAGGGGGAGGAAAAAACCGTCAGTAAAGAGGTTATGGCTTAGTGCAGCACTCTAGATTTATCCTCAAAATGCTGGTTTGGTTTTTTTAGTGATTTATTTTCTTTTGTGAAGGTTGTCTTATCATTTTTTAAAAATTTATTTATTTCTGTGGTTGTTAATTTTGTATGCAAGAATTGGCCTGGGTGGGGGTGTGACTCTGAAAGGTAAAGCTGCAGGAGTCGGGTGAGGGGATTAGGAAGCTGTTAAAAGATAAAATTGTTCTGAAGCTGAGTTTACCTCTGAGATCTCCCTATAGTTTCCAGAACTGTTTGTGAAGCTGCTTGGTGATGACTCTGTTGCTTTGCATGTTGAGCTGAGAGGACTGCATAGGCTTTGTGCTGTTATCGAGGAGTGCATAAAGAATGTCAGTATCTTATCCTGGTGGAGATCAGCCGTGAATCCAAGGCAGCTTTCTGATGGAGAACCTGCCAAAGAGATTTACTCCATATGGGACTCACTGTGTAAGAGTTTCATTTAATGATCCTAAGATCTTTAAACTTAATGGATATGAGTATTTAAGGTGATTAAGTTAGAGAAGTAGTAAGCAAGTAGTAAGTGTCCTCCTGGCTGAACATGGAGTAGGAAACCATATTGACTCAGTAAGGGAAGGGGAAGAAAGTTCATAGATGGATTGTCTACTGGGAACAGGGAATTTATGTCTTGCTTTCAGTACTCATGGTTTTATTGAATTGCACAAGATTTTATGAGGCTGATGGCCCCTCAGTTAGAATGACAAGATTAACTGGAACCTAGAGGAACTGCCTTTTTTGTTTGTTTATGTAGATCTGGAAAGTTTATAAAATAGTTATTTGGTGATACTTGAGTTTGTTAATCTTGAAGTTTACTGTGAGACCTTGGGTATTTCAACAGAGGACTGTGCCCAGGAGACAAGGTCTCAGACAGTTATTACATGGGCAGTTGTGAAGCCAAAGGAGAAGGGTGAAGACATCATAGTTTTCAAACGAAATTGCTTTGGGATTTCTCCTATCATTAGATTAGATAAATTGTTAATTTAGTGTTGGAGTTAAGATCCTCTCCAATAGGGATTTAAGAGTTTTCAGGAATAAGAGATTGATTATTGCTGGAAGCTCATCCATAGCCTTACCTCAACATAGTGCTTTTGTGCCCTGCAATAATGATACCTCCACCAAAATGATTTGACTCTATCCCAGTCCTGTTCTTCCCTTGGTGCTTGGTTTGTTCTAGTTGTTCCTCCTCAGTCTGCACTGAGTCTGTTTCGTAATCTTTAAATAAAGAGATGGGTTATTAGTCAAAGCTTTTCTGTTTCTCACTTTTATACGGTTGCTCTTAGTAGGAAATTGAAATATTCTCTAAGAGATTATAATTCATGAGTTTCCTCAAAGTTATTTCAAAAGAGGGTAAAAGTATATGGGTGAATTTTGACTTTGTGTCACTTTACATGGTGTGCATTTTACTGAAAGAAAAAGTTTCTGATCATTTTCAGTTCTGCTTTGCAAAGTTTTTCATTCATTACCATAGCATGTAAACATTTTCCTGATGAATTCTGGAAGGCCTATTGTTAAGCAACAACTTGTACCAGTGCATTGATTTCCTAGCAACATATATTCCCCTCCTGCTTTAGGAATATGGTATGTGGAGATAGGAGTTGAGTATGTGCTGTGGATTTGCATGAATTTTCCAGTTGGGCCAGATTATTCTTTTTTGAACCAAATTTTCAATCTCAAAATTTTATTCGATTGTGTACTTCATCCAAGCCATTGAATCTTCTTTTTGAAGTTCATTTCTTGGGGATTACTAAGATGCTGCTTCTAAATAAGATTTTTGTTTTGCCCAGTTAGTAAAATGATGTTTCAGTCTAATGTTCACAGTATTGTGTTTCCTCTCATGCGTGATGAGAGATGACTGATAAATTAGTCCAATGAACTGAGACTGCAGTTCTGTTAGCGCTGAATAACTGGTGTCTCTTCAAAATTGCAGGAGCGTTTCTTCACTGATACGTTGGTAGAACTTGGGCATTTATAAAATAAGATCTGAATAGCAAGGGCTGGAATAGCAAAGGAAGAGGTGCCAAAGACTCCTTGTAGTCTGTTAGGGATGTTTCTGTTGCTATCGATTTTTACTTGGAAAGCACTTGTTTTCTGTACTAATGTTGCCTTTATAAAGCCCTTAGATCAGGGTTTGTTGGCAGGCCAAATCCAGATTGTTTTGAAAAGCATGGATATTTGTGCAGCTGTTAAAACAAACCTGAGTCATGCTTTGTGCATCAGAGGACGTGGCACATTTCAGTTCACAGCTCTTTATTGTGGAGCATACAGTGAAAACAAAAGCAGATCTCTGCCCTCGCATTGGGAATTGCATATTCCAATGTGTACTGTGGTGGAAGCAAGGTTTCTTCAGGTTTCATAGTATTTTATTGTGTTTTAACAAATAATGGCAGATCCACACCAAAATCCAGAACTTTTTGTGCCTTTGGTCTTCCCCTCCCCTTGGCTTGAGTTGGGAAAGGTATCATGAATATTAATTAATGACCCAGCTTAGCCTATTCCTGCTGTGTTTTTCTGCCTCTGTCTTCGACGTGTGTGTGCTGTAGTGTGCTGGTGGTAATGGCATGGGGTTGATTTGTAAAGGACTGAGGTTAAAGTTGTCTGGGGAAGCTTTCCAGAAAGAGTGGCGAATTAAAGATGTCAGAAGCAATAATGCCTGGGAAACCACTTGTTACCAGCGAATTAATGACTTTTTTGCTAATTAGCAGCCTAAGGCAAAGTTGAGGTAACACTCTAACAATCTGGTCATTAATTCAGTTGCAACTGATTTCAAGGGCAATGTTGCTATTTTGAGCAGTAATTGTATTCCTGGTTCTGGATTATACATGCTGTGTCCTTACTGTTGAGTCAGAGTCTCCTCCTGGAATGTTGGTGGGATGGTAGAAGACACCAAAGGCAAGTACCAATGGGGGAAATTCGAGGAAAGAGTTTGTTAGGTAGGTCAGGGCTTCTATATTTTTATCTTCTGAGGGAATGAGGACTGTGGTAGGACTGCTGTGGACACCTTGCATCCTGGTGATTCATCTGCCCAGAGGAAGTTGGTGGTGTTTAATGCTGAACTGATGGGAGATTGAAGTCCTTTTCTCCCTTATAGAAGAAGAGAAAAACCATCTCTACCATCAAATCAGGCTTCAATGGCTTTATTTTACTATTTATTTATTTGGTGTGATTTTGATCGTTCATGAAGTTACTCTGATAAAATGGTTTTCTAGGCTGCGGGGTATTCAGCCTACTGTGAGAGAACCCTGCTGGGTTTGGTTCTTTCTATACTTGTATTTTTCTTCTTAGTCCTGGCAGTGTGTCTTGCTTGCATGTCTGGGACATATACATACCATACCAACTACAATTCAAACTAATTTCACCTAAAAACCTGGCATTTGGAAGGCAGGAGCACTTGTTCAGGGATGAATGTTGTTTCCTTGGAGAGAACTGGTCAGTGTTGTGCTGACTGCAGGAGCCATGAGCAGCACACTGGAGCAGCCTCAGTAGGCACAGACTCGCTTCACCTGAGATGTTTCATGTGCTCTTCTCCAGACTTAGAACCATGTTATCTAAATTGTTTTCTGTAAGGATTTTTTCAATTTTCTGTGGACTTCTTGAATTTACAATATTTGCTTAAAGCCAAAAACAAACAAACAAAACAAAAACCCCCAACCTCCCCCCAAAAATGGACTTTTAAGACTTTTTGTGTGTGTTTGCTTTGAAAGCACCATTACTGATGTTCTCTGAGGGATGAGTAGCTGCTTGATGGTGATCTTTGCTGAGTCAGTGCTCAGAATTGCACAGCTTGGTAAAAGGGGGCACTGTGGTTTTGAAGATTAGAGAATGTGGGCAGAAGCAAGGGGATTTTTTTAATAAGGTTAGTGTTTAGCTTCAGATCCCTCCTGAACTTTAACACCAGCAGTTTCAATCTCCTCTCTAAATTTGTTTTGGCGTTTTTAGCAGGATATGCCTCTCTGTCAGCGCACAATATACTAATGGACTCACATTTTTGTGTATCACCGGTCGCCCTTTGTGTGGCGTGAAGTAAACTGTAGGAACCTAGTGCAGTGCTCAGGGGCATTTTGGAAAAGTAACTGCTGTTCAAATGAGTAGTCAGGGCTTTCTTTTAAAAAAGAACATTTCATTTTCAGTGTGACATTATTATAAGATCATCTCACATAGGAGAAATTTATTGAACCTGCTGCCCCTCACATCTTGTGGTTATGTGAAATCAGCATATCACATCTTCAGTTACTTTCTTTAGAAAACTTTTTGGGAAGGTGTTTAATAGACCAACAGTTCCCCAGCTAATTCCCAGACATTATAGCACTGTCACAACCCAGATATTCTTAGAGCTTGTGTTGCCTGTTTTCTACAGACTGCATGCCTTCCCTTCCTGACCTGAGATCTTAACCGGTTCTTAGATGATGTGTTTTATCTGAAGAAAGAAAATCCCTGTTCGGGTCACTTGTTGGGCTGTGTGTTGTTTTCAGATTCAGTTATTGCTTGCTATATTGCTTTTCTGCCTTGTGGGAGCTGAGCCAGCTTCCTTTCTGATTCAGAGAACTCCTTCCAGCAACAAGATTCTGACTCATTCCTGCTTGGCTTCCAGAGACCATTTTGCTGCTAACTTTAGGCTCTTCATCTTTGCTAGTCAACTTTTAGTAGCTTGGCATCTTTGGGAAAAAATGGTGCATGGCTTTGTGGGCAGGAGATCCAGTTCTGTTAACTTCTGTATCTCTTGGCAAGTGAAGGAAGAGGCAGTAGTTTTCCTTTCATCTTCCAAACTGGCAGTTTCTCATAGCTCAGTGTTCTACCATCATAGTCAGTAAAGAATTTACATCCAAATGTACATTGGAATTATCCACTTGTGGGGAAAAGTCTCTCATTATTCTAAACCACTTGCCATCTGCCATGCAGAATGCTAATAGGGGTGATTAGTTATTGCATTTGCAGGTTCAGTAGGATAAGGATCATTTAATTTTATATGGTTTAGTACAGTTTTTTGCATATTGCTACCCTTCTGCTCCCCCGGAGACCCACAGCCCACCACCACAACCCCAGTGCCCACAGCTTATGGGATCTAAGGAAACCAGTCAAATTTGGTTGAAGCTGCACTTGGCAAAACACAATGAAGTATAAGTCAAAGTCTTTCAGGATGACCTACTGGTCAAAGGGGAAGTGACCACTTGTGTGTGAGAATAAACCATGTAGGAGGACAGGGGAGTTTGTGATACACTGGAGTAAGCCAGATGGAGAGCTGGAACCAGCATTGCATGGGTCACACAATCTCTTTGCATCAATTTCATGACTGAAATGAGGAAGTTGTTGTTTTCCAAAATTAGAGGTTGTTACAGAAAACTGCTAGATTTTTGTTACTTTTGGCATCAATCTATATGTTTTAGAGTTTGGGGTGGGGTTTTTTTTGTTTGTTTTTTTGTTTGTTTTTTGTTGGCTGGTTGGTTTAGTTTTTAGTTTTTTTGGGGATTTTGGGGGGTTTTTTGGGGGGCTTTTTTGGGTTTTTTTCTGTTTTTTTTTGTTGTTTGGTGAATGAAATGTGGTTTGGGCAAGCTGTTTCTACTGAATGCAGTACAGTGACGCAGCAAGCGGCTGACACTTGAGACTTGGGGTTTTGTGGTAACTTTTGGTCTCAGTGATAGAATCTAATTACTTACACAGAGGAAGATTTCAGAACAGCTTCTGTGTATCTGTGATCGGAAGGAAAGGAGGTATCTGTCCTGGGAAGGGCAGGGGTGCAGTGAATGCATGAACTCCAGTGGGGAATCGGTGGCTGTTTCAAACAAGCTGTCAAAACAGGAATTGAGATTGAGAAGTACTTGAGTGACAAATTTTGTAGGATCGCAGAGTCACCCAGAAACTCACAGTACTTTAAAATATTCATTCATTAGGCGCTCCAAGAACAAGGTATGGAAAAATAGAATCGGGTGACCTGTTATTGAAATGCAGCTGTCAAGGGAGAGAAAGAGCGAGGGGAAATACTGCAGGTGTGCAGGAGTGTGCTGCTGACAGTGTGACAAGGCATATGAGAAGGATTTAGACAGGAATGCAGCAACTTTAGCTGAAATTTGGAGGTAGCACCCCTGTTCTTGTGAAAATTGTCACGAGGTTTCACCTTTTCTTTTAGTCTGTCCCCTCTTGCTCTAAACTTCTGCAAGCCTTCTATTCCACCTGGATCAGTGGCAAAGCCTGGTGAGCAGTGTTTTGAATACTAGAGGCTGATCAGAAATACTTCCTTCCCGATCACATTAGTTTAGCCTCATGAGACACGCGGTTTGTTTACAGTGTGCTAGGTTATGTAGCTTAAACATGACTGATTTTTTAGTAGACATTTGGATAATCTATTAAGCTTCTTCCATCTCTTATTTCCCTCACCAAACCGCTGCAACATGACTCTTACCTCTTCCATTCAAACCACGTTATCAAGCTGACATGCAGGATCAGGGAATCCTATAGCTTGTAGTGGGGGCACAGTGTTTGCTTTGGGGTAGTGCAGCATCCTGCAGCCTATGCTGAAAGTTAGCTTGCCTGGTTGTTTGTTCTGTGCTGATGAGTTTGTTATATGTGAATGAAATGCTTCAATTGTGTTTAATTTTCTGCTGTAAATGTCAAGGATGCAATAATGAGAGAGAATGAAACCTTTCTGTGTGCTGTGTATTGCGTCTGCCTGGAGTCATTTTTCTGACATGTTAGAGAAGCCATCAGAGCCAACTGCTACCCAAGGGAGGATGCAGTTTTACAGGTCAGTTAACCACCTATTGGGTTTTATATATGTACAGTGCAGCCTGGCAGCACACCCCATTTATGTGACCAAAGCATCACTGAGCTTAGTCTGAAACGTGTGTAATGGACCCTGGATATATAAACATACTAAGCAACTATACAAAGTGTCTGATTCCTTCCCGAAATGGAGAAACTGCTGCTGTGTGCCCTGGGATTTACTGGTAGTGCTGCTTGTGCATCTCGTTGCTGATGTCTGGGGCTGTCTGTGCTGTAGTGACAGTGGTGACTAATGTGGTTTGCTCAAGTTGGTTCAGACACTGGTCTTAGTCAAATAATGCAGCAGAAAGCAGCTAATCTAGTCATTGGACTTTGTAGCCCACAAGAAGTTCCAGGCTGCTGCCCCATTTAGGTTGCTGCTTGCAACCGTGTGCAGGAGACAGCTGCTCTTAAGTTGGCTTGTATGAGGGGCCCTGAGTGTCTTTGTTTATCGTTTTCTGAGCAGGGGTATCAAAGCGTCTGGGTTTAGATACCATCAGCCTCTGTCTTGAGTTTTTTGTTCAGCTTGAATGGTTTCCCAGAGTAAAATGTAAAAAGAAGATCTTGCTCTTAGCTCCATCTGGAATTGCTGTTCTTCCCGGTAAAGCCGAGTGATGGTGTGTTACTCACTGTGGAGTTACTGATTCTGCACTAGTCTAAAGAGCTGCCAAGTCCTGAAGCATTGAAGTTGCACCTCTGCTTGGGTAGTCTGATCTTTCAGCTGGGTGGAAGGACCAGCAAATACATAAACCTCTTCCAGCTTTCCCTTGCTTTCCAATACTGAGTCCATAATTCTTTCAAAAAGGGAACCTGTCAGCAGCACCTAGGTAGTAGCCATTGCACTGTATTTGAAACCTTCTGTCTCTGGGCCTGCATCCTGATGATACAGCCTTAATCGCTTCTTGCAGTGGGTTTGGGTGTTTGTCTTCAGAAACTGTGTTGCTTCTTGATTAATTGATGGATGTTTAGCCCAGGAGTTTTCTTACTAGTGCAGTGCTTATGATAGAAATTCTCAGAGAACCTTGCTTTAACCTCCCAGACACTTTGTACTTCTTCATGGGGTTTATATCCATGTAGGAATGAATTTGCCAAGACAAATGAATGCAGTTATTGACTGAAGCAGCCGTTACCTGCTGCTATTGAACAGTTAGGAGAGGGTTAAGAAGAAAACCTCTTCTGAGCCACTAGATTGGCCCTGACTAAGATGAATGTCTAATTCACTCCCAGCGTCCTTACTGCTGCCAGTAATAAAAAGCTTGCTTCACATATTCACCCCACTGCAGACGTTTCTCTTAAATTAAATATCAAGAGGACATATAATAGCACGATTCCACGCCAAGCCAATATTATCAGATTGATGTCAGCAGTGATAATAGAAGAAGGATAAGTTGATGAGATTTCATTTATTAAATAAAGTAAAGGGAATATGCAGTGATAGAAAGGATTTGGTAACTCTCGGTGTCAAAATGCAGCAAGATTGTGCTCATTCTGTCTTACCTCAAGGGATAGCAGAGAGAAGGATGCCCTTTGTTTCATTTTAAGAAAACCTCTCCCTTCTTTTCCAGACAAAGACCTGATTTAAATCCCTCCATGGGAGGGGGAGAGGAAGTTCTAGAATCATGGATTTCATGTGTATGTAGCCTTCCTGCCCATGGCAGAGTGGCAAGGCAAAGGTTTCTTTCCTCTCTGTGATAGGGAAGGCACTGCTAATGAGTTTTATTTCTAAATTCATCTTTTCCTTTTTCCGACCTGTCATCCTTTCTTCGTTCCTCCTCCTTTAAATAGATGAGAGTGTGTGTTATTGGTTTAATCTTTCATGTTCTGTATGGCCTGCATTTATTTATTTCCAAGATATAGTCAGAGCTTGTCTTCCATACTTCTGTCTCCAGATACTGTGCTATCGCTTCCTAGCCCAGCCTTTCTCTCCTGCCTTTTTCCTAGCTGCTGTAAATGAGCCTCTTACGCCTGTTTCGATAATAGTTGTAGCAGTTGCAACATATTTTATTTTAGACAGAGGCCAATTGTCTACCTCATTTGGTGGTGACATATTATGCTTAAAACTGTGACCCACTTTGGGAGAAAGGTCAAAGCACACAAGTCTTTGGTTAGTTGTGTATACAAATCTCATCCCTTCTCTACCATTTTCCTTCCCTCTCATGTGAGAAATAATGGTAAAAACCCTCAAACAATGACACATCAGGAGAAGTGTGGTCGAGTGTCCAGAAGATGAATTTTTCTAAAGATTAGTTAGTGCCAAGAGCCTTGATCTGGGCTGAGGGTGAAGGCAGGTAGTTGATGAGGGTCCTTCTTTGGAACTCAACCCACAATGTCATTGCACTCTGCAGATGTGTTTGTAGTTGGATGCTGCTGGTTTAATTCCTTTTCGTCTCAGGTGTGTACAAGGAAAGCCAGACACCTGCGAGGGGCAGCTGTTTTATCTGTGTAGGGCTGCAGTCCCCCTTGTGTGGAAATGTTGCAACCTGAAGCTGAGACTCAATGTGAGCAGGAGAGTGGCATCCCCTTGATTCAGACTGGGCAGGCGCTGTGATTGCTGTGCTGTGGGAGGAAGGCACCTCAGGCAATTGTTCACCAGAGCACTTCAGATACCTCTTTCCAGCCCAGATGGGTACCAGAACTAATCTGCTGGATGTGGATAAGTTGTGTACTCCCAGACTCCGCAGTAACTTGTATTGATAATTACCTAAACCGACTTTGCAATTTGTTGATTAGCATCTCTAAATCTGTTTTGAGAAGATGGTGCAATTGATGCATAACCACAGCTTGAGGTTTTATTTTGAAGAAATAAAGGAGAATAATCTTGTTATGATTTTGGGCACATGGTACCAAATAAATCCTCCCTGTGTTGTGGGAAGTGGTGTGTAGGAATGCTGATTTAGACACTTGCTGGGCAATGCATGGTGGTCTGTGCTGATTGATCCCCTGCCTCTGTTAGGCTTTAGGCAACAATACTCACTCTTGTGGCTTCTTGCTCACCACTGTGTGGCTTTTAAATAGCCCTGTGGGCTGAGCACCAAGAGGTCTTCTAAGGAAGAGGGCCACAGACTTTGCAGCCCTGTCTGAGCCCACAGGTGGGTCCTAACTGTATATTTACTCTAGGCAGTGAAGACTGCTGCCATAGGAAGGACAGTGATCTAAAGCAAAGCACAGTTCATGTAGCTCTCTCTGCTGACAATGACAACCTCAATCATATTTCTAAGTATTTCTGAGATGTTTGTACCATGTTGTTCAGTTCAGATGAATACAAACTGGTTTGTGGTATGCTGTACCTTTTAGCTCTTCCAGGTTTCTGTATGAAAATTACAAAGTGCCCTTCAGTTTAACATCACTGAGTTTAAAAAACCTAATTTTAAAAGTCTTAACTTTTTCAATGAATTGAGGGATTTGGTGGTATTTCCTGACCTGGTATTGTTTGGTATCATTTCCACAGTCTCACTGATTTGATTAGAGTGATATTAAAGTTAGTGACAAAGCAAAATGCCAACATTATGAGTTTCTGAAGCTCTCTCTGGGTTCTTTTCTATCCCAAAATTTGAAGATTTTTTTTTTTAGAATATGGATTTTCAAGGCTTTAAAGGTGATTTGCTATATAACATAGAAATTAGAAATGAACACTAGCCTTTAGAGACTGTGCACGGAATAAGTTTCTTCTAAAAGCTGTAAGATTAGTGAAGAGGTGGAAAAAAAAGTCTGTATAGTATCTTAGGTGGTTTCTGATCCAAATCTCAGTGTTGTGGAGTGTGGCTGTCATACTGATAAATTCCTACTCTGTCCATATATGTTGGCAGTAAGACTGAGGACTGAAGAAGTATTCATTAGAGTATGTCTCAGCCAAATTATTTTGAGAGTGCACCCAGGTTGCTGGTATGGAAAAGACAAAATTGTTGTTCATTTGGTCCTTCCACTTCTTTCCTGAGCACCTTACACAGATGTGCTTGATTTGGGAACTCATATCTGAGCTCTCCAAAAGCTTTTAGAAGATCTTGGTTTAAGATTTCCTGTTTCTTAGAAATCTGTTCCACCTGAGAGCCTGTGACATGCCCAGGGACAGGTCATGTTTTCTCTCTCTCTGCCTTGCTATGAAGCCCTTTTGCTGAATGAGTGCCTGTTGTTCCCGTGGAAATGAATACATCATAGCATGGCATTAATGCCTGCCTGTAGCATCGAGTGCTTTGGAAGGAAGAGGTTTGTTTGATATTTGGGCACAGATCTCTAAGCATATTGGGGCAGGAAATGCAAGGAATTAAATGGATTTATGGTTTAAGAGATGCCATCTGAGGATTGCTACACCTGAGCATATGTTCTCTTATTCTCTGGTAAAACATACCATGGCCATGGTGCTGCAAATTCCTGCAGTTTGAGTCTGCTTGTCTGTGCAGCTGATGTCACTGTCATTACTGTGTTCGTGCCATTGTTGCTGGGATTGTTTTACAACGACCTTCCCCTTTATTGGTACTGTTGCTGATGATGTGCCATATGTACACATGCACATTAGAGTAAAAGAACATCATCCTTAATTGTTCTTGGGTAGCTGTCAATGCCATTTACAGAGTATGAGTACTAATTGCTGCAGAAATACAAAGAAACAGATATCTGGTCTTGCTATTATTCTGGGGTTTTTTTCTAGTCACTAGGAGAATTGCAGTGCTTCCAACCATGCTGGATTTCTTGTAGTGTTTAAATAGATGAGAATTCAATAGATCGAGGTGGCTTATTCAACAAGTCTGTTCAGTTCCTTGTCAGACTGTTACAGATCTAGTGCAGGCCCAGCCAGGATTCTTGAGTTCTGCCAAAGATTTCCAGTGTGAGTTGGGAAAATCATTGAAACTCTTGGACTTGGAGATTTTTTTCCTCCTGACTGCAGAGGAGAGATGATGTTTTATAAAAGGGTGAAACAGCCTTCCACACTAGCTAAGAAAGATCATGTTCCTTCTTTCTGCTAAGTACCCTGGATTTTTCAGCTGAAAGACTCTGTCAATCATTTGACCCACTTTGGTGATTGCTGCTCCCACCAGTTTCTCTATTAGGACTACGTGACTCCAGCATAAAATTAGTATGTGTGTTACTGGCAGAGTGGTAGTAAGTGGTTGAAAACTCCTCTTGACACATCATTCTATGCTTGTTTTCACTGCAGGAGGAAGAACACTGATCCTATCTGTGCAAACCTGCAGTCTGAAATTCTGAAGTGCTACCAAGAAAACAAACGTGAAGCGCTCAAATGCTCGGAGCTGGCGAAGGAATATCAGCGCTGTGTTAGTGCTGCTCAGAAGGTAACAAAAGCTCCTCTGTTGTACTGGCTGGCTTTGCTGTCTTGTTTTGCATGGTGTTTTCTTCCTAGAAGTGTTTTTGAGATGTGTGGTATCTGTTAGTCGAATTGCAATCTTCATAGGAGACAAATCTTCCTTGGGATCCATTTTCCCACATTCATTCCACATTTCCCAGTCACACTGTGGTATGGCCCAACTTCATTCCCGTCAGTGGGTCCTGTTGTACTGAGCTGCCACCACAACGGTAGAGCCAATGCTCCTAGGTTTCACAGTCAGTCAATGGTTTTCCCTAGTTTTGCCTTCTTGGATGTTGTATACTACAAACAGTGGGTAAATACATTTTGTCAATGTCTGCAACATTTTCAACAGGCTCTGAACATCCTCCTGTTATGGGACTTTGCAGTTGGAGGTCTTGCTCTTTTCATTGCTGCGTGGGGAAAGGTTCTGTACTGGACAAAGCTGCTGTCTGTTAAGAAAATTCCACACTCCTAAAAATTGTTCATCTTGTGTGGAAGGCCAGGAAGCCTTATGTCTCCTTCTGAGATGTAGAGTCCCAGTAGGTTCTGTTGATGCCTTAGGACAGTTGCTGCTCAGTACCTTGGAAGAATTTCTGGCTATTGAAACAAGTGAAGGGGAAAAGAAAATGAAGTATTTGGACATTACAACTAGGGTATGGTCCTGGGCCATGCGAGAATTCAGTGGGTCAGGTGTCCCTCAAGGGCAGGCTTTTCTGTTTTGGGGTTTTGTTGTTGGTTTGTTTTTTGGGGGTTTTTTGACAGTAGAAAAGTCTCCAAAAGGTGCTGAGAATATAGTAAAGTGGATTTGGGGAAAAGGATGGTAATAGAAAACTGAGGCTTCTCTCTTGGGATTACTAAAGCACAGGGTTGGGGAGAGGTGGATATTCCATGGAAGCAGTCTTTCTCTGCATTAGCATTGTGAGGGGAAGCTGTATGCCTGATTTAAGTATAGCATGAAACAAGCTGCCAGCCGGCTCCCAGAAGAAGCCCGACAGAAGGAGATGGGAAAATTGTCAGGATATATTAGACCAAATGTTGTTGCTAGTCCTAGTGGAATTTTTTTCCTTCCTGTTTACAGAGAAGGTCTTTGTATGTCTGCAAATCAGCAAGGTTAAAGCTGCCAGGGAAAGGGCTTTTCTCTGATATCTCTAAAGTCCCCAGCTCCCAAAACATGTGGTTTCTTTTTCTTCCTCAGCTTTAAAGTAAAGTGGTGTCTGTGCTGCTGCTGCACAATCCGTGCCCCCGGTTGCTGTGTGCAGAGCATTGGTGCATCTATTGCCAGCCTCTGTTATCCTCCTTGCCTCCTCTAAATCAGGCTTGTAGCCTTTTCAGTGGAGTATATCTTTAGCAAATGCATTTACCAATACATCTTTATTGCATGCAGTGCGGGTGGAATGTGATTACCAAAGAAGACAGATTGCATTAAACTTCAGCATATTTGCAAGCTGCGGCTCCAACCCGCCTGAGAAAGGGGCTGGGATGCTGCCAGCCCTGAGCCCCAGCCCAACATTATTAAAGAGTAAATTGGAAGCTAAATGAATGGTAACAGCAGAGGGCAGTGAAAGATCCTAATAACTTGGATCTTCTTTGGATTTGGTGGAGGTTTTGGTAGGATTTCTTTATAAACCAAAAACTGGGCTTTATTTGGTTGTGTTCATTCCAAGAGTCTTCAATGAACATCAGAAATTTTTTTCCCCACTGTTATTAGAAACTATCTGGAAGGAGAAGTGCATGGGGACATTAATTTGTTGTGGGTGATGACAATGTGGCAGAAAATCTTGATATGTTTTAAGAAGGGGCTTGAGAGACTACGGAATAGGTAACTAACACCTTGCAGCTAGAGATAGGCACTAGAGGGTTCTGCAAGTACAAATTCAGATGAAACTTTTGTAAGGCAATATGTCTTCTATAGTTTCCTTTTGTCCCAGGACAGCTCCAGCCCTGACAATTTGCCTCACGGCTCTTACTGACTTTTCTGACTCCTGAGATGCATGTAGCAATCACAAGCTGTTGTTTTATCATGTAGGATTAAAACTCCCTCCTCCCTTCCCCTTTTTAAGCTGTTATTTTTATTTAAGTCTAAATTAGCATCTTATACCAAATGGCTTTGTCTCACGCATTCCTCATTCAGGAAATTCAGGTTGGAGGAATGTGGAAAAGAAAGGCCAGAATCTCTTGATTTCTTGGGTATTTTTTACCTTTTTTTTTTTAAACACAATTTGTTTTCCAGTACAGGAGGAAATGTAATCAAAGCTGGATGTGTGGCTTCAGCTCACTTGCATGCTGGTGATTTGTTCTTCTGCTTTTTACTAAAGATTTTATAAGGCTTGGTGAATATTCTTTAATGAAGCATCTGGTTCTCTGCAAGTTCCTTTTGATGGCTGGTAGAAATGTCTCCAGGGCATGGTATACATTAGACTCAGAGAAAGCAAGCTCTAGATTTCTAGACTGAAAATTACAGCTTACAGTGGATGAGAATAATTCTTTGCGTCTTCCCCCTTACTGTGTTTGTTTAAGACTGTTCCTTTGGACACCCATTTCCCTTTGCCTGTTGTGCACATCTCTGAGCCAGGAGCTGAGGTACACCCTCAGTTATTTCTGCCCCATGAACAAATATAGCAGGTAATCATTCCATGGGTTTTAAAATTTATTTTCTACTGGTTTCCTGTTGAGCCCCTCTTCCTGGAACGGGTTACTTTTTTGTGGTGCATGTTGGAGATACAGCTGTTGTTCCCTGTTTTGTATATTTTCTGGCTATTGGGCCATCTCTCTTACTCAACAGAGAGAAATAGGCCCATGTAGAGCATGATGCATCTGATTCTAAGAAGTTATTTGAAACAGGCCAGCTGAATAACCAGCCAGAGATGAGTATTTCCCTCTGCCTCTTGGCAGGCACATCCAGAGCATAGACTACAAAGCTGGTGCATGTTCTGGGATGCTCATGATTATAGGAGCAGGATCCTGCTCTGGTTGTCTGCCTTTGTAGCCAGTATGCTTTCAACTTGCCCTGCCTAACCTGCTCATGAGCTTTTCTGTTTATACCATCCTGAATGCTGAGTTTTGGCCGTGTCACTGTTGACTCACTGCAGCAGTGTCAGCCCCTTTAGGGCACTGGGTTTCTTGCTGCATCCCATGCTTTGCTGGTGTGGAAGTTCTCTGACTTTAGAGGGTGTCACTGTGATAGTTCCTGTTTAATTTGGGAGTGTTTTATCTTTTCTGGTGGTCTGTTTCCATGGCTCTGCAGAACTTGAGCTACAGCATAAAAATCGCTGGCTTTAAATCTAATAAAAGCTGGGATAATGGGACAGCTGTAGGAGGGGCAGTTCCCATTGTGTCTTTCAAAATTGCCTGTAGTTTATTGACCGCAAGTTTCACCAAGAACTACTGCTGCCGTTAGATAATGAGAATTGAAAATTGCTGCTGCTGTTTCCCCAAGGTTTTATCTCGTGCCAGTGAGAAGGGGGTGTAGAAGGAAAAGGAGAGTGGGCAGTGGAAATCTGCGTAATTTCTTAGTTTGGGTCCAGATGGAAGGGGAAAACAAATGGTTTTGTTTTAAAAAGTCTGAGTTCTGTTAGTGAATTGCTTCCCTCCCCCGTGCAAATATGCACTCACATGCAAGCATTTTCAGAGTGTTTGTGCCCCGTTCTGCTGCCCTTGCGTTCTGTTCACACCAATAGGCAAATCTGAATTGAAGGCGAATTTTAGTTGGTTACTTTGTTACGTAATTGGTGGTTATACCAGGGAATCTCCAACCAGCTGCCGCTTGGAAAATGAGGCCTCCAGTGACCATACATTAATGGGATTTGAGATTTCAAATAGAACCTGCAACTGTGTGCAGAAAAATGTCTGTTAGTGAAGAGCATGTATCCCTTCTTTTCAGGGCTTTCCTTACTGTTTCCATGTGCCTGTCCTTCACAGAAGGACCAAGGTGAAATTTTTGTGCTCTAGCTCCTGGCCAAACCAAGCTATCAGGAGCTGTGTACTCAGACATGTGTATTCCCTTGTCAATAGGAGCTGTATACGTTGAGCTAGGAGCCATTCATAATCCTGCACTCTTTCCCCCTGTTCTGTGTCCCTCTTCTCACAAATCTGGTGTTCATAACAGACAAAGGTAAACCTACTTCTCTCAAGGCTTTAGGACTTGTCTACGTGAGGAAATTACAATGCAATGAACTGGTGAGAGAGTTTCTCTGTATATGAACATTCAGGGTTTGTAATGAAAGTGCAGGAAAAATTCACACACATTTGCTGTGAGTCACTCTGCTGTGTGCAAACAAGCCCTTGCTAAATACTGATTGACTGAATTCCAGCGAAGGGAGACTTTTAACATAACCTTGAGTTGTCTGTATTCTGCTTTGCCCTTGACTATAATAAAAAGGAATGTGGTCAATTTATTGCGTTTACATTTCCAAGTGATCTCTGTGAAAGCCCAGTTCCCTTTTGGCACACAAAGCAAAGCACCACAACTCTGCTAGAAGTTTGTCTCTAGTCTGTGGGCAGAGGCTTAGACTGCTGAGAGGATGCGCCAGGTATTTCTGCACTGTCCCATTCTGACGGAGCAGTTTTGCTCAAGCACTCTGTATCCTGCTGAAGTGTGGCCTGCTGGGAGCTTTCATTTCTGCAACCTGGATCTCTCTCTGCTTAAGAGAAACAGCTTTGGGATGAGTTGGATGCCATGGGCTGCACTGCAGGTATCTGATCATTCTGGATCATCAGGCTCTTGCTAAAGTGTTGTTTCCATCCTGAGGGATTGCAGAGTACTTTATAGACAGGTTGTGTACTTACCAGGCTGTAGAGGAGCAGTCAGCGTGTGTGGCTGGAGAAAGAAAATTTGGACCAGGTACAGCAAGGTCTGTACCTGTACTTGAGAAATGCCAGGATTTCTCCTCCCCTTGGGTTTCTGCAGAGCTAGATTTTAGCTGTTGAAGCCTCATTGAGGAGATCTATCACATGGTGTGCGGCTTGAAATACAATATATCTGTTTAGGGTTGTTTAGGGTTAATATATCTGTTTAGGGTTGTTTGAGCTTTCTGGAATTCAGGTTTGTAGTTTCAGATAAATCTGTGTGTTTCCTGTCTGGAGGATGCTGTGCCCAGCCATCCTCAGCCAGGTATACGCCTGTCCTGCCTACCTTTTGTCAGTCTGTCCTCACTCGAAGCAAGTATATCCGTAAAGGGTTTGTCTTGTCTCCTCTATAAAGGAAATTCTCTTTTGTTGTTTTGGGTTTTTTTTAATCTTTCTCTCTTTCAACCTTTATTTGTGCAAATGCTGTGGTGATAACGCTATCAGAGGAGTTTATGACTCAATAAATGGCCCCCACAAGGGAGTTGGGGGAGAGCTGCAAGCTGCTGGCAGCTGCTGTTTGTCTAGTCATAAACACAGAGGAGCAGTGGATTAACTGTACCCAGGCATACCCTGACCTGGTATTTGCAAAGGTGAAGAGGATCCATATTTTGCTTCTAATTATGAAGGATGGAAACAGTTATTGTTTTGATTTTCGAGGCAGCAATTGTAGGTTCTGGCGCATCTTGGGTCTATACATAACACTTCATATCCTCAAGAGTTCACTGGTGGATAAACTAGAAATATAGAGCTGCCTGAAAGGACATAAACCTCCATCTTAATATATGAGGCATGTTCCAGAGTAAATGCTGGCCTACTTGAAATGGAAATGTCTGCTGCCTGTACCTGATATTTATGAAACTGGAGGCATAAGTTCTTTATTTACTGTGTCTCAGCACTTCATGAAGCTCTGATGTTCCCCACAGCCTGGTGTGTTGTGAGCACTTATTAACCCACACTAACAAATTCCTCTCTCTGTCTGCTCTTTGTAGTCCCTGTAAAGTCCAAACCTCCTGAAGTTTATAATTTTTGAAGAAAATGAGCAGAAATAAGTTTAAAACTTGCTTGGCTGTGCTTCAGGGCTCCTCTTTCAGTGATATTTAGTCCATATTCTACATCATCTTTACCTCTCAAGTTCTTGTATCCATTGCCTGATCTGGAAGGAGGATTTCTGACTGCATTTCTCTTCTCATAAACAGTCTGTTGTCTAACAGTTCAGTGCCCAGGCTCTGTGCATTTATTTTTTGTTTCCTGGTTTTTGTTTGTTTGGGGGGTTTGACATTGTTACAGTGAGGCATAATTGCTTTTGAGTCTAATTTCTCACTTGATGGTTCTGATTTCAGACACACTTACAGGTAAAGTTAGTCTAAATATGTATGTTTTACAGATGATTTTGAAAGCAACTTCTGTAAAAGAGGGAGAAAAGTCAGTATGCCATTACAATTTCTGAAGTTGAATTATTTGGCATTTTGTTACTTCTAAAATGTGATCTTGCTACAGTTCTTGTTTTAAAACCTAGTTTGCCTGGGAGTGTTTAAAAACAGTCTAAAAACTTTTTACAGTAAAATACTGTAAGAGTTAGCTGAGTCAGGAATGAGACATTTTAGCTGACCTGGTGCTCTAATGTGGTCTTTGAGTGGATGTATCTGAAAAGTCTTATTAGACTTTGGTATCAAAATTTCACTCTTTGTATTCTCTTTCTGTTCAAAAATTATTTCTCTTTCGGCCTAAATTAGTGGGACTGTGTGGATCAAATGTTTCTTTAGTTCTGTGCTCTCTGTATGGTGTTTTAGGCAACATTTTCCTGCAAACTGTAGCCTGTATTCAGTCAGGCTTATCTAGTATGGAAAATAGTTGCTTGGGGGTGAGAGAGTGTTGCGATACATCTGGCTGTTTTAATGCCAGATTCTTTCACAAAAGATTTGTAGCACTGTTGGCAAGTGGGAAGTGGAAATTCTTACTCAGATTAATTCCAGGAGACTGATGACCGAGCAGTCTTGGACAGAAAGAAGTTTATTTCCAATTTTTAAACTATGTGTTTTGCTGCTGAAGTTAGATTGAAACAGATCCACAGAAATTGCTGTTGATAGCAACTGCTGGTTAGAAGCACAAGGTCAGTGGTCAAGTGCTTTCAGACTCCCAGGAAGTTCCAAAGTAGCCCTGACTTCCATAACTTCCGTTCTATTGTTAGATCCATTCTCTGACAACTTGGCCATAACTTGGGAAATTTTATCAGTGATGCCAAAGCCTTCATGACAAAATGGGGAAACCAAAGATTTGTTATGCTCTTTGTTGGTCATACTCTGCACAGGATGGTTTCCTGCTGTGTGCAGTTTGCAGTCTCCACACACCATCCATCAGGTATTTTTGTTGCAGGTTTTAGGGCTGAATACCTTGAGGACTAGTGGGATTTAAAGCCTTCACCACTCAGCTGAACGTGTTTGTGTAGGCAACGTGTGCAGGGGTTATTGTGGTAGCAGTGGAAGAGGTGCTCCCAAGCAAGCAAGACTGCTCTAACAAGCCCTTCTTTGGAAGTTAGTGAATGACAGATGAGCCCTCCTGTTAGGGGGAAGCCAGTCCATTTCTCATCAGAACTGGGGTGTCCTGGAGGAGAAGGTTTGCAGAAGTTGCCCTGATGCTGCTTGCTAGTGTTTATTCTCTCCACAGAGCCTCCTTGTCCAAGGCTGTGGAGCATTCATCTGTTACAAAATCCAGACTTCAAGGGAAGGTTTCTTTCTGCATCATGCCTGCAGTAATTGTGATTTTCACCCCTCTGTGACACTGTCTGTCTGCCCAACAGGCTTCCTTATCTGGAGATATTTCCTGACATACTTGTGATGCTTCCAAAACAATTTAAAGCTTTCAGTCCTAGCGAGACCTTTGCAAGACAATTGAAAAAACCTTTCTGAACACCAGTGCTTCAAATACAAGAACAAGACATGTTGAAGACAATGTGTTACAGTGGTCTGAATACAGTGTTAGAGTTAGCTCTGCTGCTGATACTTCCATCTCTGGCAAGAAACATTCTTTTGGTTATAATGTCTGTTTTGGTTAGAGGCCTTTATTGGGGGCCTTTAAGAGTTGGTGAAAGGCTCTTGAAGACCTCTGCAGTCACAGAAGCTGTTCAGAAAGATGACACTTGTTATAATTAAAGTTTGTTACCTTTGTAATGTGAGGGAAGCAGGAAGAGAAGCCTTGAGTTAGGATGGTGCTGCAATGTCTGGTGTACCCTGTTTCTGAAGCTGGAGGAGTGCTGCTCTACTGTGTTGAGCCTGGGTGTGCATGCAGAAATGCAGACAAAATTATTTTGACAATGCGTTCACTCTTTGTCCCTGCTGAATGCCTGTTTGTCCTGTATAAATGGATTTCAGGATCAGCCAACCTCCAGCTCTGAATTAGTCTAATAAGGCATGGTAGGTAGGGTTTAAAGGTCATTTTGCAAGCAGCTGGTTTCCTGCATATATTAGGGGGAATGATTTTTTTAAATAACGGTATTGGAAAGCTGTTGATTTAACTTTTAAAATACCTGTATGCTATAAAATTTCAGCTCTTCTGCCTCTGTCCTTCAAGCACTCTGCTTGCCCTCTGCCTGCTCATCTTTCTGTCATTTTCGATTACCTCTGCCCATCTGCCTCTGCATTCTCTCCCCTTAGGTTTATCAGTCCATGTTTGCTGCCCACAAGGACTTGGCTTATATTTCTGAGGAGCTCATCTGTTGGGTTACTTCTCTGAGCTGTGGAAAAGAAAGCTCAGGGTTCCTTAGTTCGGGCTGTTAATAAAGCACCATTACACTGTTCTTTTATTGGGGGACTGGGAGCTCTCAACAATCACCACTACATTGGCAGCTTTTTTGTGTCCCAGCAGGTACCTAGTTCCCTTCTCAGGATGAATTTAACATTGGTGAAAGAAGATTACGATTTTTATTTATTTTTTTTAACTCATGAACTGGTTGAATCATGCACAGTGATTATTCCAGTTTCCTCTCTGTGGGCTGTGTACTTCAATCCTGACCTGACCCAAGTGTTTCATATGAAAATGGAGGATGTTTTTATTCATTTGCTTGTTCCCTGGAGTCCTCTTTGAGTTTGCTGATGAGGATGATTTGAAATGTTCTAATGGCTTGTAAAGTGTGGACACTGTCTTAAAAACTGAAGGGAGCACCCACAAATCCAGGTCATGCAAGCCTTTGGTGGGTGGCAGTGTCCTTCTGCCAGGGGTGAGATGGTACCTTCCCATTACAGTTACTTGTACAGACTCCTGGGTCTTCAAATGTTCTTTCTGCTTGTTTGAAGTTTTGCTCACAATATATATCCTCAGGAAATCAGATAATTGGACGAAAAGCAAGCTTAAAATTTAGGGAGATGATAGCAGCTGCAACATTTTTTCTTCTTGCATTCAGACCAAACTGCTGTGAAACTTTCATGTTTGTCTTATTTTCTGAAGGATGTTTCCTACTCATGACTTGCAGTTGTTCTGAGTTTATTCTCTTTTTAGTACCATGCAGTGCCTTGACAGAGCTACTTAAGCAGTTCAGATTTTGTCTAGGACACGTTTCTTCTTTAGATGTTATATTAACAGCACCTCTTTTCTGTTCTTGAAGTTTTTTTCTATGTAGCACTCTCCTGACTATTGTGGAAATAGGAGAGTGATACAGGACTGAACTGATTTGTAGGTTCTCTTTGGCTGCCTGTGAGGGCTCAGACAAGCAGTGCCCAGGTATGTGAGGGGTCCCTGCTCATTAAAAAAATACTCTTACTTGAGAGTGTTTTTGCTGATAGGACTGTAAACCTTGCAACTTAGAGTAGTATATTGGCATAAGATTAAAAAAAAATCCCAAAGTTTCTAAATATCAAAGAATTGAGGTTTTTATCTTCTGTGTGAGGCAGTAGGGCAAGTAGTACACTGTGTTTCAGTTATCTACTTGATAGCTTTATTAAATAAATTCTTTGGCAGAATACGAGAGTTTCTGGTTGTAGATATGATACAGAGACCTGTTGATCTCTCCAAAAGATTTAAAAAGGAGACTGAATTACTGTTTGTTTGTCCCATCTCAATACCATCTTAATTACATGTCTGATAACTTCTGCTGATCCCTTTTCATGGGTGGAAGAAGGGAGGAAATGTACCTTTATTTTGAGGCACTGCCTGCAGCTAAACATAGTGTGCTGGGAAGTTATGTGGATACTTCTAATGATCCTCTGGGCTCTCTGACACTGTCTCTTCGTGGATTCAGGTGTACGCCAGTTGGTGACTTTGAACACAAGAGCTTCCCTCAGGCCATATCAGCAGGAACTATTGAAAACTTTTGTCTTCAGTAGTGCTAAATGTGGCCTACTTAGGATTACCATCATTTTACAAGCTCTGTAGTATTTCTGGGCCCTAGGATGTTGTCAGTGCTGTTCAGCTTCCTGTGGGACATTAAGGTTGTATTTCATCTCTTAGTACCAAGCCTAAGTGCATTCAGGAGTATTCTGAGGCTCAGGAAATCTTCTCCAATATTGTAAAAGCAGACAGCCACTGAAAAATTTATTGGATGCTGTGATCCAGGTAGGAATGTTCCTTGCTGTGTGTACCTTGAGCTGACATGATGGAGGCACTGTGATAGAGTTGGAGTGTACTAGAGAAATTTTTGTGGAGAGCTTTTATGGCACCAGTGATCACTGTATTGTTCTGCAAAAGCCAACCTTAAAGCTCTAAAGCTTGTATAGACTCCAGATTGACCTCTGGAGCAGAAGCAGGTTCATTGCTGAAGGTAGACTGGATATAAGGTTCTAGTGCATTCCCCTCTTGCCAGTCTTTAGCAAATGTCTTGAGGCACGTGAGCTGCCACTTGGTTCAAAAACAAAAAGCATTTTGGATGCCATTAAATGTGAAAGTCATACTTTGTTCTTGCAGCTGCTGATGGGTGGCTTGTGTGCACACAAAGCTATGTTGTGAACTTGAGACAACTGAGTGCTCTCAAGTTCCTTGTTTAATCCGGTATCAAATGAGTGCTGGTTGGGAAAGAGCCCAGGCTGCGTGAGACACTTCTTAGTGCCTTCTTGTTTTGCTGAGCCTTGATATTTGCTACAATAGAACCCCATAAAACACAGGAAAGTCTCTCCAATCAGGTGGGTGTATTAGCAGATTTCTTGCACTGATGGATTAGAGCCAGGCTGTGTTCAGTAAATGTGGCTAAATAATAAAAGGTGAGATTGTGTGCAGTGATCCCAGGTTTCCTTTCTCCAGCTGCCGCCTCCTGTCTGTTTGCTGGGAACCTTTGCACAGGCAAACAGCTTTGCTTGAGAGAACAGGCTATGCACTATTTTTTGACACAGCCAAAGGTGGCTGACACAAAGCCAAAGGAGAGCTTCTCTCTGAGGGACTGAAATGTCAACAAAGATGTTGTACTGCCTTGCAGAGCCCTGACTTGCTTTGTATAAAAACTGAAGAGATATTGGTAGGTGAGGAGCTTGGCTGTATACAGAGCAGACCCTAGAGAGCAGGGCACAGCCTGCTCAGGTGACACGAGTGACACTGTCCTGGGTTCAGTGTGCCAGCACTCCCCTGAATGTGGGGCTCCCCCCGAGCCATGTCTAGAGCTTTACCCTGGTTAAGGAAGTGGGACTCACATAACCGTGTTGTGCATCCATGAGCCTGGTTTATGTCCCACTCTCTGCTTGCTCTAACCCTGCTGGTGAGTTACAGTGGTGTTCCTCAGAAGGCACAAAGGCTGTGAAGTAATAAGTTCCTGTATACCTTGTGAAAACAGGCAATTAGGTGGAGGGAAGGGACCCCAGTGGTGCTTGTGTAGGTGGGGAAGGATATTGACTCACTCTTTATTAGACGTGAGTTTGGTCGCAGAGAAACTTAACTTTGAGACATGAATCTGGAGGAATCCAAATGACTTTGTTTCTGCTGCTCATGAACAACCTATTTCCACTTGAAGACTCTGGCTTGCCTGAATGTTTGAGGGGCTTGACTTCTGCCTTCCACTGTGATCACCTTCATTGGAGAGACTCAACAAGGGTGGCACTGCAGCAACTAAGAAGATTGTCCTTGGAATATGCCTTCTCTGTCCAAGTATTGATTTCCTTCTTTGCTTTTGAGAAATAGAAACAAACCCCTTGTTGCAAGAGAGGGCTGCAGAAAGCTTTCAGAAGTTTATAGCTTGATCCTCTAAGGCCTGTCCTCTTATTTTAGGATGAGATAAAAGATAGAGTATTAGGTGTGAGCAGTCTGGAAAAAGAAAAGGGCTTGTGGATTTAAGGCAGCCTGTGTTCTTGCTTCCTGCACCTCTTTTTGTGTTGTTCAGGCAAATGTTTCATGCTTGGAAAATTTGAGCTCTGGGGATCAGAGCAAATGCAGATCCTTGCTGGCCTCAGCACCTTCTGCTGCTGATGAGCAGGCAGTTGTCAGCTTCTCAGTAGCTTGTTTTTGCTGCTGTGTGTTGAGGCAGGACAGCAACTGAGATGAGGGAAGAGGAAGCTTTGCAGTGTTGTGGTCCTGTGTCCAAGGACTCGTGTGACGGACAACTGTGTGTGAATGGAACAGCCTAAGGTCTGCCAGCTCACGGCTGGGTGCTCAGGGTGGTTGTTGTCTGTGACGTGGCCGTGCTGTCACAGCTTATTCAGAGGTTGGTCACAGGGTCAATGACTTTTGACTGGTTTTTTTTTCAGTCTCCACTGGTCATCCTTGTCCATCTATTATTAAGCCCACTTTGGCGTAGCTGGTGGGAGTTTATTCCAAAGCCTGATGGAAGTGAGGTGTAGTAGCTGTGGAGTGTGGCCATTGAGGAGCTGCTCATGTCAGCAGGTCTGCAGGTGGGCTTTGGACAGGATAGCAGGGGTTCGTGTTTATAAAGTTTTCATAGGCCCCTTGAGTACAGTGATAGGCTTTGAAGCATGGTTTCCTCTGAGCTCTGCTTCCCCACAAAATCTTCAAGCACAATCCATCAAGGAGTGTGAAATACATTCAAAATCCCACTGCTGCCTTTTACTCAGTCAGCAGGGCTGTGCTTTCTTCTCTGGTCTGGAGTTGTTTGCTGTTGAGAATAAGCAGTCTCTTTTCTTGTGATTCCTTACCTCTCTTTGGGACATGATGCCATCAAGAAAACCAGCTGTTCCAATCTGAGAGCTGCCTCTGCCTTCATGCTCTCTTATTGATTGTGTTGAATCAATGAAGTGCTGCAATACTGTGGAGAAAAGAGGGGTGTGAGGAAATGAAGAAGGAGATCACGCAGAAGGAATATACAGAAGAGGATTCATATCCTGTCACATGGTTCGCAGTGGCTGTATCTGGGACTAGATCTGCTATAATAACAGAAATTCCCTCATGAAAGCTTGAATCCCAGGTCCAAATCCTTGCCTCACTAAGTCGTGGGGTCTGAGACTTCCCACATGGAGAAGAGAGCCAGCTAATCTGAGCATCTGGGGAGACATGACAAGTCCTGACTATTCCTGCTGAGAAGGTGGTGGCTTTGATAAGTGTTATGGGAAAAAAAATATTTAAAGGAGAGAAATAAGGGACATAATTTCTGGATGCCAGCTGTAGCAGAAGGATAAGGTTCAAAATATTCTTCTTGAAAATCCTGCAAATTGCAATTCTGACTCCCTTCAACTCTTGAACCACTGTCTGAAACCTTTGTCAATACAGACTTTTTTCTGTGAAGCTCAGCTTCAATGCCATCCCTGTTCAGCCAAGAAAACTGCCAGGTTGTGCTTTGACTTTGGTTCCAGCTGTTCAGTGTAAAAAGCTTTCATTGCTGCTATGAAAAGCTTTCCTAAAGGGACAACATAAAGCAGGAATGTTGTGGTGCTTGAAGGCTGAAGTAGGCATCTTCCCTTGAGAAGAGTCTTCTAAAGCACAGATGTCTGGTGCACTGTCATGTGGATAAAAGGTTATAAGGATTATATGTTAATCTGTAGCTGTTAATCTTCCCAGCAGGTTTGGATCCAACTGATGTTTGGACCCAGCAGCCAGGTATGCAAGAGAATTTCTTCAGTGGCTCTGAACTGCTCCACAAGCCTCTAGGCTGTAACTGTTCATCTGGATCCTGCCTGCTCTTCCTTGTGATCCTTGGTTCTTGCTTTGCTCTCTCTGCTGGTGCTTTCCTAGTCAATTTTGATTTGTGCTTACCATGGTACCTGGTCCATCCTGACAGCAGGATGGTAAGTTCACACCATACTTTGTGTTTCACCTCAGGCAAGCCTGTGTTCTTCCAGATAATTGCTTCAGAATCAACAATTGGAAGCATTTCTTGATCTTGGCATGAATTTCTCAAGTACCACTGAAGTTCTGACGAGCTTCTGGAAGCGCATGTTGTAGAGCTGTAAGAACTTACCCTCCTGATTCCCGCCTTGGCATTTGTTATTTGCAAATTTACATCTAGCACTTGATTATCTGTTTGGGTTTTTTTCAATAGACCAACAATATCTTTTCATGGTTTTTAAACTTGTTTCCCTGAGGTTACTGCCTGGAATCCTTCTCTTAAGCTTAAAAACACTAGCAATTGCCAGTCCTCTTGGGCAGGATGTGGAAAGATGAAGTTTGGGGAATCCCCATTTTGTCTCACTGGCACCAGAATCAAGTGCTGTATAACACTGCCAAGTTATTTTCTCCATTGTATTTTTGGTTTGGTTGATTTTTTTGTGGTATGCTGAATTCCAGATTTTTTTGCAGTGCCACTCTAGCCCTGGGGTTGGTCCTCATGAGGTCAGGAAAGTGCATAGCAGATGTTTGGGCTAGAAGCAAAGGTAAACTGTTCTAGAACTCTTCTGTGATGTTCTGTGATTAAAACTCGCACTGTAGGTATTTTACATGTATTTTATGTGTGTCTCACTGATCTCCTCCTCACCACTTAGCACAAGCAGTTCTGGCCACATGTAGGATTTTTCTTGTAGTGTGAACAAGTGAGCTAGAGATATGCTGTTGCCTGGGTTTGCTGCCTCCTCTTCCTCCTCCTCCTTCCATCTCTTTTACTCAGCTCTTTCTAGTCTGGGCTCAGATTTTTCCTTTCCTCTGTCTTCATTTTTTCACCTGCTTCCTTCCAGTGTCTCTGCACCTTCTCCCTCCTTCCTCTCCTCTCTTCTGTCCTCTTCGTTTGCATTCCTTTCATTTCAAAACCTCTATCAGAGCTGACACCAGGCTGCCTATTCCCTGCAGCACTGAACTGGCGTTTTGGAAAGAGAAGGCTGCAATTCCCTCAAGGGACAAGACAGAGTTCAGTGTTTGTCTTATTTTTAAATATGCATCTGAACATGGCTGATCAGAGGAGCAAGAGAAATCTTTGGGTTCCGAGTGCTGGAAGCTCATAAGGACATAGTGTAATCCTCTGCATCTCCCTGCTCCCCCTGCACTCCTCACTGCACATGAAAGCTGCTTGGCACGGGGGAGTTTGACTGCAGGAAAGATGGGTGAGAATCAGAGACCCTATGGAGGGAGGTTAGAAAGGTGTGGGTGCTTTGCAAGCCTCGCACCTTTGTTTTCTGCTTCAAGTTCTTTTTCATTCTGTCAGGTTTATGCCCTCTTTTTAACCGTGAAGGATCCCAGAGTACATTACCCAGCTGTACACCAGCTTTGCAGGACGCTGTTTGCCTTGGGCAAATAAAACACTGATGACTGGTCATCATGCTGGTACAGTGAGGGGACAAGCTGGAATATTCCAGTTCTATGTTCTTACCACAACCAGTGCCATGACAAGGCACCAGAGATGGATCTGCAGGTTTCCCAGTAGGAGTAGGAG
Source organism: Oreocharis arfaki (assembly GCA_013398015.1). Lineage (NCBI taxonomy): Eukaryota > Metazoa > Chordata > Aves > Passeriformes > Paramythiidae > Oreocharis > Oreocharis arfaki. Next base: position 45,036 of record VZRR01001477.1, on the reverse strand, counting down.
TTCTGCTGAGGCAGGTTTTGCACCCAGATGGTGAACTTCCTAAATGGTTTTGCTGTGCAGCTCTAGCTGCTGGCATCTGTTCAGGCAGCATGGTGACGTAGTCACCTAAAGGGCAAAAAAAAGGCAGGTGCTTACTGGTCCAGCAGCTCCTGCCAGCAGATTAGGATCAGAAGTGAAGGAGAGCATATTGAATTAGAGCTGTAATCATAATTTCAGTTTAGACAGAATTTATGTAGCTTGGCAGAATACCAGAGCCCTGACTCTTGTAAAAGTGTGTCACAGGGTCCTTCAGGACCTTATGAAGATCAAGACCTTTACTGAAAACCTTCTGTCAGCCGTGTTTCTTTCTGTGGCACAGGCTACTTTGGTTTGGCATAGACACAACTACTGCTTTCTGCAACATGTTGGGCACTTCTGATCCTTAAAAGTGGTCAAACCTGGTCTAAGTAGCTAAGGGTTCAAGGTGATTGCAACAAGTTGTATGGGGGAGGCTGCAGGCTCATCCCCTTCATGTTTTCTTTTAGTATCCTTGCCTAGTGAGCAGCCTAACCCATCAGAGGAGACACCTGACAGCATCAGGACTCAACACCAGATGATTGTCAACTGAAGTATGTTGACCGTGTTCAGAGTAGACTGAAGCAGGCTCTGCTCTGCAGAGAGAAGGCTGAGGAGGCTATATCTTAGTCCTTCAGAAGTGCTCTAATCGTCCTGGAAAAACAAATGCTTTTGATTGGGGAAAAAGTCTTCTTGCAGGAGGATCTCAGTATTTATGCTGTCTAATTTCTTTCTTTAGAAAGAAAAAAAAGTAAGAGTTAAGACTTTCCAGATGCAGACTGGTGAAATGATATGTGTGAATAAGAGTTGACTGCTGGGGTGGATGGATTTGGCCTTCTGTTCTGATTCTGCCTTTTTTTGCCAAAGGATCCATGTTTTTGGACTCTGATGAGGTGTATTAAGTTGCTGTCCTTTTAACAGTTTGCACGGTGTTTATGTGGAAGAGGTTGTGCATTTGAAGTGGGTGAGGAATGGAAACAAGAGCTGGCACTGTACAGCTGATTTCTTCTCTACAGTGCTGCATATTCAGTTGTCAGTTTTTCTCTACTTGCTGAAAATTTTTGGTTTCTTGTTTGAAATAGCTAGTAGGGAGAGGATCCATTGCCTACAAGGATAGCTGGAGCCAAGTGTCAGATAAACCTTCCCTGGCTGTGTTCTTTCAGCTCCTCCTGCCCTGGAGATGGCTCTGTTGGAGTTGTGCGTCCCCTGGATAGGTCTCTCTGTGTACCCAGTTCTGATGAGCAGCATCGTGTACACCATGGCTTACACACTGCAGTCCTGCCTGGCATTATTCTTGCGTTATTCTTTACGATTCAAGCTTTCTTGAATTGTAAAGCTACTCATTACAGACTGTCTTTTTTCCCTGAAAAATCACATATCACCACATTCTTACCAGAGCAGGGTTATATGTGTTGGAGAGCCCTAGATAACAGCAGTAAAACTGCCTGAACTGGCTGCTCTGATTGTACTGTTTTCTGGAGTCATTGGGGCTGGGAGGATTCCTTGGGAAAGCAAACAAACTGCTACAACAATTCTGGTGTGCTCCTGTGTGACCTTGCTTTTGCTACAGTGGGGAACAGTTTCCACAAAAAATGGTAGAAAGAATCTGCTCAAAGTCACTTTCATGTGTAACTTAAAGTATTCAGGATTTTAGTCTGGGTCCCTCAAGGTAAAAGGCTGTTGTGTTAACCCCAGCTCTTCATCTCTTGCCAAGTCTGGAAATCCGGGTTCTTAAGAGGAGCTGTTACTTGTATGACCTTCATGCGTGAAACAGTTTCTCTTTTAAAATGTGTTTTCCCCTTTATCAGTTATTCATTGAAGAGTCTCTTTGCATCTGTAGAATTTTGAAGGGTAGCTATTATTTTACCATTTTAATTTTCCCAGCTGTTCAAATAATTGTTTTAACCTCTCAGTGCCTGGAAGTGCTTTTCACATCCTGATAGCTCTGCATTGTATTTCTTTGGTTTCATTGTTTAAATAACCAACAGTTTTCTCTCTATTCCAAATGGTTACTCTGTGACTTTTTTCTCTATAGCTTTAAAGTCTGCGCTGTTCTGAACACCTCTGAGAGCAAGGCACCTGTGAACTTTCCCTCTGGGATACCACACTCTCACATCCTGTTTTGGGGTTTGGGCTTTTTTGTTGTTTTTCTCCCCTCACATCGCCCCCCAGAGAAAGAACTTCAGTACTTAAAGATCCCATTAAAACCAGAGCAAACTGGTTATTCTGAAAGGTCTTGCCAGTGGCCACTCTGGAGTTGCATTTGACTGTATATAGGGAAGGGGCTCTGACAGAGACAGCGAAGCCAGCACGGAGTACATCATCTTCATGCAGTTTTACAGGTAGTAAAGTCAAAGCATTTAATATGACAGTGGTTTCTGTAGCCCTGACACAAGGCTGTGATGGCTGAGGACAAGGCAAAGCTTCCTGCTGGTCTGGCAGAGGAGGTGTCTGATTGAGCTGAGCACTCAGTTCCAGGGCAGTGTTCCCAGCCCAAGGTGATGCTCAAAGGAGGAGGGATGCGTCTTCTTTCCCACCTGGGGCCTAACACTTCCATGTGGGAGTACCTCCAGAGCAGCAGTGTCTCATTTCATAGGTTCGCTTTTCTTTTGATATATATATTTATATTTCTTTTTATTTTCAATGAGCATTGCTTTTCTTGAGTATGTCTTTAATGGCCTTGCCATAGGGACAGGGGTAAAATTCGAAAATAAGTAGTTATATTGTGATATTCTGGACACGTTGCTGTATTTTCTGTTGCGTGTTCTTCTCACGTGTTCTGAAAGTTGCAAAAGGTGATTTATAATTCATCAAACTAAGCATAAAACATCTGACTGCAGAGCCTATCAATCTGATCCCATCTCTTTCTAGCCCTTTAATTAGGGAAGCCTTGCTGAAAAATGTACCCATCAGCTACTGAGAAATGGTGCATTCCTGGACCCTCAGTATAGATCTTGAGTTATCCAGGTGCCAAAATGCTGTCAGAACTGACAGATCTTAGAAAATACACCCACAGGCAGAACATTATCCATTATACTGGCACTGAGCAGTGGGCAGTAAGGAAAAATCAGCAGAGAATGTGTCTTTATCAACTTTAATTGGCTTTTCCCGTTGATAAAAATCAGTGTATCCGGCAAGGAAGAGAACCTATCTAGCAGTTTGATTTTTCCATCCCAGAGCTGAAGGGTGCAGTCCATCTTCACTGACGCGTGATGTGGACTTGTCTCAGCGCAGCTCCTGGCAGTGCAGTGGAATCCACAGCCCACGGAGAAGGCTGCCAGTCTGTCCTCGGTGAGTGACCATGCTTAAACAAGTGTGAAGAATGAATTACTCTGGATAAGCTGGGTTTCATCTGTGCTCCAGTTGCTCAAAATTTACTTCAGACGGAGCCAAACTTAGTTAAACTTTTCTTTGGTTGCTGGCTGGTAACTGCTCCTGGAATACGACTGGCTGGGCTGTGAAATCAAGGATCTGGGCAATGGATATGCTGATCAGAAAAGGAGACAACAGCCAAAGGAAGCAGGAACTTTGCCAGAGCTACAGGAAATGCAGAGATTTGGGGGACAGAACAAGCTTCTTTTGAGTTGTTTGGCACTGCAGGTTTACATGTAGCTGTACATCAAAGGCAAAGGAAACAGCAACTGTGTGGATTTCTCCTGGGAAGGCTGTTTTGACACCTTGTTGCAGCATCGTACATTTACTGAACTATGTAAAATGTTTCAGTTCTTCCTTGGTGCTTGTGTCTGTTGCTGTTAGATTTATGACAATTTTTTAAAATAATCTAGTCAAGATCATTGCAAATCTATTGTTATATTGGTTTTTTTTTTCCTAATTGGTTAATGATAGCTACTGATTTCTTTGTTTGTGATGTATCGCTTCTCTTGCTAAATTCCACAGGTTTTCTGAGAGCAGCTTTATTTTAAGTTTCTATTCTGCTAAGTCAAGCTTCTCTATCTTATTTCTATAAATACTGGAAAACAGAAGTATGTCCACTCACAAAAGGCAATTTAGTAAGTGAACTTCATTAGAAAGGTTTCTTTTCCGCAGTCCCTGATGGTCTTAAAAACAGCCTGTGAGACCATCACAGGTCACAATAATATAAATATAAACCTTGTGTTTAAAACTTTAAAAAAAACAAATTGTAAAGGTTTGTTGTTAGGACAAATGAAGGAACAGTCCCTTATCCAAAACCTGCTCCATAGGGAACTGTGCTGCCGTTGGCACAGATCACTGTGAACCGTGATCGTTTGGAACGGATCTGCTGAGCTGTGGCAGAGCAAATCGGTGTTCTGGAAACTCTTGTCACCTCATTGAGTGGGCAGTGGTGAGAAGCGAGGGTGCAGCAGCAGGGCAGGGAATGTACCGGGGCTCCTTGCTCCGGCACGCCTCCGTGCACGCTCTGGCTGCAGCGTGGGCCTCCCAGTCACGAGCAGCCTCTGCCCCTGTCGGGGCTGGTGCAGGGCCCAGCACAGTAGGTTCCCTGTCAGGAATATTGGCGGAGGCTGCACTGTACAAGCTGTAAGAATATGATGGACCTTATGGAAAAATAAGTGTGGATTGTGTGTTTTTTAATTTTTTATTTCTGCTTATCATATGGCCGTGAGAGACACAGCAACTTCTTGTGTTTGGAAGGTTTCTTTAGAAATTTGAAGCAAGTGGGAGGAAGGGATAACAAAGTCTATTCTGTTCCTCTGATTCAATCTGCCTATTTACAAGCCCAACTCGTCAAGTATGTTGTCACTGTTCTTCACAGCAGGAGGAAGACTGAAGCCTTAGAACACTTCTGAAGAATATCTACAAATCCGTGTGAATAGCCTAAAACATCATAATTCGTGTGGTTTCCATGGATGCCGGCCATGCTGCAGTTAGGGCAGTTCTGGTGTGTTGCTCCAAATGCCACAGCAATTTTACCAGGATGCAGTATTCTTGCCTGCTGGCCCTAGACTCTGGTGGTGTTGCTGTCTGCTGTTAAATAGCTGTCTTGTGCCTGTGTAAAATAAGGGATTCCTGCATGTGCGGCTTGAGGAGGTGGTAAAGAGTTGTAAGATTTATTATGTATTATAAAATAATAATTCCTGATGGAATGGAACTGCATAAAAAGATCAAGATTTTGACATCTTGTTTTGAGATGGTAAAATGCTTCTTTGATGACCTAGAGTTACTAAAGGTGTTGCTATCCTAGATTCTCAGTTTGCCAGTGCACAATGTAAATGCAGATGGACAATGCCTGGCTCTGGCTCCTTGTCAATCATTCCTTAAATGCCTGTTGGCACCTGAGTGACCAGCTCCTCCTGTTTAAAAGCAAGGCTGCACAATTCTTTTATTTTTCTAAACCATTTGCTCTCTTTAATTGAGCACTGGGAGCCATCGTTTGCGTGGTGTGGCAGGATCCTTGTCGTGTAAGGGCATTGATAAATATGTATTGTGTTGTCAAGTGTTTGTAGCTACTCTGCAGGTAGTGGTGGAGGAGTGAGCTGCATACAGTTAAGAGTCCTTGTGTCTCCGGGGTCAGTAAAACTAAGATGGCACAGGGAATTGTGGGAAATGGAGCCAGGATAGCTGCCTTCAGCATCACCTGCTAATAAACCAGCTATTTATAGATCAGCTGAGGCTTCGTCAACTAGATTGTTAAATTAGTATTTACATACTGGCCTCATTGTCTTTCACTGAAAATCTCATTTGCATTAGTGCTGGGACAGAAGTGCAGCGTCCTGTGCTCCAGATACATGAATGTGTTTGGTCACAGTCCATGGCTTGCAGTGCATGTGTGAAACCATTCCTGATAGATTCTTGCCTTGCAAATAAATCTTCTTCTCCCTGTAGCATCATTTTCCCATCTTTCTGTGTCTCTCATTTCTTGCAGAAAAGCTCACCTTTGTTCCCAAATGTCCACAACTCATCATGAGGCTGATCTCGCTAGAGATGAGCAGCATTTCTGCATAGCAATTCCTAGTTAATCTCTGCCTCTGAGAGAGACTTGAATTGTTGATGGTTTGTGGGTAATTTAATAACTAGCAAACAAATAAGATGTGTAGATTGTAGCAACTTAGCCCAGATGCAAAATCCCCACACCTATTTGCATCTGTTTGAAAGAATTCTGTTATAAAGGTTTGCTTTTTTACATTTTAGCACCAGTGAAACAGCATCGAGAGGAGTTGCTGCTCACTGAAGCTGTGTTGATCACAGCAGGCTCCACACCTGGCTAAGCAGTTTCAATCCCCCGTGCGTGCGTGTGTGTGTGTCTGTGTGCCTTTCAAAAAGGAAGAGTAATCTACTTGCTAGACGTGTGTGTCTCTCCTAGTCCTTGGGCGACCTTGAACAGTCATTTAACTTGTGTTTGTTTGCCCATCTCTACCTGGGCAGATATTACTTCTGTGGTTTGGAGTGTGGAGGTTGAATGGACGTCTCGGATTTGTTATGGATGAAAAGTGTTGCTGAAATGTAAGGTATTCATACCGTCTCTTCAGACAGCTGATCAGAGTTCAGATTCACCTTCCTGTCTTGCTGCTTCTTGCTTCAAAGCCATTTGGACACTTGGATTGTGCGGGAAGTCGGAAGGCAGTAATAGCAGGGCTGTGATGCAGACAGGTGTCACAGCCTTCGCTCAGATTCACTTCTTAGCACTCGCAGGGCTGTTGATAAGGTAGTGTTATGCTGGTATTGTGTTATTCTTAATCTGTCTTTGGCCTGCAAAGGGTCCATCAGCATCAGTTTCTCTGACACCTCAGCAGGCTCTCTGGGCACCTCATTACTCTTTTCAGGAAGAGAGCATTGCAATCCCGTTACTGCGTCCACAGAGAGCGGAGCTCACCTGCCTGTGCCAGCCCGGTTACTGTAAGGTGAGAGCTCAGAATGAGGGTTGCAGTTTCTCTCTCCAGGTACGTGAAACACATAATATCACAACAATAATACAGTATTTCCTGAAACTATTCACCTTTTGTTTATTCTATTTAAAACAGTAAAGCCTCAATTTCCTCACCTTCAAAATCTCTGTTTTGGCCCACAGGAGAGGGAGTGGGACAGGCCAGCTGTGACCATGGGTTTGGGAAACCTGGAAGTTGGTTCCTTGGTACATCAATTCCAGTGACTTGGCCGTGCTCATTACACCACTGCCTCTTCCATTTTAACTTTAATCCTTGCTGGAGGCAGCACCTGATTCTTACATTTTCAGATCTACCAGGTTTTTCTGCCTTCTGCTGCTATTCAGGGGAGATGGGGGTTGGGATGTGGTATTCTGCAAAATGTCAAGGTCTCTTCCTGGAGAGCTGACAGCATAGGTGTTTTATATGTACATGGGCTATCGGGATGAGACATTCCTGCTCAGAAACATTGGCTGAGACAGACAGACATTCCTCCTGCCACGGAGAGACAGGCAGGCTCACTGTTGCCAAGCCTTGAAATATTTGGCATGTTTTCTATTGCCCTAGTTTTGTGGAGTTGTACCTGAAGTTTTACAAGTACATGAGAATTTTAGTTCTGTGTTTTTACTGAAAAAAAGAAAAAGGAAGGAATGAATAAAATACAATGATCTAACCCTCCTGCCTAGACAGAAGTGGTGTGAGAATGTGACTCAATTGCTTTAAACCAGAAGACAAATGAAATAACCCTAATGTATTTCTAAATACTTTCACAAGTAAACCTTGTGGTTTTGTGGGAGTTTCTGACTTTACTCTTGGGTTTTCAATATGTGAGGAGTCTGCAGCAGGGCTTGTTTTCCTGACTGAACGGATATTTGCAGCTCTGTAAGAGTTCACACATCTGCAGTGTCCCTGCAAGCAATAATGAGCTGACCAAAACAATCAGTCTCCCTGAATTAGAAGAGCCCTGCATTTTTCAAATTTTCTTTGCATTCTAATTTGTGCTTTTTCAGTTGTTCCAGCTTTCAAGCCTTTCTTGCAAGCAGCAGGATCTTTAATTTCAAGTGGAAGCCAAGATTTCTTGTAAGAACGTGGTTCAGGGTAGCGGTGTTTTGACATTTTCGCAGTTATGTCATATATCATCACACCTCTCCATGAGCCTGCAACACCGTTTACACGGAGATGAACGTAATTATTCACAGAGGGGCCCTGTTAGAGCTTCGGACTCCCTGGCTGATCTAGAGACCAACTGGCTCTGCAGGTCTGTGTCTGTCTTTCATGGGCTCGCAGAACACGCAGCTGCCTGTGCACTTTCATGTTGGTTCCGTAGGCCAGTGCCAAGGCACGTGCTCCTGAAATCACCGATGGATTCAGAGGCACCCGCTCGCACCTCTGCATTGCCTGAGCACGGGGACACATGCAGCCAGGCTCCCACAACAGAAAGGTTTCCAATAAAGCTGAAACACAGAGGCATTGTTTGTCCAACCACTGGCAAATGCACAGAGCCATTGTGTGGGTCCTGAAAGCCTGGGCGCTTTATTCTCTGCAGACTGAATGGCAGCCGCGGGTAATAATAACACAAGATTAAAAAAGCCAACATTATAGGGGCATTTACAACCCGCTGAGAGAATGAAATCTCAGCAAGGCTGAGCTGTGTCTCTAGTGATCCTACGTTTTTACTGCTTGATAAGGAAATGATGGGCAGCTCTGGAGAAATGGCCACCACAGAGCAGATGAAGGGGGAGCAGGTTGGCTATTTGAACGCTGCAGTAAGTAATGGAAAAGCTGTCTGCAAATAAAGTGACCAGCCCGTCTCTCACTGTGCTGGCTGAGCTGGGGGGGTTTGTGTGTGCAAGCACACTGTGGTTCCTTCCCAGGCAGGCATCAGTGGGACCAGGATTGGTTTGCATAGTTCAGAGCCTCGTGCTTGGAAGTCTTTGGTCAGCATCATCCAGGCTGGTGTTTTGGTAGTTGTTAGCAGGTCCACTCAGGAGAATTTACATGTGAGAATGAGACTGACTGTGGAAAAGAGATGGTGGAATTACCTTTCTGCCTGCAGGAGCAGACACTCTTTCTGTCAACTTAAATTTAGGGAGACGATAAATATTGAGCTTCCTGAATGCGAGTTCCAGTTTTAAGTCACAGTAATGACTACTACCTTACACAATTCAAGCTCATCTGACACCATCTTACATGTGGAATTTTGTTATTTTCAAAACAAAGAAACCCCACTCCACCAAAAAAATAACAATTAAAAAAGACAGTTTTAGAGGAACAGTTCCTTATCTTAAAAATCAAGTCTTTAATTCAGTGCTGGTTTTAACAATTCTTTAGCACAAATGTCTTATAAAGTTCTTTGTGTGCATGTTGCTACCTAAACAGCTTTGTAAGACCCAGTTTCCCCTGTGCACTCATGGAAGTTGTGCTTGGTAAGCCAGAGACAGAGTACCAGCCTGTAGCAAGATCCTCTCAGGATCTGCCCAGGCTGCAGAATAATGATGGCAGATCAAACCAGCCCTAACCTTGCTAGCCTTGAGTCTTACCAGCAGGCTAACCCTGACAGTGTTGAGCCACAGGAATTTGTACCCGCCTGTTCAGACAGGTTGTGCAGCTCTCTGCTACTCAGCAGGTTTCTGAGGCAGCATCTTACCAGATGTGACCTTGGTCTTTGGCATTAATGATGCAACGAGTGAAATGGTGGGGGGTATTTTAATGTAACAAAACATGGGTTTTGCTGCATGGCTAGGGCAGGTGTGGTTTAATACCTGCACTTTTCCTTTCTAAAAACATTCTCATCTCTTTAAGTCTCTTGCTTTACTTGTGCCAGGCAATGTGGCATGGAAATTGCTGGGCCCTGGGTGCTGTTTCTAGTGTGGGACATTATGGGGATTCAGAAATTCCGACTGCTTCATGGATTCATTTACTTGGATTAATGAATCTGTCCCTGCCTCTGTTTCCCCAAGAGTAATGTGAAGTTAACTTACGTCAGAGGGATTTATGAGCTTTTTTCTATATTGGCCATTTTGCAGAGAGTGAAATTCAGCTCAGAGGGCTCTGCAGAAGGACGAAGTATTTGAGTTTATTCTCTTCTAATCCTGGTTACAGAAAATTGGCAAGTTCCTGTTTAAAGTCTCTTTAAACACAAAGTATAAGTACTCTTTGATTTTTTTTTTTACCTCTTTCTTCCTTTTTTGTTTTTCTCTCTCTCGCTTTCCTTCCTTGATATATTTTGTTTTTATTTTAAATGTTGCCTGTCTTAAACTGCAAACTGCTCAGGTTGGGACCTGAAGGCTCCTCTGTACTGGCACAGATTTGCAAAAGGCACCTGAGGACTTGCTTTGTTTCCACAGGTTGCAAGTGTGAGATTAAATGTATGTTAGTGGTAAGGTCTTTGTGGGAAGGGAGTGTAAAGAGGTGTTGAGTGACAGTAGAAAAGAGTGGTCTAGGAGGAGGGAAGAGAGGATGTAGCTAAAACTAAATATGACGCTTGCTTTTTTCCAAAACCTTTACAGTAGAAGCATGAATGTGTTCCCAGTCCACAACTCCCTTGTCTCTTCCCTCCCCTCCCTTTTTTTCTCTCTCACCCTCTGGGGCTGCTGTTTTAGGATGAGTTGGTTCCAAATAGACAATACTTTTCAAGCAGATAAACGAACACCTAAGCAGCTGCACTGGTATCTATCATGAACAGACATGCTGCACAGTGAGGAGAATTACAAGATGGAACTGGCATCATTTGTCATATTATAAAAAAATACAAAGCTCTCCCTCCACTTGAGCAGCGTCCACAAGACAGTTGAACAGCACACTTAAAAACCTTCACTTTCTTTTCCAGTCTTTAAATACATTTTCAAATGCTAACATTAAACATTCCACCTTTAGGTCCTCTGTAAAGAATGTGTTTTAGACAGATGGAAGCAGGTCTCTGTCTTGACACAGATGCATGACTATAAATTTGCAGAGGAGACGATAGGAGATAATTATTTAGAAGGCTTTTGTGGCTTATTCCAGCATCTGGTATTCTACCGGGGTGTCCTCTGAAGAGGGATGGGGACAGGATGGAGGTAGAGAAATGCTGAGCTTGTTTTTCACTTGGTAAAGGTTTTTAATCTTGAAAGAAAGATTTGGAATTTACACAGGAGGAGACACTGAGAAATCAAGGTGCATCTATGAGTGTTCACCATTCTCCCTTCGTTTGCTCGGATCCATGGTTCAGGCTGTAGGGCATTTTATCTGCTGGTATCTTAATTGCACTGGTTGTGCTGGGTGCCAGTGGGCATCTGCTCAGAGCAGATCCCTCTTGCCCAGGGACTGACTGTGACAGTGCCATGCTCAGGGCAGCTGAGCTTGCAGCTTCCCACAGGTGCTGCCTGGGTGTGCCTGTGGTTGGGCATCTCCATCTCATCTCATCTCGTCTCACAACTGAGCATCTCCGTGGCCTCCCAGTCACGCCCGGCGGGAGCACCCGGTGCTCTCCAGCCCCGACTGCAGATTCCCTACCCAGTGCTTCCCTGCTCCGTGCCTCCTTGATCCCGTCAAAGGGGAGTGGCACAGTGAAATGCTTAGTGTTTCTTGGGTGACTTCTGAAACCTCTGTCCAAGAGGTGTGGCTCAGTCGTTTGGCTGTCTCGGTTCAGGTCATTAACATTTCAAAAGGGCTGTTAATTCTCTGTCTGGTTGCCTGAACTTGGTAGAAGATTGTCTAATTGGGGCTTGGTGAAGGCCAGCCAACCAGACTTTTCTTCCTTGAGAGCTAATCAGATCTTGCAGTTCCTGGGACCAGATATTTCAAGATACTTGAAGATTGGCACAAGTTAGACTTATAATTATGTTCTTTACAATCTGATACTCAAATACTGTTAATGCTCAGTCAGCAATAAGCTTCTGGTGCAGAAGAGATCAGTGCTGAGTCAAACGGGCTGATTCTGCTGAAATTATTTCAATTTCTGGTTTGTACCTGGGTAGGGAAGGGTAGTCTTCTAAAACTTTTTTTTTTCCTTTTTTTAATATTACATGTAGGTGCCCCTAGTCTTTGGGAGGTGTTTCACAAAAGCAGGTAGGAGTCGTATCCCACACCTATCTGCGAACAGACCTGAGAATTCTCAGTTTTCTCTTGATCTATCATTGCTGATTTTTGCTTCTTCAGCCAGAAGAAAAGGAGAGCGACATCTGCACCCATGTGGGTGAGATGGATACAGCTATCACACAAATAAAATTACTGGCTGCCGAGTAGCAACAGCTTAATGAAAATGTGAAGTGTTAAACAAATAAAGCCAGTCAAGCTCATAATACTTCTGCGTGGAATTTCACTGTGTCACTGAACAAAAATAGAATTAGGCATAGAAAAAGGATATCTGGAGAAGTCTCTGCCTCCCTCTGTTCTTGGTGTATGAAGCTGGACTAGACTAGGATTGAGCCATACCTTAAATGTGGACATGATACCCTGACCCAAAGAGGAATTCTCTTTATCCGGCGCAGGAGCCTGCTAAAGCAAGGCAGAAAGGAGCAAGATAAAGCACCAGATTCCCTCTGAAGCCCAAATGCAAATTGTACAGAGGAATGGATCCCTTGAGAACTGAATTTTTGCATTTTTTTAGCATCTTGTCTTGGTGAATAATTGTCATACCCCTGTGTGGTTGGGTTGGTAAGTGGTATTACTCTTAGGTACTGAAAGGGAAACTGAGATGGGGATTTATTTCAGCTGATGGAGGTGACTGACAATAGAGCCTAGGACTGGCTCATGCCCTCCAGGCAGTGCTGACCCTCCTGGAGTGCATGGGAAAACTGCAGGGTGTAGTAACACCAGCAAGTACCTGGTGAAATCCCCAGTATGAGAGTTCAACAACCAGCGTTGGGGTCCCATCTCAGAGGCACAATGCCATACCTGAGGTGAAGTGTTTTCAGCTGTTCTTTGCACTCTACCCAAGGACTGGACTTTCCTGTGCTTCCATCTTCATGAAAATTTCTGGAGTTAAAGGACACGCCCTTTAGAACTAGTGCAGGTTAGTAATACATGCCGGGATGAGATCTGGAAGGGCGAAATGCAGTATATAAATCTGGGATCAGCTTGTGAAGAAGCCCTGCAGCCAAGGAGCTGCTGTATTTGCCTCCAAACAAAATTACATCCTCTCTCCCTGGCTTCTCCCATCTGTCTGTGTGTGGCTGTGAACAGTCAGTGAATGGGATAGGATGATCCCTAGGATTTGGGAGGACAACTGGGGTTGCTCCTTCTATCTCCTGTCTCTCTCTTCCTCCACCCGCTGCCTGATGGCATTTCTTCACAATTAAAGCACATCTCAGCTAGGCTTGGTCTCAGGTTGTGTGGAGTCACTGGTGTATTGAAGGTTTTGTGTCTGGGTCATGCAGAGCTTTAATGCGCTGGGGAATTAGAAATGTTCTAGGAGTTTAAATTCAAAGCGCCTTTATTGCTCTGGGTGACCTTGTGAAATTTCCTTGCACCAGACCTGTATCTTGCCGTCCTGCTGCCTTTATCTAATTTGTTTTCTTGTGTATGTTACTGACATCCAGTGAAGTGTAATTTGTTTGAGAAGTGGCACTTATAACAAGGATCCTGCTAGTAATCCCTGCATTGAATCCCTATATACACAATGTTCCAGGAATAATTAAAGTCACAAACTTCAATCTTGAGGGATGCACAGGGGAAACCTATCCTGAAATGAGGCTTGGCATATCTGACTTTTCTACTTCCAATGCTTTTCAGCACTGTAGGATTTGCTATTTTTGTTCCAGGACTGAAGTAGATTTAAGAGGAAGTCTGACATCCTGAATTTACACGTCCTAACAACAGTGTTCATCAGTCAGTCTTCTTACCATGTCCTTTCTCTACCCCTTCTCTCTATTAATTTTCCTCAATAGTCTGCAGGGATCATTTGCCAGCCTGATTCAAATTCCTGCACTTCCCTGGCATCTTGTTTTATAACATCTTGCATCATGTACTTTCCATTTCTGTAATCCATTTAATCCAAGATACTGAGATGGCTTTGCAGGTATTTATTGCATTTCTTTCTTCCTCATGTAAGGAGGTAACAGGTCATTTATACAACTTAATCCAAAGTCTCTTGGCTTCTGGAGTTATTTTTTCCTTTTATTTTCCCACTGGTTATTCTGGAGGCTGGTATTAAGAACAGGAAAGACAGTATGGAGAAGATGCCAATATTTGTGTCTGCTGTTTCATTACTTTGTGCCCAGAGCATGGCTTGGCAGTTCAGCAGTTAAACCCCTGCAGCCAATGTCCCCCAGCAATAATGTTACTGTTGCCGCTCCTTAATTTTTGGAAGTGTTGGGCTTAGGGTTTGAAATAATAAAATACTGTTGCATCAGTAAGTGGTTTTCCATTCCTTTTGGCTCTGGAAGCGGATATTCACAGTTGGGTGAAGTTCATTTTAATCCTCACAAAACCAAGGCTGGATTTGTACAAGATGTCATTGTTCTGCTTTAGAAACACTCTGTGCCTTCTGGATCCCTTTATCCCTCCCAGAGGCTAATCCAAGAGCTTGCAAAACACTTGGGGTGACTCCAGTTGCAGGATGGAAGGGTGTCCAGTGTTATCTCCTTTTTCTCCTGCATCGCCTTCTACCACTCAGTCCAGACAGGCACAGTAGTGTTTGGAGCGTGCACTTTCTGATGTGTACAGATAGTGGGATGCAATTACCTTCCTCTGAGATACAGTCATTATCATGGTTGTAAAGAGAGAGGGTCACAGTCCTAATGGGAAATGATTTTAAAGCAGTCTTGACCATGTCTAGTAGAGCCATTTCAGAGCACTTAAAACTCAGCCAGTCCTTCATGGCACTTGTGATATGCCCACTTCATGCAGCGAGAGGCATTGGGACTAACACTTGTTGAGGGATAAAGAAAATCCAAGATAAACTGCAGCATTGGCTTTGGGCAAGTGTTGTGTGCTGCCATGAGGGAGAGGCACCGACAGAGCCCAGGCTTGATTATTATTGTTCTTGATACTGATTTGGAAAAACACAAGGCTGCCACAGAAGCAATAAGCCAGTAGTCATGAAATCTGCTGCCTTGGGCTTCCTGTGCTACAAGAGCTGCCCCTCTGCCCCCAGGCTTGATTCCTGCAGAGGCAAGAGGATTGTTCCCATTTCCCAAGCAGGTAGCTGGGCAGAGAGTGACGCAGTCCCCAGATCAGAGCCAGATCACTGGTGAATGCACTTTTGGTTTACCTGGGAAGTTCAGGCTTCAAAAATGTTTTGTCTTACAAGGCAAATTTGGTCAGAGGTTGTTTGATAGCAAATACTGCTTTGTGTTGTAAGATGTTGGAGAAAGACAGGCTTCAGCATGCTTTGGTGTGTGCTGGGGTTGTGCTCAGTAGCAAGGTGAGGAGAAAGATTTCAGCAGAGCTGATGGAAGGTGGCAGTCAGCAGTTGTAGGTCATGTTGAGGAGCTCTGGCAGGTCTGTTGGGATCAGCCCGGGACTAAAAAGCAAACACCACTTCACATAAGCGATTTTCTGTATTTCAGTCCTTTACAGAAGCATAATAGGCCAAGCTGTGCAGGTTAGCAAAGCTGTAAGCTGGTACCTGGGAGAGCAAGAGTAACTAGTAGTGAAATGCCTTGTGTCTGATTTTCATCCTTTGAGCTCCTCTGTAATGTTATTGGAAAACAAAAATTGTTTAAATAATGGAACAGACCCGATGAAATTGTGCAGTGATGCAGAAGGGGTTGAGGAAGGGTTATTTCCTTTCTTTCCATTACTTTTCTCCTCCTGCCTTTCCTCCCAAACGTGGGTGGAATCTACATGTCAGGCGCTAGCGACATCAGCCTGGCCCAGTGGCTTTTCTTAATGGCAAGAATGAGATTAAATGCAATTAACATCGATTGAGCAAAAACTGCCCTCGGTTTCTATGTGGATTAATTAACAGCCATCCTTTCAGCAGTAGCCCTTTGCAGAGCCGTGTTTGTTCCTCCTGGCCCTGGTATTTTCTAGCACATGTCCAAAATCAAAAGCACTGAGCCTGTTCCCCACTGTGATGTCTGGGGTTACTGGCTCAGCAGGGAGATGCAGCCCCCCAACCGGGATGATTTTTTGTGCAGTCTGCTGACTGCAGAGCTGCTCACTCAGTGGCAAAATATTTCCTGTTAAGCAAGGCTAATGACGGGAGCTCTCTGCGAGTTAGAACAATGATCAGAACAATTGTCTGGAGGAAATCAATGTTATAATGCATGAACAAACAGGTGAGTCTCAGAACAGCTGGAGTTTAGTTGTGCTGGTAAATAACTTCGTATTTGGGTGATGCAGAGCAGTGGGGAGGTGTCAAGGCAGAGCAAAGCAAGCAGTGTGTAGGCTCTTGTGAGCTGAAGGAGAGGGAGGAGGAAACCAGAAAGACTGTTTCTGTTCCTTGCACTCTCTTGGTGGGGTATGCAGACCAGGAGACTTCCACGTGAAAGCACTTTCCGGGGTGTTCTGACAATGCGTCTGGTGAGCTTTTTGAAAAGGGTCTTTTCTGCTGTCAAGCCAGCTTTGAAGACACCATCTGGGGAAGTATCCAAGAAGTCATTGGGTGAACTTCTCTGCTTTGCAAAGCTATTAACACCAGTACAGAGAAGAGGCAAAACAAAACTCTCTTCATAGCTTTTTGAATTAATGTTTTTTGTTGCTGCCAGGCATGCTCCTGCCCCTCCTTATTCCAGTCCCAAGGACAGCAACTGTTGGACTCCTGAAGGATGAGAGAGACAGAGAGGCTTTTCTGTGCAATAACTATATGGCACAGAAGTGCTGTGATCCATTAGTCAACACAGCTGCTCCACAAAATAGCCAATACCCTGAGTGTAACAGAACAAATTGCACATAACCAAAAAATACCTACAGCATACATCAAACCAAAGTGACTCAAATGTCCCTTGCAGCGCTTTGGGGTGCTAATAGCCCTGCAACAAATGCCTCATCCAGTGTAAAGGCCTTGAACACCCATCTTAGGGCAGGTCAGGATTTTTGTATTTTGTTTGTGCCTCTTTCCACACTAACTGAGATGAAAAAGTTGTGTGGTCACGTTGCTGAGGTCTGCTGCGTGCCAACAGGTATTTTGGTGTTGAGAGCTGCCTGCACACACGGCGGGGAACTGGGAACTATGGAGATTAATTTCTACTTTGTCACTGACACTCCGCATGCACTGAGTCATTTATCATGGGGATCTGCTTTCTGATTTCTTCATAGCTACACAGTGCCCATATGTGTGAGCGCCGTGGTGCGACTGCTTAAAGGGATGTTAGAACAAAGGCAAGGCACATGCTGGAGGAAACTTGCGGGGTTTACCCTGTGAGACTAAAGGCTGGTTAAATAAATATGTCTTAACACAGCTGAGGCTTGGCAAACAGCGTCTCTGGCAAACACTGAGGGAGGAAGTTCGTCAGGGTCTGGCTTTTCAAGGAGCGAGATTCCTCCACTGGCTGAGAGCCTCCAGCGAGGTCGAGAGCCGAGGCACAGAGCTGGCCAGTGACTGGGGGAGGTGGAGAGGATGCTGCAGACTCTCCAGGCAGCCCCGAGCTTCTGCACTGGGATGTAGACTGAAAGAAGGAACAGGACAGAGAAACAGGTGCATTAGAAAATCTTGCTGAAACTTGCTTACCCCAGTGCTGGGTACCGAGGCCTCAGCTCTGTTAGAGGACAAGGACCTTGTTGGGCATTGGCTGGACTCCCTTCTCAGCAGGAGAGAGATTTGTGGAGCAGATCTGCTTGCAGAGCTCAGCCCTTTCTCCTCACTCAGCTGGAAAAGAACTGGAAAGCTACTGGCTTTCCCCCAGGGGCTGCAAAGTGGCAGGCTGTGTCAGCTGAGCAGCCCATTTTGACTGCAGTTAGGTCCTGAGCAGGGTCCCACAGTGGTGGAAGAACAAGAGTTAGGGGCTCGAAGGTCCCATTTGCTGTGAGAGGCACAGAAGAAAACAAGTGCTGTATGCCCTCCAGCTGGACTTGCTGTCAGGACTGAATGGATTCCCATTCCCGTTTGTGCTGATGAGGAATTTGCCTTTGTATGGACACTGTTTTCATGTGTAGAGGCTCTGGCCTGGAGCTCGTCAAGACTGGAACCAGGTCTCTACCTGGATTGCATTGGCACTGGCATTAAATCTAACCTGCCCTCCCTTTCCAAGAGGGGCACCATTCCCTCTCATCAGACTGTGTGCGGTGCACTCTCCAAGGCTGCTCATCTCCTGCCTTGTTCTGCTCAGACTGCAGCAGAGACCACCTAATGCCGACTGTGGGGCAGTCATTTTATGAGGAGGCACCAAAACTTTTCAGTCTGAGCCTCAACTCCTTTAGCTGGGAGTATCCTGCCATGTGAGAACAGCGATTGCAGACTGCCTGGAGTTGTTGCATATTCACCTTGTCTGGTGTATGTGCAATGGTAAAGGGCATGGAGAAGAGGTAAAGCTTCTCCTTGCCTCTGCTGGCTCCTTCTGCTCAAGGTAAGTGCTGTAGCAACCTGGTAGCATCTTGCCGGGAGGATTCCAGGTTGGAAGAAAATGAAGGAGTGCCAAGTCTGCACTGGCACTGTTGCAATGCTAGGTGGAGTTAAAATGTGGGCAACGAGTGGGTTTAGTCTCAGAGATAAGGTGTCCTTCAGCCCATCAGTTCTGGGTCCAGGCTCACTGTGCAAAAGATTTTGAGGAAGTTTAGTCACCCAGAGTGAGATGGAATGCGATGTTTTTGCACAAGGAATGTTTGTGAGCCTCCAGCTCAATGCATACCTGGTATGTGGGTAGTTTAAGCTGGAAAGAATTCATGGGGGCTGTTCTCATTTTCTCCTGAAATAAGTAAAAATATCACAGAATCATATAATGGTTTAGGCTGGAAGGGATCTTAAAGATCATCTAGTTCCAGCCCCCCTGCCATGGTTAGAGACACCTGCAACTAGATGAGGTTGAAATATGTAGTTATGATTTTGAACATGAAATTGTGTAACTATGATATTCTTTAAAACTGTTTTATAAAAGAGGTTTCTACTGTCTTCTGGAAGGGTTAACCACAGAGTAGCCACAGGAGTGATTTTGTTTTTTTCACGAAATGTAGCATTCCTAGACACTTTACTGAAGTGTCACAATGTGAATACAGCAAATTACTTCATTGCAAAATTGATTGTGAGTTGTTACTGCTTCACTCATTGCAATTTTGGTGAGTGCTATTGGAGTTTTTAAAATATATTGTTCTGTGCATAACTTTTAAGTCACTAATGATGAGAAAAATTACCTGGGAAATTAGAGTCAGTGGAGTATTATTGATGGCTCATTTGTCAGATTTCTGCATAACCTTTTTCTAAATAATTTGGCGAACAATTTTCTCTTTATTCTTGAGTCCTTTGAAGCTTTTCCGGTTCATTGTTGTCAGAGATGGGGCTGTCTTTGGAGATTCAAGGCCAGCATATTCAGTCTACATTGACCATGTAGCAGCCAATACCAGCCTGCTGTGCAGAAGTAGCTAAAATGACATCCTCACCTTCTGACAGTGCCAAGTGTGCTAGCATCATTATTTTGTGATGTTTTCCATTCTGATTCACACTGAAGAAAGCACAGCTCCTCTCCTCAGAAAGGCAAATATCTGGAGAGTAGAACTGAGCTCAACTACAGCCCTAATAAAAATGGGCAATGAGACTGTGTGCAGTGAAATGTTCAGTTGTCTTTCTCTAGTTGGCTTTAGCTGAGTCCTTTTCACATGGATCAGTACTGTCTGCTCTGCAAAAGGGACCTGCACATATCCAGAGCATGAGAAAAAAGTAGCCTGTTGATGGGCTTACCCTGTGTGATTCTGCTGTTCCTGTAGCAGGTTCGCTGACACAACAATGCCATTGCTGGTGCAGGAGAGCTGATTGCCCACGTTGTGAAGTGGGATCCAACACTGATATCTCAGATCCTCAGTGGGAGAGGTGTTACAGCTGGTGTCAGGTATGTTCTCACCCACTGCTGATGGCATTGTTGGTTTGATTTCTTTGACTTTATAGATGTGATATGATAAAAATAGGAAGAGACCACCTCAGACTTTGCAATCTCCGTCCTGAAAACGTTGGAAGCTTTCTGTCTTATAATAACCCTCAGAAGTTCACAGCTCATATGCAGATACCTGCAGGATCTGAGGAGGTACCACTTAGTAGGTTTCTATGGGGACAAAGCAGACATGATTTTACTTTGAGTTTTAGGAGGGCTTGAGTCTTAAGAGGATAAAGGCTGTCATATATGTCAGGAGTTAGGGTGGTCTCTGAGTCCCCATCTTTCTTCTCACTTCTCTGGTGCTCTTATGTTGATCCTGTTCCAGGATGAGAGTGGGGGATATGTGTGTATGTGTTTGATGGCAGCTAATCAAAGTGCTCCTGTGTCCTGCTGAGGCAGGACTTAGTGTGGGGCTGCACTTACTCTTTGTGACCTCGCTGCTCCGGTGCTTACCTGGAACCTCGGCTATTCTCTCCCACTGTAGGCCCATGGATTTACAATCTTGATTGTTGCAACTGACCATATGTTCTTCACCACAGAATCAGCCTTGCCTTTTGTATCATGAGCTGCTTTCTTGTTTCTACAATCCTCTCCCCTTGAGTATCTTGTGTTTTACAGTAGGTGAAACCGGATGATTTTTCTGTGGGATTTTCACCCTGCCGATGCTACTCTTTCATTTCTGATGGAAACATTCCCGTGTCAACAGCTGCATAACCAGCTTGCTGCCTTTTTCTTTTGTCTCCTTCTTTCTCCAGGAGCTGTTTGTTAATTCTGGATAAACATCATCCGCCAAAGAGTAGAGGACAGGGACCACAGATGCCCTTGGAAGCCCCAGCATCCTTCTGGACAGACACTGACCAAAACCGGTGCCTTCTGCCCTCCATGACCCAAGACAATACAACATGATTCCTCTTCTAACTGCCTGCATGTATCAGTCTCGGTGGACATTCCTGGAGTTGGGAGAAGGGTCCCAGGAGAGGGGGATGCTATAGTTTCTTTTTATTGTTTTGCAATGTAAAGTATTGTATTGACCCCATGTGCTTCCAGCACAGCTTGTAGCTTGGGGTCTTGCCTGACATGAGCCTGGTTCACCCAGTTCTGACTTTGGTTTCACCAACCTACATCTGAGTTTCAAGAGCTGTTGCCTCTGTTTGTTTGCTCTGGAGAAAAGGGTCTGATGTATTTGGAAGTAACCCTGAGTAGCTTGTTAGGATTAACTGTTCCTAGCATGCTCCTGTTGGTTACACCAGCAGGCGCATTCCTTCCCTCCAAGGTTCCCTCCTAAACAATAAAGTGTTTAACAGTCACTGTGTGCTCTGAGATGCTTTCAGTCCCATGAGTTTGTAAACTGCTGTTTTCTGCCTATTGTTGATGCCAACAAAAACTCCAAATGAGTGTGAGGAATAGCAATATTTCAAGTCACAGTTTATAAATCACAAAACTTGTTCGTTTTGGTCTCAGGGTGACTGGCTTGTTTGAAAGTACTTAGTGCAAAGTCCTGACTGAGGGGAACTGGTGGTGGGGAATCATACTGGAAAAACTTTTGCCTGCTGGATGCAGAGCCCAAGTTATCTTTCCTTTCACCAGCTCTTGTGTGCAGTTCCTGCTGCGTCTGGCATAAACCATCGTCCCTTTCAGCCTTGGGCTCTGTGTTGAGCCCTCTCCTTGCTTCGTGAAGAGTGGAGGAAGCTGGATGCATCTGGAGTCTTATTCTCTTAGGGGTAGGTGTGGCAGAGTTGCAAGAGGCCTGTCAGCAAACCAGGGGAGCAGATCTACTTTGGGAACTTGATTCCTTTTCACTGGGTAGAGCTTCTCTGGCAGCATTAGCTGCTTCTGTCCTCTCTGGCTGTATCTGACAGTTTTTGAAGAATGTGAACATGGATTTTTGGAGGTCGTGTCAGAGTTTAATGCAGTGTTTATGAAAATGGATGAGGGGGGCTGAGAATTGTTTTCTGTGTTATATTCTGCTTCGTCTCTTTTTTCTTTAGACAGCAACTTAGTGCTTTACATCTTCATTAAAGCAACAAAATGCCTTTCCTTCTCATTGAGAGCTGATGCCACAACACTTTTCATCCTCAGAAGTGATGTTTGCATACCCATGGCTTATCTCTGTTAGTCTCAGATCTTGCAAAAATTCCAGCTCTGCATCTTTGTGTAGGTCAAACTTGCTGTCCCCAAGGGAGGAAGAGCAAGTTTTCCAAAACAAATTAGGACACTTAGTGCCCTCAGATCTGTTGGAGCAGGACTGGGTGGGCTTTTGCTGCTGCTGCCGTGCCAGCTTTTGGATCTGTTTGGGATAGCCACAGAACTTCTGACTCTGCAGGCAGAGATTTAGAGCACCAAGGTCTGTCCCTGATTAGGTTTGAAATTATTATTGGTCTGAAGAGAAAAGTATGTATTTTATCTCTTCCTCATTTTCCTCTTGCCCCTATCCAGCATTGCCTTGGCATGAGTAATTTGCATGTCATTATTTCAGCTGCCCTAAATTGGGGGGGACTGTGATGCCAGGGCTGATTATTTGGCGGCACTGGGCAATTTTCTCTGTTAGGCAACTGTAATACATTTTCATGTTCTTTTATAATGAGCTTTATTTACCAAATTGGCAATTCCTCTGTTGAGAAATAACTGATTACAGCATTCAGGGAGTTGCTGTCATCTCAAGATACGCAGGTGTCTGTGGAACATAAACAGATGTGATCATTCAGACAGTGAACTCGATAGAGGGTAGGGGGGAAAAATCAGCCATAAAATCTAAATGTAACAGCTACAGCTAATGTTGGCCAGGTGCATTGCGGCTGTTTGCAGCCCAACAAGGACAAAGTGGCACTCGAAGGCCATCCAGTACCTCCAGATGAGGGACTGCTTGATTGTTAGCTGAAAATACACCTCTTGCCTGTCACTGCACTTCAATACTGGCTTGCCTGTCTCTGTCTCTGAAAGTTTCTGAGGACAGACATTTGTTCATGGCACAGAGCCTTGAAGTGAGAAACTCCTCTGTCCCGCTGTGTTGGGTTTGATTTTAGCTTACTCTGTGCTGAATGTCTACAAACTTCTTAGTGATCATGTCCACGGGGACTGTGGTCCCATCTGCCCTTCAGGCACCCTCTTCCCTTTGGTGTTTCCTAGTGCCCAGGAGCAGTTTTGTTGCTGCTGTTGCCCTAATCACCAGCTCAGATGCCTGAGCCTGGGGGAGAGTAGGATCACCCGATACGTCAATAGGAAACTGCTGAAGTTCAGTTGCAGAGTCTCAGCTGCTATCCAAGTAAAAATGTGCAGGTAACAGCTTCTGGAGTGAATGTTTTCTCTTCCCCCTCATCTTTTCTGCTCCTGTGGTACCAAGGTCCTTGCGAAGAAGGAAGAAGCCCTGCACCTTCTCCTAGGCTCCCTCTCCTTATGTTTCTCCTTGACTGCTTGTTGGATATTCGGAGCAATTTTTTTTCTGTGCAAGATTGTGACAGCAGGTGTCAGTTATGCTCCAGAGTGGCAGAGATCATTATTCCTGGAGCCTGGTGTCCATTGTTGAATAGATGTCCTTTCCACACCGCTACCACCACAGCTGGCATTAATGGAGAGCTAGGACAGCAGGATAAACTAGGTCTGGATCTATTGTGCAAGCTGAATTAGAGGCAGTTTCTTCCGAAGGCAACTTTGAGGTGGGGTGGAGGCAGCCAGCCACGCTGCTGTCTGTGCTGCATGTGCTGGATAAAAAGCAGATCTTTTGTCACCAGGAATATCTGTGACCTGTTTCACTGACTAAAACCAAACCTGCCCATGGCCAGGTGCAGCTTGGGCACAGTGCTCCCTTCGGCTGAGCAGTGCACGTCCATTTTGCCTGCCTGGTTATTGCAGTTCTCTGCAAACTGGGTAATTCTGTGTACAAATGCATCCGGTGATTCGGATGCAATGTGCACAATTGTGGTAATTTCATGTGAAAATACAGCTTGCAGAGTGCCTGCTTTAAGAGTATGAATTGTTTTAAAACTTGCCAGATGAATGGAGAGAACAACCTTTTTATTCATGCATAATTTCTCAGTGTTGCGGGAAGGGAAAAGAACAAAAACAGCGAAGTTAGGGAAGATGCAGGAAATAACAGAACTGATAAAAATTTTCCAGTAGGCCTCAATAGCTTTGTAAATGAAACATTCAACAAGCAGCACTTCGAGATTCCAGTGTGCAAGAACATCACCGGCGCTCTAAGCACCAGATTTGTGATCTTGCATAAAAACTCAACTCGTTGCCTCCTGTTGTTAATATTTCACACTTGACTTTGCAAGATGCTTTATCTAATGTCCTCTCTGCATTTAGGCAGCTACTTTCTCTGCCTTGTCCATAACGGGAGAGGCGGGAGGAGGAAGGCAATTGCCAAGTGTGTCTGTAATCTATGTAGGAGGGTTTTGTGTAGCTGTAGGGGGAGAAGAGTAAGTCTCATTTCCTATTTTATAGTCTGCTGAATCCTGTGATCTCATGCTGTGGGCTCCTTTTCCAAGCAGAATTTTTCAATTTGTCTTTCAAGTTGTTGTTATTTTTTATTTCCAAACTGGTTAAAAGTGTTTGTCTGTAACTTGTTGATAAATTGTTTATGTCTGACTCCCTAAGGTTCTTCACTGCCAGTCTCTTACGTGTCTCAGGACCACCTTTTTCTTCTCCTGACTTGTGCCCCCCCAGTGGGCTGTTGCATCCAGCACTGAAGCATTACCAGCCCTTTTTTGGAACCCGTGGGAGGAGTGTTCAGTGTCCTGCGACATGTAACCCCACACCTGCTCCCATTCAGGTGGGTTTTATCCTCGGACAAGGTGCATGTGATATTCCTGAACTGACTCACCTGCCTTGTCAGCCCTGTCACTCTGCTCTTGGTGTGTGTTGGATTCTCCTCACTTTGCCATTCTCGATTCCTTGGGGGGAGTGAAGGTTGATGAGGACTGAAGTGATTGGGCTGCATCACCTTTGTGCTGAGGCTGTTCACGCTGGCAGCGCTGCCCCTCCATCTCCCACTCTGGTGCGTAATTGTGCTGGCAGAGTGGTAGTTCTGCAGCCTGGGGCAAAGCCAGAGGAAGCAAATGGAGCAGCCACTGGTCTCAGGAGAGCTCCCTGTCAAGAGTGTGTCTTGGATTTAATGACACGTGTGCTCTTTCAGACTTTTTATAGAGGTCAGAGCATGGCAGGAAACTTTTCCTCTGTTCTCTTCCTAGGGAGAGCAGCACACAAACTTTTCTTTCCAAGTTGAAATCAATTGTTCCCTCAGGGCTGTGTAACAAACTGCTCCTGAAGCTGGTTTCCCCTTGGAAATGGCCTAAATTAGATGCTCTCCCTGGTTGCCCTCACTGGAATGGCTTGTGCTTTATCCAGCCATTTCATTTGTGCCATTTGCTACAAGATGTTGATAGCACTTGTCTGGTTCCTGCTGCCCTGTCTTGTTCTCTATGGGAGCTATTGCATGGCAGGCCTGCTGTCCCAGGGAGTGTAGGGGAAGGGGCAGTAGGGACCTGGAATCTCATTTTGATTCCTACTTTGAATCTTCCTTTGTTCTCAGAAAGTATGTTTAAAAATAATTTCTGGTATCTTTGGAGCAGGTTTGCTAATTGACGTGAGTTGAAACAAAGCC
Source organism: Oreocharis arfaki (assembly GCA_013398015.1). Lineage (NCBI taxonomy): Eukaryota > Metazoa > Chordata > Aves > Passeriformes > Paramythiidae > Oreocharis > Oreocharis arfaki. Next base: position 19,573 of record VZRR01001477.1, on the reverse strand, counting down.
CTTTGGCTCACTTAGATCTTTTTGAGGAGTTAGAATCTGTTTGCCTCCTTATGGATCCCTGAAAGCTTAGTTTTAAAATTCTTTTTGAATACTGAATTGATATTGGGGTGACAGCTGCAGGGTAAGTTGTTTTCATTCCCATCTACTGCTAACATTTTGGCAAACTGGTGCGTGCAGTTCAGTCCTGTACACTTCCTACTGCCTGCTCTACAGAATTGAAAAAAAAAATTACATTAATTGTTTAAGACCAGGAAACAGTTTGGAGTCACCCAGACAGTCCAGCTGTGCCTTCTGCATGTGAGTCTATGCATGAGCAGCTCTGCTGGAGTCTCTCGGTGGGCATCTCCTCCTTGCCAATGGGGCAGAGCTTTTGTGTTACTTAGTCCTTGAACTGTCTGAGTTAATCTCTCTAATGGCCAACAGTGGAAGACATGAGTGACACTCCCTCAGGAGGAGTAAAAGGATATTATTTTTTCCCTCCTGTGACCTTTTGAACATCCTGCCATACCCATTTTCTTGGTGATGGAGTCCATCATCATAGTGAGTTTGATTTTTATTTTCCATGAATGGGGAGTGCCACTGTAAGTCAAGATTAGCTAAACATAACATTAAAAATAAAGCACGGCTATTAATTTAATGGGTTCCTCGTTACAACCATCATAAAACAAGTAAACAGGAACTCTGCCAGTGCTGCCTGCAGTCCTCCTCCAAGTGGCTGAACCAAGGGAGAGATTTGAACTCCTGCCATTTGATAAAGCCATGTGCAAACGTGGCTTTTTAAAAATTAATGCTTTACTTTTCCTTTAGTAGCCTTTCAACTGCTGAAGAAGCCTGGCCAGTGACTGCAACCGAGCTTTGTGGCTCTTAATGAGACAGAGGGGAAATGCCAGTTCAAGACTTTGCTTAAATCATATCAGCCAAAATAAAAGCTTACAAAAGGCAGAGAAATTGTTCGTTGTGGACTGCCTTACTGAAACAGCTTTCGTAGTCCCTTTAATCCTTACTTTCCTATTTTTCTTTTGCGGAGGAAAATAACTAAGTTTTTTGTTGGGACTTTTCCCCCGCTACTCTTTACCTCCAGTGTGCTGTTCTAACTAATGGCAGCTTCCTTGGGTTGAAATTTACTGGATTAAATGGATCACACTGTGGATCTGTGGTGGCCACATAGACTGGGTGCCTGCTCCCAAGCACAGTTCTGTCACTGCATCTCAGGGTTCCGCAGTGGGAAGGCACACAGAGGTGTCCAAACGGAGTGTAAGCTGAAAGCGGTAGAATTATGTGTGCTGGGCTTCTTCCAGACTTAAATCAGGTGCTTGTGCAGTGCTGTGGGGTCTTAAAGAGGTTACAAAAAGAGAAAATACTCATCCATTTGTTTGAAGACTCCATTCTAGTTATTTTTATATAGTGCCTTCTGGTATCCTGAAGTTTACATTCCCAAACTGGAGGGTGGTTTACAAAACGGATTATCCACAGTAATGTATTTAATATACTTCATGGCTGCTTTCCCTAACCTGCTAAGGAAATCCAGCTGTGGAACCTCAGTGCCAGCTGTTGGCTCCACCCAGCCGCTGCTTGGCTGCATTCCCCCGTGCCAGGAAAAAGGAACTCTGCTGTCTGAAGGAGAGGGTTGCCGTTTAGTCTGTGGCCAAACAGATAAAGAAGAAGATTCATGCTTCAGAGCCTAAGCTGATTGTCTTCGTGAAAGTACCCTCAGCTAGCAGGGTCTGGCTCCTCAGCTTCTCAGAAAACAAAGCAGATGTCCTCTTCTGAGGCTGCAGGTGGTCCTGTAGTGCTTATTGCTGCTCCAAAACTCAGGGAGTTTTATTTGAGGCTACTTTGAGGCAATGAATGTGATTAGATCGCCTTACGTTACAGTAATCCAGTGTTGAGGTAACAGTATCCAAGTGTGGCATCAGGAGAAAGAAATACATTTGCTTCTTTGTGACTGATGGGCAGATGTTTCAAAGTGTGGTGGTTCTGCTGGCTAAAAGAAGCTTCGTTCAGCACTGCAGGGAATTGCACAGGAAAATGAGACCCCCTTGCACGCCATAAATTTAAGGTGATCTGTATCATTCTTGTGACTGTGAACTTGGTCACTGCCAACCAGTGCTTACCTCGTGGGATTGCTTGGGAGGTCCAAACTCAGCTCTCTGGGAAAGCCAAGCACACCCATTACAGGGAGGTGTTATTAAGTTGTACTCAAGAGAACTGTGCTCCAGATCTCTTTGCAGTCACCCCTGAGACTGGGAGCTCTAACACTGCTACAGACCTTGCAGCACTCCCGAGCATGCAGATGACAACATAATCACAGCTGTTCTCAGGAGGGCAGAATTCTGCCATTCTCAACTTGAAAGAAAATTGGATTTTAATGAGGAGTACAAGGTGAAAACTTCTGAAACTTGGAAGCCTTTCACCATCCTTTGAGGATGTGAACCGTGGAGCAAAAAGCGTGAAAGGTAGCTCAGCCCTGCTCCTGCCCACAGGGCTGCCCTGTGAACAAGGCTGCCTGGGGAGAACTCCTGTCTCTCCTTGCTCTCCTTGCTCCATCTGGTCCACAGGAAATAGATCCCTTCCATCCAGCCTTAGATTTGTGGGTTAATTAATTTATAAACCAGTCTGCAATATTTCTTCTTGTTGCTGTATATTCTTACATATTCTCCCAAAAGTCCTTTCCAGGTTTTCAAAGTTATATCAAATGTCTACCTGCAGACTGCAGGAGAAGCACCTTCCCTCTCGTGGTGTCTGTATGTCCAAGGAGGCTGTGCCTGGCCCAGGGTTTTCCCTCTCATGTTGAACCTGGAGATGGAATAGTTTATGGGACTGAAGGGGAAGTGCTCAAGGAAAAGGAGTGGCTGAAAACGTACCTTTGACTGTTAGCTTGGGAAAAACTAATAGCCTTGGTTCATGTTTTCTGAGGATTCCCCAAGCCATGAAAATTTGGGTTAGTGAGTATGGCAGGTGAGTCTCAGAGCTGTACCATAAATTAATGGACTTTTCCATGGACCTGTGTGCAGTGTATCAAGTAGTGTAATGGTGCCCTTAGTCCAAAGTTCCTAATGCAAAGTCATCAGTGATTTTGTAGCCCCTTACTGTTAGCAGAGATACCCCCTACCCCAGGAGTGAGACAGGGTCTTCAGGAGAAGCCTTAGGTACTTTCTGCCTTCCCTAAAGCACTCTGCAGGGCACTGACTGTGGGGACATCTGTGCAAACTGAAAAGCAAACTGATCCTGCTGACTCTGCCTCATTTTACTTCCCCTGACAAGTAATTGAGTGGTTGCACTTTATTAATGCTAATGACTTTCTAGTTTGAGCTGTTAGTGTACAGTTTGATATTTATATTTATTTATTTGTAACATCCAGACTTTGTACTGTCTGGATTAATCCTCGAGCTAATCTGATGCTGAGCCATTATTGTGACAATTGAGTCACAATACAATTTGACATTCATGCTGTACCTGGTGTAGCTAATTTATGTAACTCACTTTATAAATTACATAAATAGGTTACATAATTTACCACATACCTTGTACACTTCACAGTAATATTCCCAGCTTGCAATTTAAACAATCTTTATACTGAGAATAATTTACGCTGAAGACTCTTGAATAATTTTGCAATCTATTCCTGGACAGATAAGGAGTTGTGTTTGTTAAATAAACACTTGCTAGTGTTGATTTTAACTTATTAATCACCCTGTCCTACTTCCCAGATAATCTGTAGCCTGTCCTGGGTGATGCTCTGCAGAGGTCCATGTCTTCAGCTTCTTCCTTTCAGAAGCTGCTTGCCTGGGAATGATGAATTTCTCCCTGTTTCATCCAGCTGAAACTTCAGTGCGGATGGTCCTTGCTGGAAAACCATCTCTGCTGCCTGCAGCCTCGCCCAAGAGTGCAGAACCCCGGCTTCTCCATCGCCCACCCAGGCACATACGTGATGGGTGGTGGTGTGACCATGCTGAGGTGGGGCTGGAGGTGAGGAGCAGGCTTTGCACTGGCCTGGGAGAGATTGTGGTGCTAGGGTAGAGAGGACAGCTCTGTGGAGGGTGGCCCAAAGATGTTACGTGTGACAAGTCCTTGGGAAGGTTCTGCTTCATGCAGCTGGTGTGAAACAGGTCCTACTCCAGGCCTCGTGGCACCAAGGTGTCGAAAAGAAGAAGTGGAAAGCATCGTGCAGCCTGTTCACAACAGCACCTCCAGGCATCTTGCAGGCAGCACCTTGGCCCTGAATCTCTGTGCTGTCCTCCAGAAGCAGCTCCTGGCAAGCAGCCCCAGCACTGGGACCCAGAGGAGGAGGATGGTGCTGTTCATCACCCCTTGTTTGAGAGGCCCGTGGGCCCATTTCTGTCACTCCTGCTTGTTGGGGTTCTGTGAATGGCCATGAATGTCATTGTGGGGCTGGCAGGTGTGAGCCTGGGTGTCTGGCAGTGCCCAGAGCCCAGAGGCAATGCAGCTCCTTGCAGCTGGGCACTGTGACCTGCTAGTAATATTGCCAGACCCCTCCTGCTCTCCAAATCTGGTTTGGTCCCTTTCCATCTTTTGGAGTCCAGGCTGTGGCCAAACAGCTCCCACATGGTCAGCAGTAGAGAAGAGAGGCACAGGGGCAAGGACCTGGAGGCAGGTGCTCATGCAAACATCAGCAACACCTTTCCTTTCCTTGTCCTGTCACTTTTCATCCTGCTGCCACCACCTGGCTCCTCCACTTTCCCCAGGAGGGGCCAGTGGTGACAAAGACCATTAATTTTGCATCAGCTGCTTCAAAACCCCATCAAACCCCCAAGCTGTCACCCTGTGACTGATGCCTCTCAGCACCACAGATACCAAACAAGATATTTAAGAGTGTAGGGATGGAGGTTGTCTCACAGCCCTGGCAGCAACTGTGGCCACCAGCCACCTCCCACTGATGCTCAACACTCCCCTTCTCCATGTCCCTGCTGGGAGGAGGCATCCCCTCCTTAAGCTCCCTGGTGTCTGGGGAACCACAGCTCTCCCCAGCTCTGCCTTTACTCCTCCCAATCTACGTCCCAATCAGAGCCAACAAATGAGCTATTATGTGCACACAATCCCTGCACGTGCACGAGCTAGACCCACGCACCCCAAACCCGTGTGGGCAGACCCCAACCCGGCCGGCTCCTGTAATTATCTCCTGCAAGGCAAAACAATTAGGAGTTTCTGCTCTCCTCTCCCTCCCTTTCCCCTTCCTCTTCATTGTTCTTGGCAAAAAAAGGTTAATTAAACTCAGAAAATATCCCTTTTCTCCCCCCTCCTAAGCATGAGGCTTAATTTTCTCTTTATATTTGTATTCAATTAATTCCTGCAAAGGCTCTGACTATATTTTTTTGGTATAATTTCTTTCTTTGTCTCTCTCATTGTTAATCCTTGCATATTCAGTTTTTCTCCTCCCTTTTCCCCTAGATTTGAAATTCTATTACCATTTCAGAAGGCAGGCGTTTGAAGAGAAAATTGAATACCCGTCCAGTCTTGATAAGAAGGGACATTTGGTACTAATGGTAATTTGTGAAGCAGATTTCCCCACACCCCGTGGCTGGTCCCCACCTTTCTCTCCATGTTTGCTGTGGGTGACGTGCGTGTGCCACGGGGGCGTGGGGATGTCACAGCATTTTGCAGCCTTTATATCCCTGGATTACTGCGTCAGGGCCATAATGCCCTGGCAGCCGCGTGTGGGGATGGGGTGACGTGGTGACATGCTGTGCCTGACACCTCCCATGCACCTTCACACCCCTCAGGAGCCGACCCTGCACCCCTACTTTGCTCTCTTCGCTCAGGGATGATGCGCTATCGTATTGTCCCCATGGTTTTAGGTGGAGCTGTGTTGTTTTCAGGAGAGCTCCTGTTTACAGCTCCAGGAACATCTCTGGTGCCAGCAGGACTGCCCACAGCCTCCCTGTGTGGAGCACGAAGGGCCATTCTCGGCCTGTGGCTGTGGGAATGCGCTGGCCTGGGTAACGCATCCATACCGGGGTGTCGGGGCTGTGTGCCCGGGGTCCTTCAGCTCCTCCGTCCCAGACATGGCCCTGGGCACAACCGTGCCCCTTGTGCCCTTCCCCACCTTGTCCTCGCACTTAGCGTGGGATGCGGGGTTCGGGCATCTGCTGACGGTGGGAAAATAGGTCTGGGGATTTATGGTGACTTCCCCCCGCTCCGGGCTCGCTGTCACCTCCTGTCGCCTCTCCCTCACGGGGCATCCTGCGCCGGGCCCCGGCACCTCCCGCTGCCGAGGGACGCGGAGCGCACTGCCCGCCCGCAGCGCGGGCCGGGGTCCCTCGGTCCGTCCCTGGGTCCGTCCCTCGGTGCCGGCAGCAGCAGCAGGTGGCACTGTCGGCCCGCGCTGCCGCCGCCGCCGCTCCGTCGGCCGGGGCCTCCGGCGGGGCTGGCGCTGGGGCCGAGGCCGGGCGGGCCCCCGGGAGCCCCGGCGCGGGGCTGCGCTGCCTGGGGTGCGTCTCGGTGAGAGTCCCGGCCGAGCTGGGCGCTGCCTGCCCGGTGCGGGACAAGTAGCGGCCCCCCGAGTGCGCCGGGGGGTGGAACGGGCCCCCGACGTTGTCTGGGTGATGCCCATGACGGCTTGGACTAAGCTGAAGTGAAATATTCGGTTTCCTTGCCCGAGAGACTCCCTGGGCAGCCTATTCCAGTGCTTGACAGCCCTGTCAGTGAAAAAAAATTCCCTCATATCCAGTCTAAACCTCCCCTGGCAAGACTTGAGGCAGTTTCCTCTTGTTCTGTCGCTTGTTACCTGGGAGAAGAGACTGACCCCCACGTGGTTACAACCTCCTTTTAGGTAGGTGTAGAGAGAAAAAAGATCCTGGCGTTGCTGCCCCAGAAGTGCCCAGCCTGAGCTGGACAGCTGCCACTGCGGTCACTGGTGAGTCTGTGACCCCAGAGAGCCCCTGCTGTCGGGTGTTGGGTCCTGTTTGGTGTCACACTGGGGCTGGAGGGTCCTGGGTCCCAGAAGGGTGGGACCACGGTGTCCATGGACCTGGAAGTTCCAACAGGAGCCCCAGGGAGAACTTCCTGTGCTGGCACAGCCGTGACCCTGAAGTGGAGCAGGTGGGACATGACGGGGAGCTGAGGCAGGATGTGGGATTCTGGAGAAACCTTTTAAGTCCAGGGGCAGCAGCCTGAGGGTGGAGAGCATGGGGGTGACTGCTGGAGCTGCAGAGCCCTCAGGGAGCAGCACTCTCCCCACCTCCCTCACTGCTGGGTAAATCACGACGGCTTGGACTGAGCTGAAGTGAAATATTCCCTGTTTCCTTGCCCAAATCTGTAGTTTCCTTCTGGCTCTGAGGCTCTGGGCCATATTGCACATTTGAATTTAAAAGCAGACTTGTGCTCAGGCTTGTTATTTATTTATTTATTCTAGAATTGTTATTTTCTTTAAAATCAGGGTCCTTTTTTGCTGCAGCTCTGTGGTTCCTCTTGGAGCAATGGCTGATGGACCCGGGTGCTGAGGGCTGGGGACACGAGTCAGAGGTTGGTCCCTGGTTGTGTGGGGTGTCCTTGGGGATGTCTGGAGCTGGCAGGAGGAGAGTGGTGGAGGGGAGAGCCTGGGAGCCTGGTGCTGGCTCCCAGCCCTGAAAAGGGAGATGCAGAGTTAAGGCGATAGCTGGGGGTGCTAATGGGCACCCCTCTTCCCCTCCCTGCTGTAGGATTTGCCATCTGCTGTGTGAGAAGCGGCATTTGCTCGCTTCAGGGATGTCACACTGGGGATGACACGTCCCTTCTCAGCATTGCTGGGCTGTCCTGGCTGGGCTGCACTCCGCCCATGCCCCACAAGCCTCGTGTCCCCCAGGGCTGGGCTGCAGCAGTGTGGGGCTGGGCCCTGAGGGTGGTCTTGTGGTTTGTCAGGGTTTTATCCCACTCCCTGGAAAGCCAGGAGGTTGTTCCCTGAGGCTGCGGCACAGGGTGCCCAAGTCCCAGTGGCCATTGCACGGGCTCTTGGGCACCTGCTGGGAACCGAGTGTGGCAGGCAGGGACCAGCCTCGCCCCTGCTTTGGGGATGGGAGAAGCGCCACGGAGCAGCTTTGGAGGGCAGTGCTGGCGGGGCAGGTGGGAGGAAACGGTGGAGAGAGGCAGGAGGGAGCAAGGATAACTAGGAGAGGCAGGAGAGTGGAGCACGTGGGACAGGCGAAGGAGAAGTTGCGCAGAGAGGAGGACACTGGGGAAGGAGGGGTACAAAGGGAGGAGAGAGCCCCGCTGCAGGAGCAGCCACCCCGCGCCGCACGCCCAGCAAGCCCATCTCCCCGTCAAGCTGCTAACGAGGATTAATTGCCTGTTCCGGGCTCCCGTGCGGGGCTGCAGCCGCTGCCGCCTGCCCTCCGGTGCGGGTCCCCAATGGCTCCGTGGGTAATTTATGGCCACATCGGTGCAGGCAGCTGTTCGCAGGTTGGCAGCAGCGCCGCTGGGAGCCTGTGCCTGGTTTGAGGCTCTAAATAACCCCATCGGCTCTGCAAACCATCCTGGCCGGGCTAGCCAGCCAAGCTTCAGGGAGGAGAGGGTGCGAGTCAGGAATCACCGCTCCATCCCCACAGGCATCAGGGTCCCCAGGCCAGGGGAGCAGATGGCTGCAGCCAGCTCGTGGCAGCCTTGTCACAATGGGATCCCTTAAATACCGATACCACAATTAATTGGGATTCGCTGATCACTGCTGAATCTTGCTGCCTCGCTGCACATGGGGCAGGCGAGTGCCGGCAGCCGGTGCGTTGCCCAGCGGAGGCTGGAAGTGCTGCTGGCATCTCTCTCCGTGCCCTGGGATACGTGTGGAGACATATGCTTCCCCAATCTGCTCGAGCCTTGGTGCATTTTGACCATTCCCTGCAAATGGCCTCAGAGGGTTTTATCAGGGGAAGGAGGTGCCAGGAGCACTAAGGCAGTGAGATTGTGGCTGCCCCACAGCCCCTCTCATGTCCCGATGGAAAAGGCTGGAAGGGAGGGAATAATTTGGGGGTGCAAGAAAAGCCCTGGGGCCATGTGCTGGATATTTTGGGGATGCTGGCTCTTCTAGAGCTGGATCTCCATCCTAAGGTGATCCAAGTCACCCTGAACCAAGGCCAGCACAGCCAGAGGTATAACCCAATCTATAATCCTTTGCCTTCAAGGATTTAGTGTCTCTTAAGCCTTATCCTGGCTCAAAACAACTGGAAAAGCAAAGCAGAGCTTGCAACCACCTCCCCGAAGTCTCCTGGCTGCTGTGAGTACTTCCAGCATCATCTCACAGGTTTGCAAGCCAGGAGGATGTGACCTGACCTGGTGCCTCATCATTTCCCCAGGTGAGGTGGTTACCTGGGAGCACAAGGGTTCCCCCAGCTGCACCCGGGAAGGTGCACCCGGGGTAAGCCAGGGGCTCATGCTGGCTGCTGGCCTTGGCCATTGGCATTCCAGGGTCCCTGGGGAGCACCTCAAGTGCAGCCTGCCCTGGGATTGGCTGCCATGGCTCTGTGCTCCAGCGCCTTTGACAGAGGTGACATGTTTCTGGCGTGCTGCTTCCCACAAGCAGTGATTTTGCTTTCCAAGGGGTTGCCTCGGTGTTCCTGAGTTTGCTTCCCCGTTTGCCACGTGCAGCAACACGTGCTCTTCCCTGCTCTGTTCCTCAGGCACTTCTGCCACCAGACAAATCCAAGTCCCTGGTACACGGGCTGAGGTTCACGGGGAGGGCAGGGCCCTGAAGAAAGGGGAAGAGGCATCTGGGGGTCCTGCCAGGGTTGAGGGAGAGCCCACAGGGTTCAGGGGGCTTGGGAGGTGCCAGCAAAGCCCCTGCCAAAGGCCAGGGAGGTGCAGGGGCTCTAGAGGTGATTCATGCCTGCAGGATGGGAGTTTCCTTGCTAATGGAGTGGGGTTCTATAGCCTGGAGCCCAGCAGGACTGCAGCAGGCACAGTGTCGTGCTGGGGTTTATTATGAGCCAGTTAATAACTCCGGACTGGATGGTTCGTTAAAGGAGTTAATTTACCCTGGGCTGTTCTCTAATGTGGCCTACAAGGCTCAGCTGTGGCCGTGTTGGGCTGAGCCTCTGCTGCCTCACTGCCCCGAGACATTGCCCCTCAGCCTCACTCCCAGCAGCAGAGCTTGCGGGGTGGGGAGGTGACAGCAAGGATGGGCTGGGGTCCCCACAGGGTTTCTGCTGGCATCCCCTTCTCTGCGCACCCCCAAGCCCTGGCTGGGACATGCAGCACCCCCTCCCCACCTGCGTGTCCCCATTGCTGCAGTGAGGCACCAGCAAAGCCCCGTGGCTTGGCTCAGGGGCCTGCCCTCCCTGGTCACCCCCAGGTGGCTGAGCTTCCTCGTGGCACCGCGTCGGGAACTGGCTTAAGGAATACATATTGACATTAAAAAAGGCCCCTTTGTACCTATTAATTGAAGTCATTAAATTTAATGGGATGGTTATTGCATGTTAAATAAATACTGGCTAATTATGAAAAACGTATTTGCCAAGGTTTAACTATAGAAAAGATGCCTCAATTACATGGTTATTAAACCTCAAAAAATATACACTTTTAATAATGAAGTGACATTTAAATAACATACATTAACTGTCTTATTAAATGTTGATTCTTTTCATATTTGAGGACTTTAATTTAGAGCGTTTTCCCTGGCACTAACTATACAATGCATCATTAGCTGTCTTTCACTCATCATTTTGTAAACTTTTAAAATAAATAGATTGAAGTGTTTGTATTTGCTTTTGTTTTCCTAGCTTCCATCTCTCTCTTCAGGCAGCAGGGATGTGCCAGGGGAGTGTGCAGGCAGAGCAGAAACTTCCAGGCAGCTTCATCAAATCACTAAACCCTTCCTAAAGATGGTAAACCCCTTCCTAAATCTGTCAGCCTAAAATAGGCAGACAGCCAAGTTCTTCAGGATTTTTGACACATCCTTGTGGAAAGGACCACTCTGCCTCGCTCTTGGTTTTCTGGATCAAATTGGTTTGTAAGAAGTACGCAGGAGATGGAGAGCAGAGTAAGAGCAGGAGCTCAAGGCTGCAGTGGAAGCACCATCCTGGTATGGCAGAGGGAAGCTTATTTCTGTCTCTGCCACCAAACCACAGCACTAATCCTTGGAAAAGTCAGTATTTTGGGATGCCTGTATCCCTCCCAGCTGTGAGGAACCTGCCTGGAGAGGTATGCTCTGTGGGGCACATGCCCAGGTGCTGAGCATGCAGCCCTGCTGCTCACAGGGATTCCTGTGAGGGGCAGGGAGCAGGGTCTGGGCTGTGGGAATGGCGTGGAGCAGCACAACCCAGGGCGTGCAGGCTCCTTCCTTAATGCATTTATCGATTGCAGTGTACACGTCAGGATGTAATTTAGAAATCACTCTCCCAGAATCAATTAAAGACCTTACTGGCAGCACAGGCACCTCTTCTAGTTAAAGCCTTCACCCTTCCCTCAAATGCACACCCCACCATTCCTGCTCAGATTTTGGGGAGTCCTTGTCTCCCTCCCAGCCTTCTGGGAGTGTGGGTGCTGGGATCACCCTCTGGCAGATCTGCTGCTTTTCTGAGAACTGGTGTTGCCTCAGCTGCCTCCCAAACCAGCCATCAGTTATGGGCTGTCAGGGAGCCAAGACCTCTCATCTTCCGGACACATTCTTAATGTTCCCCGCGTCCGCAGCGAGGTGAGTAATCTGTGCTCGGAGGCCCGGTGGGCAGCACAGAGGCACTTAAATTAATTATGGAGGAGTTAAGTCCCAGGGGGGCTCCCGGGGGAGCGGGGCTCAGGCTGGGCTCGGGGGCAGTCGGCCGTGCTGGCTGCTTTGGGCTGGACGGTTCCTTGCCCGCCCTGCGGCTGCTTCATCTCCGTGAGGAGCTGCCCCAGCGTTAGTCCACAGCTGGCGTCAGGAGGAGGGGGCTCCTTAAAGGCAGCAAGTGGAGATGGCATTGTGGGCAGGGGGATGTGGCACATCCTCTGGCTTCCAGGCCAAATAAGTGTGGCCATGGTGAGACAGTGACGTGCCAGCTTGTCCGTGCTGGCTCCTGAGGGCTGGATGTGATGCCTGTACCCCATGATGGCTTTTTCTGGGGCACAGCCAGGGCTGCCTGGTACATGGGGATGGTGTTGGAGGTAAATGGTCTCCCAAAACATCTGCTCATCCATTTCCCTACCCTCCTATTGTGCCATGTGGGGTTGGCAGGGAGAGTGGGGCGCATCTCCCAGGTGAGTGGGTCTGGGACCAGCTGATGGTGGCCCCAGGTCTCCTAACACAGAGAGGCATCAAGGGGGGGACAGCTGAACCTGCATGAGTGCAGCTGCTGATGCAGGTCCAGTAAGCCTACAACAGTGAGGGTTCTGTAAAGCAGAGCCTGGACTTGTTTGTTTGGGTGGAGATTCCAAAATGTATCTCGGGTAGTGGGGTGATACAATTGTTACTCAGATTCCTGAGTTACTCAGATTCCTGAGTTACTCAGATTCCTGTGCTGCAAGATGGGGGGCAGCCAGAGTGGGCTGCTGCGGTAAGCATCAGGCTTTGTGTTCTGAGTTCGGCTTTGTTAATGTTACATTTTGTTCACAAAATGGAACTAAAAAATCCTTTTACAATGGTAATCTCTCTTCCAAGACGTAGACCTTTGACCATGTGAATTTCCCTTTTGTCCTTTTTCCCCTCTTTTTCTTACTGTGGTGATGAGCTTCCGTCAAAACAATTGCAGTTTGGGTGTCAATTCTGTAAAAACAACTTTAATTAATGATAATTTTTCCATGGAAGGCTGGGATTTGGGTCCTCTCTTTGCACCTTCTCTCCTACTGACTGTTACAGGTGCACAGACTGAAGTCAGAGCCAGAGTGGAACATCCCTGCTCCATCCCAGCCCCATTGTGCTCACAATGGGGATGCCAGGACTCCTCTGGCAGTGGCATGAGGAACAAACCCAGCTCAGCTCTTCCGCTGGCTGCCTCGGGGGTACCAGGCTCTCCAGTTCCTCCCACCCCAGAAACACAATGACTTACAGACCCACCTCAGGAGGACCAGGAATCTCAAGCCAAGAGGCCACAGGCACCTCAGGCTGCAGTGTCCTGCTGCCCTGGGGCAAGGCTTGTGGCGCTTGGTGTTTCACAGGCCTGAACATTTCTTCTGCACCAAGGTTTGTGATGCTCCTCCAGGGATCTCTGTGCTGCAATTTAACATCCCTGTATAGGGAAATTGTCTTAAGTAATGGTTTCTGCAGATTTTTTTAAGGTATATTTATCCTATCTTTTATTGGAATAGAATTAAAGCAAAATTAGAAACTAAAATAACTTTAATTACGAACTTCATGATTCGGTACGTTGTAAATCTTTCAGCATAATATTGTGCCATAAAAATGCTATTTTGTGATAATTATTATTATTATAATTAATGTTCCTTAATTGCTGATGTCGCAGGCGTGTGTTATCTCCCAGGTTTTCCTGCAGTATCTCTGGAGGAGCTCTTCTGCAGGGGGGGAGATGCAGAGGAGATGCAGAGGACCCAGGCTGGTGCCCGGGTGGGCGCTGGCTGTGTGCACATGGGTGGGTGTCCGTGTGCCCGAGCGATGCTGCCAGCTTATCCCACCCTGTGGGATGCTAGCAGTGCTTCCCAGGTGAGGAGGAGGCTACAAGCTGCAGATAACGCCAGACTTTGCTGTGCTCATACACACACTCGTGGCCGCCCACAAGCTCCCTCTGGCAGGGAGATGGGCTGAGTGTGGTTTGATGGCCCTGCCTTTGGTCTGATGAGAGCACCCCTGTCTGGTGAGAGCACCCATCTGTCCTTGCAGGGGCGGGTGCAGATACTTGTGAGCAGATGCAGGGTGCGAGCAAAGGGAATATGTGATGGAGAACTCAGACTGGCCAGAGGGAGGTGGGGACAAAGGCAGAGGGATGGAAAAGTGGTGGGATGGATGCAGTGGCCAGACCAGGGCTTAGCAGTTCTCATTAGCATCCTTTATCAGCTCAGAGGGTGCTGTTGGGGTCTGGGAGGCAGCGAGACCCCAGCCCTCTGGTCTGAGGGACCAGAGAGTGCCTGATCTTCGGGCCCAGGTGTGAGGGAGGAGCAGGAGCTTGGGGATGGAAAACGCCTGGTGCCCAGAACGTGAATTTTTCATGTGACCCAGAGGCCTCACTTGTGACAGCATGGGGCTGCCCAGGACCAGCTGAGAGAGGGAAGGCATGAAAATAGCCACTGAACCACCTGCTTCACAGCGGTGAGTGTATATGGGACGAAGCTGAAACCAGGATACATTTTTAATGACTCAGGCAGGGCTGGGTTTCTTTAAATAAGACTAGACAATGAATATGTGCTCCTGAAGCTGTGTAGTGCACCATGAATGCATTATTTACAGCAGCTTCTTCCTTGTCCATTCTAATTTTACATGGGTACTGGAGAAAGGGAAAGGACTCCGTGGTGTCTCATGGCCACCCACTTGTTCCATGTGACAGAGGTGAATTTTTGAGCTGCCAAAGGGTTTGGTGTTGATCTTTCCAGTGACTTGAGTCATGGGGAAAACAGCCATCCTAGGAATAGAGCCTGGTACCTAGGAGTGGAGGCAACTATGGCCTCAAGTTTCGTCTGACTGATGCATCATCCAGTCTTGATTGTGCCATTTTCTGCCTTCCCTCTATGGATGAAATGCAGGGGGGATGCTCTTAGGCCACTGCAGCCTCCCCTACACATGCTTAGCACTGAATCTCTGCTCCTGGCACTGGTGGAGGACCAGAAAGCCTTTGGGAAGTGGACAGTGACACATGATTCCAAGAGTGAGGGAGGAGGTGAATCTGCTCTGTGAAAATGGTCCTCAGCTGACCCTGGAAAGGGAGGATATGGAGCAGGTGGGAATAAACAGCAGTACAGTGGCAGAGCAGAGGTGGAGGAGTGCTCCAAAGAACACAAAGTTTCCCCGTGTCTCTTCTCCTGGCTGTTCCCATGGCTCCTGGTGGGACAGGTGTCCCTGCACCGTGTGGCAGTGATGCCATACCCATGGTAGCACATCTTGGAGACTTTGCAGGCCTGGGGAACCAGGCAGTGACTTTTTTCCTACCTTCAACATTACCCTGACTCCAAGTCTGTGCTTGGTGCACCCTGTGCAGGGATGTTGTGCTACCAGGGGAAGCACAAAGTGGTTCCAACACTCCTGAGTGGCTGCAAAGGTGGGATCAAAGTCTAGGAGCTGACGGACATGAGGCTGCTTTCCCCAGCACTGCCGGGCCTGGGGGGGTTGGGATGGCAGCTTGACGGCTTGGAAAATAGGCTGAGATGAAGGAATATCAATACGGAGAGCGAGCTGTTCCTGCTGAACAGCCCCGGGGCAGCTAACGTGAAATGCTGGTTGTCTCGGAGGAGTTGACAGGTGTCTGCATCAGGCATCCTGCTAATTAAGCACCGTCATGAGTCACAGGGCTGAGGGATGAAGGAGCTGGGAAGGAGCTCAGCCGGAGCAAGTATGGCCAGAGGGGATCTCTGCAGGACCTCCCTGCCCACCGGGGATGGACTGGTGCATGCATGATTTGCCGGCTGGTGGATACATAGTCATGGGGCGGGCGGGTCTCTTGGGAGCTGGGGATCAGCTTTGAGAAGAGCAGAGCGAGCCGTCCCACTGGGTGTCTGTCCTCCCCCATTGTGGCTGTGTGTCCTTCCCTGGCTCCCATGTGCTGGCACTGATGTCCAGACCGATCTCCTGTCACAGACCTGGCAGGGTCACCCAGAGCATCTCCCACACCCACAGCTCCCAGCACCCATCCCATCAAACCTCCTCCCAAATCAAGGGGTGCATCACTGCCAGTGTGACAGGCTGAGGAAATGAGGATATTCCCAGACTCAACTCTCTCCTGACCCCCTTCAAGAAGATCCTCTTCTTACTGAAATGAGCAGTGGTGCTGCCAGCCCAGCAAGGCCTCTGCTAGAAAATTCCCAGGAACATGAGCATGGCGGGGTGGAGGAAGGGGCTGCTTGCCCCTTTGTGGACACCGGTGATCCAGAGAGGGCCGGTAGCAGCAGGCAGAGGGTAAAAGCCATCCTGGAAGACAGCAAAGTGCCTTCCTTTCTGGGCAGAACCGGGAGTGAAGGAATGCTGCCACCCTGGTGACAGCCCCTGTGCCACCCCGTGTCCCTTCCCCGTGTGCCTCCCCAGCACCTTTTGCCACTGCCCTTCGTGCCTCTGCAGCTGTGATCCCCTGAAAAATGGCTCTATTCATTACCCATTTTATATCCATCCTGGATCCCCAGAGCTCCGCAGACACAGTTTGTTATCCTGCCTGTCAAGAAGCTTAAAGAGCTGCTGATGCCTCCTGGAAAACTTTGACAAACCCTCTGGTCAGACCCAGTGCTGCTCCCCAGCCCGGCTGCTCAGCCTTTCTGCTCCTGAGGCTGGATTAGCAAAGATGTCTGTGAGGATGGGAGGAGGGAAAAAACCCCACTGCTGCCATCTGGGCAGAGCGGATCCCTCCTGCTGCTCATGCCCATCAGGGGGATATCCTGGGACCGTCTGGGCAGAGCAGAGCTGCAGAGTTTGGCTGTGAAAGTCCCCAAAGCCCACATTTGGATTCCAGACTGTTCTCTGGGCCAGTCAGATTTCACAGCCCAAGGCCACTGGGTTTCTCTCATCCCTGTGTGTTCAGTGCAGGGGGTTTAAACTGGGGTTGCAGGTTCTGGGGGGTTCATTTTCTGAAAATTTTTCCACCTGTGGGTGATAACCAAGGGAGATGACATGGGCTTGACTCCTGCACTGTGCAGAACTCTGCCTTTTAGCAGAATTTTTTAGCAATCAAAAACTGCAAAGAGTTGAAAAATTGTGAATTTTTCTGGTTGTTTTTGCTCCCTCACCACTCAGACTGGGAGAGCAGAGTAGAAGAGCCTCCCCATCTCTTCGGGCTCTCTCCAGTGACCTAATCCTCTCCCGTTTAGTTTCTGGTTTTGACAAAGTAGTTATCAGGCTGCTTTTAGAGAACAGGATGCCCCTCAGTCTCTCTGGTAACACGGGCAAAGTGCCCCAGCGCCCCAAGAACAGTTTATCTCTCAATGTAATTTTGGGTGAAGCTGGGTAAGAAGCGCTGGGGAAGTGTTTAGCGCAACGAGAAGGAGCCGGGTGAATCCCTCACCCCTCGCTGCTGGGATTTGGGTCCAGCTGCCTCCGGAGCCATCCTCTGCCTCCAGCCCTTCCTCCCAGCACCCTGCGGAGCGAGGAGCTCGGGAGTGCTTTTGAGGTGCCACTCAAGCCGCTGTCCTCGGGGCACGGCCGGGCTGTCAGCCCGCGGGGGCTGGCGGGGAGGGGGGTGAGGATGCGCAGGGAGGTTGGGCATGAACAGAGCAATCGAAGCCCCACGGGAGGCAAGATAAAAGGCCAAGCTTCCTGAGATAACGAGGGTCTCTCTGCGGGGGTGAGGTGCCCAGACATGGGGGGAAGCCATGTGAGTGACAAGCGTGTCCCAGTGCCCGCTGGGCATGGTGTCGGATGAGCCATCGGACCAGCCATGGGAGCTCTGCGGGTCACTGGGAGCCTGAGGCTGTTTCCCACCCAATACAAACCCGGGATCTCCCCTGCCAGCTCCCTCCTGACCCTGTGCTGGGCCCTGGCATGCGGGGGTTCTTGGATTTTCTTCCTGTCTTCTTTTATTCCCTTCTCTCAGGGCTGGACCCTCCTTGGTGAACCAGGAGGGGGCTGGTGGTGCACTCTCAGCCAGGTGCCCGTTCTCTTCTCAGGTGCACCACCTTCGTTCCCCTTGTCACTGGATGTATGTGGACAAATCTATCTTCCAGCAAAAATAAATCGCTCCAGTTTCCTATCCCACGGGCGCACGGGAATGGTAGCACTGGCCCAGGGGTCGGTGCTGCTGCGTCACTCAGTCCTGCTCTGGGGAGGGAGAATTCATCCCTCTCTTTTTGCCTCTGCGGCAGGAGATGGCAGCCGTGGGACCAAGGTGCCCGGGCAGCAGCCCAGGGAGAAAGTGGATTTAAAAGCAGTGGTGGGAGATTGCCTGGATATCTCTCCCTTCTTTTTTATTCGTTTAAGAGGTTTCGCTGTCTCGGTAACTCCCCTGAGAGACAGGAGCAGCAGCCTCTTTGGATGTGAATACCTGACAAGTTTTTAATGTGAAAGGAATTCACTAAATTTAGTCTCTTGGAGGAAGGGAAAAAAAAAAAAAGGAGAAGTGTTTCTTTCAGTCTGGGGGAAGTGATCCAAATCCCAGCCACTTCCCTGCCGGCAGAGCTTGATGATGTCTTCTCTGTCTTGAAAGCTTTTAAGTCTGGGCCCCATGTGTGTCCCTGCACAAACAAGAGGTGGGAGAACGGCAGGCACTGATGCTGCGCCCTGGGGGAACAGGCCTTTTCTCAGCTCCCCTGGCCTCCTGGAAATGGATGCTGGTGAGGGCTTGATGAGGAGATAAATGAGAAAAAAAACCTTGCTGTCCAAGTTGCAGGGACATCATCTCTGCTCTCAGGTGGGCTCTGAGTGAGGTGTGAGCACTGAGATGCTGAGGGTGCTGAGGAGAGTGCAGCTCTGCTGTTGAACTCAACCAAATCACCCTTTTTCTCCTCCATTTCCCTCCCTACTCTCACTGGAGCCTCTGAAGGTCCATTTTCTTCTCTCTTTTGGTACTTGAGACTCACCTGTGCCTCATGCTCTCCTTCCATATCCTCTCCCAAAGTGCCCTGTGCTGCTCTCCACAGCTTTGGGGTTCAGTTCCTCCTGTCAGAGAGGGCAAGGAGCTCCTGTGTGTTTGTAGAAACACACACCTGCTGGGAGCTTGCAGAGGAGGCCCACGTGTGCCTGCACAAGGTGACCACACACCCTCCTTCAGAGACGGGGCAACTCCCTGATTCCCACGGTGTGTCCCTGCCTAAAGGACAAAGTATCCCTGTGTGAGAGCTGGTGGGGCTAAAGGTCTGGCTGGTTGCACCCAGGCAAACCCCGCTGAACGAACCACCTCGCACCAATTGCCCCCGTGCTGCAGCACACGGTGGGGTCCCAGTGGACCAGAACCACTTACAGCTCCTTCTCTTAATGGGGAGGTCTGGATAGATCCACTCCCTGTCGTTTCCATCCCAAAGATCTCTTCTGAAATCCGTGGATGCCCCAATGACAAACACTGTATTTATTCCTGCTGATTTTTACAAATGTCCCGCCCTGACGGGGAGATGATGGAGCATTTCCTTAGGGCCTACCCAAACACAGGCCAGGGGAGAGGCAGGGTGCCACGGTGGCACCGCTGTCTCCGGGAAGGGACTCTGTGGCTGGCACGGTGAGAGGGAAAAGTAGGGGAAGGTTACAAGAGTGGATAATACTGAGTGTGCTTAAAAGAGACAAACGACCACTTCAGACCTGTAATTAATCTTTTAAAATGTTTTGTATTATTTCTCTCCCCTTTGTAATTTTACTTTTAGGCGGAGTAGATGCGGTGCCAGTGGGGAGATGCTGAATGGACACCCGCGGGGAACGAAGTCCTGCCGTGGGGTGCAGGGGAGCGGCGGGCGAGGCCGCCCAGGTGGGTGCGGGCCGCTCCTCGCCCCGCAGCCCCTCCCGGTGGCCTCCGCTCGGTGACCGCTCCGAGAGAGCGCCCGGGATCCCTCCCCTGGCGGCATCGCCCCTTTAAGGGCGCCCGGGGGGCGGGGCCGCCGCCTTTCCCCC
>VZRR01001457.1:17465-40482 GCA_013398015.1 Oreocharis arfaki | reverse complement strand
GTTCGCTCTCGGCGCTGGGAGCCGCTACCGCTCCCTGTCGCCCGGCTCCGTCCAGGACCGTTCCCACCGCCCCTGCCCACAGACCCCCGGCGGGGCGGGGAGGGAAGGGCTGGGGGTCCTGCCCTCGTCCCTGAGGATCCTGTCCGCTGTCCTAGGGGAGCTGTGGGAGGAGGACGGGAGGTGCCTGGGGTAGACATGGAACGGGTGTGGGACGCGGGGAGAGGCGCAGGATCCCGGCGCGGCCGCGGGAAAGGCACCGCCGCCCCCTCCCCAGCTCCTGCGCTGTGAACTGCGCCGGGAGCCGGGCGGGGGAGCCCCGCGGAGCCCCGGGGGGGAGGCGGGCACGGCCCCGCAGCCGGCGGCTCCCGCTCTGGACTTCATCCAGCCCCTTGATCCCGGTGTTTCCCGGGCGCTGCCGCCCTGCGGAGTGTCTCGTCCCTCTAAATCCGCCTGGCTGACAGGGCACTTGCGATCCTTCTGGGTGCGGGCTGTGGGTCTCTATTTCCTCGTCCAGTCACCATGGTTGCATCGCAAGTGCACAGTTGCGCTTGACTACAGAAATTTGGCGGTCTTATTAAAGAATGCATGTTTCCTGCTTGCCGTAGTTCGGTTATGCGCTGCTGTAATTGTAGAAGAATTAATCGGTGCTTAGTGTAGCTTTCACCTCTGGAAGTCTCTGCCCTCCAAAATATTTGTTGTTCTTTATAAGTGTACGTACTGTACAGGATAAAGGTGCAGGGAGGGAATCATTGACATTTTTCACTTGACCCATTAGAGAAGGGTTGAGTTGAAGACACTGCAGTTGTACAAGAGACTCGTGGACTGCTGTCACAAATGGTAATGTGGGGACTCTGGGATGAGGCATAATGATTTCAATTTAGCTGAGACATTAAATAGGATTCTTTACCAATTTTCTTATTGTAGCCTGGTATGTGCCATGTCTAGCTTCACTTGAGACCCTCCAAGAATTATGTAGGAAGGAAAATCTCACATGTAAATCCATTGGAATCACCAACAGGAGTCTAAAGAGTTATGAGGTGGAATATTTGTGTGACTACAAGGTAGCAGAGGTAAGAGCAACACAGACCAATTTGATCACTCTTTCAGCTGAAATTTGGAAGCAAGCTAAAGATAGTTTTGCTCATAATATAAAGCAGCAGGCAGTGAGAACAAAGCTTTTACTGGCATCAAATTAAATATATTTTAAACATTGAACTGTAAACAGAAAGTGGTATAAACTGCTGCTTTCAGTATGTGGAAGGAAGTTACAGACATATTAGAATGTGAAATGTTCCTGAAATTACAGACATGTTAGAATATGAAATGTTTCACCTTTGTGTATCTGATGCTGATGCTTTAGGTGGTAGCCTGGTATGAATTATGATGCCTCTCCTTTATTTGCAGAAAACCATGTGTATTTCTCTCTTGCTTCTTTTAGTCTTTTTAACAAAGAATTAGGGCCATGTGCTGCAATTGGATTCCTGTGAAATTCAGTCTCAGGATTTGTCCTTGTTACAGTTAATTGCCCTTTTTAACTAAGTGCAAAACACATGCTGCTTCACTGTAAATACAATATTACATGTATCAAATTAATTACTGTTCTGAGGATGGTTGATATGATCAATAGTGGGGTTTAGACTTTTTTTCGCTAAATTTTGGATTTATTTTTTTTGTTCTGTATGTGATACGACTGCATTCTGCTTGTGCATACGAGCCATACAGCAAGTTAGCATAACTTACCACCTGCCTTGACAAACTAGCCTCCTCCTCCTCCAGGTATGCCATTAGCAATCAGAGTTCATCCCAGCTTTTGATTCCTTTACCCCTAGAGATGATATGTAAAGTATGCAAAGTTGTGCTGTAAGTTAATTTGCAAACAAAAACCTGGTTTTTCTCTTTCTCCCCAGTTGTAATGTTTATGGGGACATCAAGGCCTTCTGCCCTGTGTGCTGATCCTTAACTCCAGAGCTCTTATACTTGTCTGTGCTCTGTGATGCTGGATTTCAGCAACATGAACTCTGGCTAAATCTGTATCTGTTTCTGTATTTCAAGGGCAAAGCATACTATCTTGTGAAATGGAAAGGATGGCCAGAATCTTCAAATACTTGGGAGCCTCGGAAGCACCTGAACTGCCCTCTGCTTCTTCAGAACTTTCTTAGAGACAAGAATGAATACTTGTCTCGGGTGAGAGAAGGCAAAGCCCTGAAAGTGAGAAACCATGTTAAAACTTTGAAACCTGCAATTGCAGATTACATTGTAAAGAAGGCTAAACAAAGAATAGCTCTGCAGAGGTGGAAGGAAGAACTCAACAGGAAAAAGAATCATAAAGCAATGATTCTGGTAGAAAACACTGTGGATCTTGAAGGCCCTCCTTTAGACTTCTACTACATTAATGAGTATAAACCTGCTCCAGGAATAAATGTGCTCAATGGAATAACAACTGGCTGTGAATGTGCTGACTGCCCTGCTGAGAAGTGCTGTCCAAAGGAGGCTGGGTTTATTTTGGCTTACAATAAACGTAAGAAATTAAAAATTCAGCCTGGCTTGCCCATCTATGAGTGCAATTCATATTGTAGGTGTGGGCCTGACTGCCCGAATAGGATCGTACAGAAAGGGACCCCGTATTCCCTCTGCATCTTCAGAACCAACAATGGCCGTGGCTGGGGAGTAAAAACCCTCCAGAAAATTAAAACCAACAGTTTTGTGATGGAGTATGTTGGAGAGGTAGGTATGTATTTATCTCATATAGGTGAATTACGTACAGTCAAGGAAGTGTTAGATAAAATCATAATGAGCTTTCTCTCACTTTTAACACTTCTTGACTTCTTCACCCAGAGGGTGGCCAGACACTGGAACAGGCTCTCCAGGGAGGTGATCACGGCCAAGAGCCTGATAGAGTTCATGGAGTGTTTGGACAACAGTCTCAGGCACATGATGTGATTCCTGGGGATGTCCTGGGCAGGGCCAGGAGCTGGACTTGATGATCCTTGTGGGACTCTTCCAACTCAGGATGTTCTGTTATTCGACTGTATAATAGATCAGTCTGCTTTTGAGTAGCGCAATAAAGGGACGTTCAAGTCGACAGCAAAACTAGGTTGTCCAGAACATTACTTCATTCCCCAGCAGTTGTAAAAGGTCAAATGTAAAGAGAATTTTTATCTCATATGGCACTGAAGAATTATTTTAGATACATGCCCTAATAGTATTTCTAAAGGCAAGTCCTTAATTTCTTTCATGGCAATCATATTCTTCATTCTTCCGTGATCATCTTTATTGTAGTTTTTGCTGTTCCCAAAGCACAGTTGTTATGAAACTCCCTGCACAGTCTGTCAGTCTCTTTTCTGTTTTGTCTGTACTTCTACGGTAGTATTTCCAAGCATATTTATTAGTTTCAATTAACAGCAAGAATAAGACTCCTAGTATGGATGTTATCTGTTTGTTCAATCTCGTACTATTTCAAAGAGAACCTATATGTTATAAAATACAGACCTTGAGTTCCTCCTGAGATTTTATAATGCCCTGTGTTTGTTTATGTAGTTCAGCCTCTGCTCTACTCCAGGGCTCTTCACACCAGCAGTTCCTGGCAGCCTCTCTGTTACAGTGTGTTGCACGTCTACCGCAGATCTGCCTTGCTACTATGTTGACTCAAAGTATTTCCTTCTGTCCCTTTGTGCAACGTCCATGGTCTTAAGTAGATTTCCTCCATGCTTCCTGCCCCAAAGCTTTTAACTTCTCATGTTCATAAGTTTCTTTTAAATATACAAGAGGTCAGACATTCCAGATATCTCTGTTAATTCAGAAAGGTGGTGATGTAACTTTTTTGCTTAAAGGAAGGAGCATATATTTACCTTTTCACCTGAATCTACTTAATACCTGCTGCTGAGGTCTCAAATCTCATCTGTCAGTTTTTAGAGGGATTTGTTGTCCAATTCCGTCACATTTTCTGTCTCTCTTGCTGCCACATTATTATATCTTTGCTGAATCTGCACAAGAGAATGTGTTTAATGTGACAGGCTGCAGATGAAGTTGTTTAAGCTATTTCTTCTGTCGACAGTGACACACTCGCCCAATTGAATAGATTGAGCTTTGTGAAGAGATGTCTGTCTGAGCTGCCATGAATAGGATCTTTCATTGCAGTCAAAAATAGCAGGAAGAAATGCTTCTGGGAAGGGAGGAAATGAGTATCGGGCTGTAAATGTGGCTGGGTTTTAAAGACTGATACCTGTTGATCATCTGTGCAGAGGGAGAAGGTTGAATCTTGGTTTTGTGTGATGTAAATGAGGCTTTCTGGGTCTGTTGGAAAAAGTGTGTATATAGAAACTTTAGGCAGAAACAGTTGATTATATTGTCATCATCAAAACTATTAATAGAAGGTGCTCATATGTTTTTTTTTTCCAGAGACAAGGTAGTGCTGTGCATCAGCTGTAGACAAATTGCATCCAGAGAAGCCTCAGTCACTAATTAGTTCAGCTGTATGTACTCTTGTGTATTCTTCATTCATTAGATTGAATGCTATTTCAACATCAAAAACTTACAGTGGTATTTTTTATGAAGTATTTTTCTGACTTGATTGTGATTTTTGTTTTTATATAGTAATAGTTAATAATATGATGCAGGTTTCTTTTTTCCTTTTTTTTTTTTTTAGGTGATTACAAGTGAGGAAGCCGAGAGGCGAGGCCAGCTCTATGACAACCAGGGAAATACATACTTGTTTGATTTGGACTATGACTCAGATGAATTTACAGTAGATGCAGCTCGATATGGAAATGTGTCCCACTTTGTGAACCACAGTGTAAGACCTTGTTTAGTATACTAAGAATTTGGAGAATTATCCTAATTGTGCTAGAAATGTCTTCTGCTGTAAACATTTGCTTACCATATTCACAGTTTCTCTTGAGTTGTTTGCTTCATGCCAGCACAGTCCAATCAATCAGATGATGCAGTAAATAGAACAGAATACTTGGCCTTACTTGGATTGAGACTGCCTACAAAAATCTGGGAGAGAGATGCTGCTTGAAGTGGACATCCTATAGGACTGGAGTTTTCACTGAATCAGCTGGTTCTAGACAACCGAAATAGGGTTGGTTTGGGTGTGTTTTTTCCAAGTACGTGAAATACTTAACATGTGACAGGTCCTTAATAAAATTAGGTAGGAGTCAGAGATGATAGGAATTGATGTGTTATTTTGTAGCTGGGCAGGATGGAATGTTACTCTGAATTTCATCCTGCAAACTTGGTAGAGGAAAAAGAGAAAACTACTGAGCTTTCTTAATTATCTGCCGGGGAGAATTGTAATTTTCCCTCCTAATCTAAACTTTCCAGAGAACACAAAAGTAATTTTTAATGAGCAATTTTTTGTAGTGTTTTATTCAAGTTCAACTGAAGTACCTAAAGCAAGAAGGCTGAGCTGCATTTGTAAGGATTCCTGAACTAAAAATTATTACTTCTTACTGATCCAATGTTTGTGAGGTATGCAGTCAGTGTTCTACAAATACAGAAAATTCATGTCTTCAGGTTTGTGAGATGATGATAGTTGTATTTCATGCAGGCTTGCCAGGGAGAAACAGACAGTTGCTCTTCACTTTCACAAATACGAGTGAAGTATTCTCAGTCTTCAGTGTAAAGTTAAATGTCTGTAACTTCACTTCTGATTCTTTAATGTGTGATATATTTCACTGTTAAAGAACAAAAAAGCATGCAGATTTTAGCAGTCTCAGGGACTACTGACTTCTGACACTTAATCCAGAGAAAATGATGAAGTGGTTTCTAGTTCCTATTTAGTGACCTTCACCCTCCTTCTACCACCCAGCCCATGGCAGGGAATTCGGAAGCCAAGCAGGTTTGCAGTTGACAGTAGAAATTCATTCCTAGTATAAAGATGTTATCCCTGGCCTGGAAGCTATGCTTGAGCATCGATTCTGACTAGAGAGTGTGTGGGGCTCGATACACTAGGTTGGTTTTAGTTTTCTTTCAAATTAATTCTTTTTGTGGGTTTTGTTAGTACATACTAGCCTCTGAATGTAGCTCTAATTACTTTGTCATAATTTTTGTTGTCATCTTTGAAGGTGCCGGGTTTTTTTTCATAGGTTGTTGCATATTAGTGTAGTCTATGTACTGTGTAAAGGTTGCCTTGGTGGAAGGACTTGAATCTGAGCTATGAATGTTCTCCTGGAAGACTGTTTCAACTTGCTGATTTCAAAAGATAACTTAATTGCAGACTTCTGTCACTGAGACAAGAACCCATTCTTTCTTTCCTGTGACCTTGGTTTATTCAAACACTTCAGTGAAATTTAGTGTTAATTTTTCTAAACAGAAACTGCATTGATTTTTGCTTACAGTGTGATCCAAATCTGCAAGTCTTCAACGTGTTTATTGATAACCTCGACTTGCGTCTTCCTCGAATAGCGCTGTTCTCTACCCGAACCATCAAGGCTGGAGAAGAGCTAACCTTTGACTATCAGATGAAAGGTCTGCACATTTTTACGTGGTTCTTGTGGGAGTTTTGGGGTGCTGGTGGGCTTTACTGCAGCCTGACTGATGGTAGCATTTCAGCTCAGGCATGGCTTTTCCTAACACAGCTCTGGCTTTCAGAACAGTCATTGCTCATGATGTGTAGGGCAGAGAAGAGCACATCCAGAAGCTTTTGCCTGCATCTCTAGTGCATTGCCTCCCTCAGTGCTCCAAGCACATCAGGGAATTGTGGCTGGTGAAGCAAATGATTTTGGAGCTTTGTTGCAGGAATGCTCAAAGGAATGGTCAGGCTGCCCTTAAATAAAGCTTTCATTTATTCAAATTGGCATTTCAGGTAAACTAATTTCTAGGTGATCTGCTAGTGATAGTTACTAAGGCAATTGTAACGTCTCAGCAGCATGAGGCACCATAGGTTTGTCTCTGGATTCTGGTCTCTGTAGGCCTCAGTTGAAGATGTAGGTCCTATGGAACTGCTGTTTCAGCTGGGATAGAGTTAATTTCTTCTCAGTGGCTGGTACGGTGCTGTGGTTTAGATTCAATATGATAATAATGTAGATAACTCACTGATGGTTTGGTTGTTGCTAGTGGTGTTTTTGTCAACTCAAGGACTTTTTTGTGTCTCATGCTCTACCAGTGAGGAGTTACTCAAAAAAATGTATTAAAAAAAGCTGGGAGGGAGCATAGACAGATGACGTGAACTGGTCAAAGGGATATTCCACAGTACAGGATGTCATGCCCAGTGTAGAAACTGGGAAGTTATCCCGGAGGGGCTGATCAGAGTTCAGGGATGGCATCTGGGCATCGGTCAGCCATAGGTAAGCAGTTGAATTGTGCATCACTCGTGTTTGGCTTTTTCTTTTACTACTACTACTAATAATAATAATAGTAATCAGCATCAGCAGAATACAGTCATTATTACAATATTTTACTGTTTCAATTACTAAACTGTTCTTACCTCAACCTACAAGTTTTACTTTTGATTCTCCTCCCCGTTCCCCTGGGGTGGACACGAGTGAGTGTCTGTGTGGTGTTTCATTGCCAGCTGGGCTTAGACCATGACACTGACATTGAAGGCCAGTGAAGGCCAGCTGCACTCTCAGCTGATCCATGTGGATATTTGGGGGGTACAAAGCTCAAGTTTGAGTTTTGGATTCCAATGTGTATGCCAGATGTTGTACAAGTAGTCGTAACAAAGGTGTCAGTAGAATCTGAGTATAGCTTCACATGCAGCTCTTTGAACTGGGGTGTTAGAAGGCCTTTAGAAGCTGTTTGAATACTGGGCGTGATCTCAGTCTGTCTTTTAGAACTTCCTTACTTGTGTTCATCTGTTGCAGGTTCAATAGATCTGACTTCAGACTCTGCTGAAGGTCTTAGCCCATCCAAAAAGAGGATCAGAACTGTCTGTAAATGTGGAGCCATGTGTTGCAGAGGTTATCTCAACTGAGTTCGGGTATCCAAAGTCACAAATATTTTGTTCTTTTTTTAATGTGTTTTAAGAAGACTCTTCTTTCACACATATATTCAAGTATTCTTACATCTAATGTAAATAAGGATGGTGAAAACAAGGCATTGTGTTTGTAATTGAAGTGGCATTGGCCAAAGAAAGAGATTGTAGTGTTTCAAGCCAATACAAAACTGATAATGGGGATTAAAAATTCATTTTTCTAGAACAGTTGTTTAGGAAGCAGTAAAGTGTATGCAAAGAAAACTCTAAAATGTACCTTGATTCATAGAATCATAGAATAAGCTGGGTTGGAAGGGACCCACAAGGATCATCGAGTCCAAGTCTTAGTCCTGCACAGGACTGTCTCCAAGAGTCACACCCTGTGCCTGAGAGCATTGTCCAAACACTTCTTGAACTCTGTCAGGCTGGTCCTGTGACCCCTGCCCTGGGGAGCCTCTTCCAGTGCCCAGCCACCCACTGGGTGAAGAACCTTTTCCCAATATCCAACCTAAAGCTCCAGTGACTCAGCTTCAGGCTGTTTCCTCGAGTCCTGTCACTGGTCACCAGAGTGACTGGATCAGTATCTGCCCCTCTGCTTCCCCTTGTGAAGATGTTGAAGAGCACAACGAGATCTTTCCTCAGTGCCATGGTCTGGTTGACAAAGTGGTGTTTGGTCACAGGTTGGACTCAATGATCTCAAAAGTCTTTTCCAACCTAGTTGATACCAATACCTAATTGGTATTAAGAGATCCCGGGTGTAAAACTTGAACTTCTTAGCTAATGTTATGTAGAATTTTTTCAGTTGTTATGCTCTGATTTTTAGTTAAGATTCTGTAGGAGGACTGCAGTTCCACAGAGCATTTGTAAACATGGGATTGTCAGAAGTAACATTCACTGTTTGTTTTCATTGCAGAAATTTGGCAGTCGTGGCTGAAACAAGTTGCTGGCTACAGTTTGGAAATAGATAGCAAAAGGTTAAGGAGAGCAGCCCATTGTCTAACAAAGCCAATGCATTGTGGAGAGATGCTCTTGTTATCTGTTAGGTGCAAAAGAGCCCTGGGATTGATGTATATTCACAACAGGTTTTGGTTAATTTTTACATACTGTGTCTTTTTTACCTAGTGACAAACTTCTAAGATACTAGGCCTGTATTTTCTGGTTTCAAAAATGTTAACTTCAGTGAAGTTAGACTAGGGGTGAGTATACCCATTTGCTGTAGACATTTGTAAGATGTTCTTGAATGTAAAGGCTGAGAAATGAGCTGTTCTTCAGCTGCTTGAGTCATTTTTTTTTTCCTGATCATCTTAAAGTTGTCTCAATGTATTCATAACATATGCTAAGTTTTGCTTGGCTTCAAAACCACTGAAGAGCAGTTGAGGTGAGTGATGAGTGGAGTTACAGCCAAGGTCCATGCTCCAGGTATGATCCAAATGCTTTATTCTCATGGATTCAAAGCTCGTAAAACTTGCATATTGCTTACAAGTCACGTAAATGTTGACAGGGTCAGGCAGAATAATGTTGCTCCATAAATGGATGCTCCATAGCTGGATGCTGGCTATGTATCGTAGGTCAGCTAGTTACCTTTATAAGGTGCACAGCTGTTGGCTCAGGTGAATGAAGTCAAGTACCCAGCATGTAACTGTTTACTTAATTTGTTAGAAAATGCCTTAAATTCCATGTTAATTACTAGCACTTCAAAAAGAGCATTTCAATGTTGTTCCTTAAGAAGCACAGTTGCATTTGTACTGAAGATCTGGCTCTTTGGTAGCAAATGACATTTTATATGCTACTAGCCAAAATCAGTTTTAAACTTTTGGTGAAGAGCATGGGCCACTGGAAATGCTGTGTGAGTTTTGTAATCTGCAATACAGAGATACACGTTGAAATAGAGACTTTATATTGTTTAATGAATAGGAGGAAGTTTGCTTAGATTTAAAAGTATGTGATGTGATCAGGCTCACCTGCATCCACACAGTTGATAAACGTTGAATCTTGTCAGTTTTTATCATGCTATATCTCTAATGAATTTTTTTTTTAATTTAAAGTTTTAAGTGGAATGTGGAGCTTTAATGTCAGCAAACTCTAGATGATCTTGCATCGTTTGGAGTCCTTAGTGCTTTCCTTTGCATGTAGCTCAAATGAGCAGTGCATTCCATGTGGATGGAATCTGCAGTCTCCAGCTCCTTAATCCGCTGCAATCTGCAGCCTGTGCTGTCCCTGTAGGATGGAGTGGCTGTGGCAAGAGATGGATTCCTTACTCCAAGAGATGTATTCCTCAATCCTATCTCTAATGAACTGGGGGCACAGGGTGGGCCCCAGGCTCTGTCTCTCCCCATGCCCAGTTTGATTCAAATATTGCAAGGTGATGCTTTTTAGAAGGTAACAGTTGTGGCAGTTGTACTGGAGTGCAGTGTCTGCCTTTTCCAGAGGCAGAGAATGTTATCACCAGCACTGGAATAACGCTGCTGTTTGTTAAGGATATGTGTGTTATCTTCTGCCATAAATAAAGAACCGTTAATTTATGTTCTGGGAGGTAGCAGTATTTTGTATTTATTTGAAGGAAACCCATGGATCCAGTTTTCAACATAAGAGCCTTGAACAGTATTTTATATTTACATATTCTCAGTGTATTTGGATTGCAGTCACTGAATTAGCTTAATGGGACACTGTGTCACTTATAAAACTCCTTTTACTGTTTTTATGAGTTTGGCAGAAAACTGCCCAATTGGAAACGCAGAAAAAGCTGTTTTCAGTTTCTTAGGGAACCTAAACCAGCCCAGCTTCTGCCTTTGTTTTCCTTTGTGGTCTGTTGGCATCATCATGGTCACTAGTTCAGTTGTGTGTATGCACTTCCTGGGGGCTGGTGACCTGTCCTCCAGCTGTTCTTTTTTGTTGGTTTTATTTTTATTTTTTGGTAGCAAAACTAAAGCTGCAAGATCACCTGTAAGAAAGCTATTGTCTATTTATTTAATCTCCAAGTTAAGTCAATCTTTTGGTTATTTTTAATGTATGTTTTAGGAACTGTATTAGAATATGCAGTTTGTAAGCTCAGGAACATTTTCTTTTCATATTGTGTCATCTCTAGTATTGCTATCTTCCTATAGTTTTTGATAAAATAAATTAAATTTAGTTTTTCTCTTGTTGTTGTCATTCTTAAAAAAAAATTAGCCTGTTGAAATTAGTTGTAGCTGTAGAATTTGCTTTAAGACTGCAACCTCTTAATTCCTGGCCTGTACCCAAATTTTCTCGGACTGTAAGGACTCCAGCAGAGGGACCATGAGGAAATGATGTGTTTGCAGTTTAGGGCTGGTGAGAACAGGTATAAATTTACACTTTGCTGAAGCAGACTGGATTCCTGTATATTTGAGTATCCTGTTAAAGGCAGCCCTGAACTTCCATGCACAGTACAGATACGGTATGAGCCAACAGAAGAGGTTCTGCTCTGACTTTATTCACAGAGGTAGTTCCAACAGCAGTTCCACTCACACAGGCTTGCTAAAAAAAACCCCAAAGTTGGTAGATCACATTTGGAAATCAGGTTAACAAATCCCACAAACAGCAGGAAAGGTAACAGTGGAGAAATACATGGATCTTGAATATCCTTAAAATCATATCTAGATTATGGCAATGCTTTATCCCTCCTGCCTCTGTTTCTCATGGCAGAATGCTGGTTGGTTTAACATTCACATGTCACTAAACCTGGCATAACAACTGAAGGCACAGTCAGAGGGGAGAGGTGTCATGCTAAAGTATGTTTAATTCTTTGGGATTTAACACTGTGGATGGAAAGCCTCAGGCATTTTTAGATTACTTCTGTGGTTTGGATATTTCGTAGGCACTCCAGTTTAAGAAAAACCTGAATTATATTTCTATGTTAGAAGCTAAGAATTGTGGCAGAGAGTTATGATGGCACACGTGCATGGAGAATATATTGTCTTGATTTAAAGTAGTGAAGTCTACAGAATGTTGCAGAGGAGGTGAAGTTTTGTAGTACAAGAGCCTTAAGTAATGCAAGCACCTGTCTGGGATACCAGGTTACCTTCTGTGGCTGAGTTACCTGCCAGAGCAGGACAGGGCTGGTAACCTGGGAACCACAGGATTTTATTTTTTTCTGAGGAACCATTCAGAACAAACCAGAACACAAAGGAACTGGTGACAAGTTGTTTGCAGTGAGCTGGAGATGAAGCACAGACAGTGGTGTGCAGTACCTTGCTCAGGAGTTAAAGCTCAGTGTAAAGAGCTTTACTTTCGAAATGAACAATTTTGAAATGAACAATTTAAAACAAATTTAACCTCCTCACAACATCAGTAATTCTCCTATCTGGTCTGCAGTTGTTTTTTAAAATTAACTGCAGTGAATACTCATTAAATTGTTGTAATAATGGGAATAGTGATTAAAACTAAATTACAACTGCCATGTTTGCATGGTCATTCTTAGGTGTTCCTCCCCACAGTTAACAATGTGGTATTTTATTAATACCTGAGATCACATTAAAAGGCAAACTCTTAGAGCTCATGATAAACACTAAATTTCATTTAGAGTTCTACTCTTAGTTTTGTCTGGTCCATTTTTTATCAGCTTACAGTCCTGGAGAATTGAACCTTGAGAGGTAGAAGGCTTTTACAGTCCCTCCTGGGAATACTTCCTTTTCAGTATTTCATGGAAGGAACAATAAAGTTACACAGGCTGCAGATTCCTAATTCTGGCAGTAAGATATTTCTGAAAAAAGCATGACTCAGCATAGCTGCAGATAGTAACCAGCAGGAAGAGAAAAAGAATTCAGGTATTAGTAAACATGTTGGGTATTACCACAAGGTA
The DNA here is from genome assembly GCA_013398015.1 of Oreocharis arfaki. Lineage (NCBI taxonomy): Eukaryota > Metazoa > Chordata > Aves > Passeriformes > Paramythiidae > Oreocharis > Oreocharis arfaki. Next base: position 27,748 of record VZRR01001457.1, on the reverse strand, counting down.
ATCAGTTACACCTGTTCTCGGGAGACTTTTTTCTCACTGATTATGTTTTCACCTGCTGCGAGCTTCTTGTATAAATAGTGCAGTTTATCTGGCTGAGGCGCTTCAGCATCAGGAGTCAAGGGAATTTCAAAGTCAGAGGAGCTCTGGGAGTCCCTCCTCAGCTCCAGATCAGGAGTTCTGGAGCTGTCACTTATTTCTACCAGCACATCCTGAACGTGGGAAGCACCAGCCTCTGCGGCTTTCTCACAGCCTTTGCTTTTCAAGCCACAGGCACCATCGTGGGCACAAGGTCTCTTCTGCCCCGGTGGCTTCCCCCTGCTGCTGTCCAGCTGAGTGTCCCTGGGAGTTTCCTGCAGCACAGGAACCACTGCTCTGCTCCCACCTTTGCTGAGGTCCAGGGCACTCCTCTCCTGGGAGGTGATGAGCACTGTGTCCATTTGGCTATCCCAGCCCTGGCTCCCCTGCTCTGATATGTGTGTTGACTGAGAAGAATTTTGGGAGGAGATGTGTGTTGAGTCACTTACTCCATCTGAATCGCTGAAGAGTGACTGGGACCCGCCAGCATCTGCTGAAGATGGGATGTTGTCCTCATTTTCAGAGCTTTCTTCTAGTTTATTACCTGTAAAAAATTCATCCCAGCAAGGGACATTGGCATTAGACTCCTGCTGGTCACTAGTTACTCCATTGAAATTGGCTGTGGAAGTGGCATCTGGCTCATGGGAAAGAAATTGAACTGTATTTTTTTCAGATTCTTCTTCATCATCTTCATCATCATCATCATTTGATTCCTCACAGTCCACGAAGTCTACCTTGAGGGAGGTGTAAGTTGTGGTCCCTTTGTAACTTTCTGTGCCCTCATTAATGTTTCCTTCAGCATTTTCAGACTGTCCTGTGCTGGAGGGCCTGCTCTCTCCTCTCTGCTGTTTTGGAATCTTAGGCCTTGTAGAAATTAATTCTGAATCAAAGAGATCATCTTCATCTGGGAAGAAACAAACAGAAAATCACTAAGGAAAGTTCACATCTCTACTAAAATTTTGTTGAGAGCAAAGTTTTAATAAAGATTAATTTAACATAAATTGAGGAAAATGTTCTTTAACCCAGCTGGAGATTTTGCAGGATAATATTGACAGTGTTTGCCTTGCCTAGCACAGGGACAGTTACAACAAGCTTTCCTAGGGCTGATCTAGGACTGAGAGAAGGAACTCCATCCAAAAACTTACAGAGATATTGAGCATTACGTGCATTTTAAGGCTGCAAACAAGTGTGTTTTTACACAATTAGTACTCTCTCACCATCCTAATACCTAAATTAATGTAATTGCTATTTTTTCTTTCCAGCTGTTGCTTTGAACACACAGTCAGACTGTGGTGAACACCAAGGCTTTTGGCACTTCTGCTTAGTCTCAGACTTTGATTTAAGGTGCAGTAGCAGCAGCAGAACCTTTACCTGTATCAGATAATTCTCTCTTGTGGGCTCTCTTCAGTGCTCCTAAGGGCTTGTACCTGGGTTCCATGTTTCTTCTATATGACCTGCATAATGGCTTTAATCTGAGGAGAATGAGAAAAGCAGTTATTATTTAGAACCCAGCAGATGCTTTCAGGAGCAAAAGTAAATCTTTTAACTTGTTTGACGTGCACTGCTCCATGCCTTTCACAGGCACTGCAGCAAAAACGTTAAAGCAAAGGCAGCAATACCTAGGGCAAAGTTCTTGATTTATTGGTGAACTCGAGCAGCTGAAAGGCAGAAGTCTGTCCTTTCAATATATTTACCTTAAAACATGCACATTGTTTGTAAACTATCTTGTAGTTCCTTATAGAAGACAAGCTGACAGGGTTCAAAATCTGACTGCAGTTTTATTCAGTGATTAGTAAGTGGAAGTCTCCTTTCTTACTAAGGAAGAAAGGAAAAAGGAACAGGAATCTTTGTTCTGTCCAGACTGAGACAGCACAGCTCTCCTGCTCCCCGAGGGCCTTTTTAAGCTGCCAACATCTGCAGCAGCACAAGAGAACTGGCCCCTGATGCTCTGCAGAGGGGAGGAGTTCAAGTCCCCAGAGAAACCCTCTTTAAAAGAAACTTCTGAGAAATAGCAATGAAAAATAAAAATGCATCAGAGAACACAGTGAGATGAATGTGCATTCAGCTTCCTCCCAGAGTTTACCAGCAGAAAAGCCTCTACATAGAGACGGAAGTAGAATACAAACTCTGAGACTCAGCTCAACATACGTGTGCTTCAGAAAGCCCAAGTCTGTGGGACTGAATATAGAAAAAAAATCTGAATTATCAGACAAGTAAAGCAAAAGGCAGTGGCCCTCCTGAGAAGATAGGATTCAGGAGGGGAATTGTCCATACAGGAACAGAGTTTGGATCACCTCTGTCCAGCAGCCACTTGTCACTTACATTTCCATAACTTTGTCCTCTGTTGCACCTAGTGGCAGTACACTGGGATACACATTCACAGGACAGATATAGCTCAGGAAATCCTTGATCTAAATTCCAGAAAAGAAGAAGCAATTTAACAAATTATATCAACAGTTAAGAATGCCACTTAAAGGCAGCACTGATGCAAGCACATCCAAAAGTACTACTAGTAGTCTTAAGTAAAGACCAATGTAGCCCATGACTCTGTCAAAGTGGGTATCTCTGGAACAAGGAAACAGGCCTGAAAGGATGCTGAGAACTTAGCCTCAGCTAACACCTCACTGCAATTACCAATTACTACACAGACCATCACTTTCTCTGAAAGAAAAGGCTGGGCAGACCTGGAATGTGATCCAGTGCTTCCCTGTCCTTACTGCTGCTGATCTTTTCAAAATGCATTTTCCTTACTGGACTTCAAGTCTCCAGTTATGCAGATCAGGTATTCCTTTCCTCCTCCTAAAGTCTCTCTTCAGTCCCCTGTAAAAGCCCATTATGACAAAACACATTGTTTTCTCCAAGTCTTACTGTGTTGTCTTCTAGATGATCTCCAGTAAATTTCTTGAAGAATTGTGTCCAGTTTGGGGCACTGCTGCTGAGGCTTTTCCAGTGCTGAGCACTGGAAACACTTGCAGGTTGCAGATTACACACCTATCTGTTACAGACAGTACGACTGTCCAGGGGTGACCCATGTTATTGTAATTTTGTATCCAGCAGCTATTTACTGTTATTTTTTGCCTATTGCTGTTCTGCTTGTTAGGAAACTGTTATTTTTTCACTTCTATCTACTCCTTATTCATTCCTTATTGGTGGAAAGGGATTGGTTGAACCTATAAAGGGAGACAACTCGTTCCAGAGTGTTCTCCCTTAAATTGTCTCAAACCAAGACAAGGACCCATCTATTTTTGCATGTGGAGGTAAGAATGTTATAGTTACACTACCCCCCATATTCCACCAGCAAATTCCACACTGGGACCTCTATTTAAAATTCTGCATGGCAGAGCAAATTTAAACCTATCTAGGACCTTAAAAAAAGTACTGCCTTCCTCCATTTTGTAGTGCAAGACTTTGTGACAGTTCATTGTTACCACTGATCCAGTTTCAGTTCAGTTTCTTAGGAGAAAGAAGTGCTTTTAGAGCTCATTATCAAGTCATGTTAAATGAAAGTGTGTGATTGTGGGGAGGATACTGCCATGACCTATTTCCTTTTACTTTTTAACACAGGAAGAGGGGCAACAGCGGCAGTCAGGATGTGAGAAAATTCTATTTAAATGTGTGGGAAGAGAAAAGAAGGCAAACCCACCCAAATCTGAGTCTCAGTAGATAAACAATGTATTGTAAACCAAAACTCCATACATTAAGCATTGCAGTTACACAATAATCTAAAATAGAAAGGCAGTCAGAACAATTGTACCAGTGACCTATACATTGAGAACAGAGAACAGGAAATAGGCTTCTAATCCTGCCCTACTTTAACAAGTTCCTCTGCAGCTATATTAAAACAAATTTTTCTGTCTTCAGCATTCAGAACTTCCTATCCCCTTATGTCTTATTACTGACAAGATTTCTTTTATTATAACAAGTCATGTCATCCACTCCAGAATAATCAAAACTCTTTTATATTTCCTTAATCAATGTATATTCAGTACAAGTATACAAACCTCGCTGTATGAAGAGTGGAAAGAGAAACAAGCTCTGTACATTCTCTCCCCAGTCCTAAGAAAAACAGAGAAGGCACAAAAATTAGGTAACTGCTCTTCATCCTTGGTCAACAGACCAGTATAACCTACTCTTAAAGTCCATTCTGAGATTCAGTTACACAAGTATCAGGCAAGATACAAACCTGAAACAACAAGTTTCTGTGTGGCCTAAATGCTCACCTCACTATTACACTGGTTTTCTTTTTCCTTTCCCCAAACCACATTGTGGAGGGTTTGATACTGATTATGTGCAGGGGAGTGCCATTGTGGCAAGTCATCCCACAGGGCAGTCTGTTCCCTCGGAAGCAGTCCTCATCCTGTCCAACGGGACACAAAATTTAGTTCAACAGTGACCTTTTTTACCCAGAAATTAAGCAACATAGTATCTAGCCAAACCACATTCTTCTCTCACTTATAACTCCATTGAAAGACCTTCTCACACCTTGCTTCTTTAGTGCAGCTGGCAAAGCAAATCAGTCAGAGAGACCAATGCCCCAGTGTGCCATCTCGGGTTCTACCCGTCTTCCAAGCTGGAGCCTCCAGCCTGACAGACATCCCAGAAAGGGAGGGCCCCATGCTAAAACCACACAGTGCGTGGCTGCAGCAGGCATCATCTGAGCCTCTTTTGATACACTGAAGTGGATAATACCTGATTGATCTAGTATTGCTTGTCTCACTTCACTAAAAACCACAAATTTCAGGTTTCAGATGCAATTAAATTATTTCTAGCATAAATTAATACATTTTTTCCTTTGTAAAAGGAAAAGATTTTAAAAAAACAAAACACCCAAAAACTTCAACCCACTGACTAAGGTTTTCACTGTGCTTTACATTAAGTCACCATTTAACCAGTCTTCATTAACCCAACAGGTCTCAAACATCAGCAGCTTTAACCACACTTTCACAGCAAAGTCAGGGGAGGCTTTGCAGATGGAACGCACCCGAGGATGTCGACAGGCGTGAATCTGCGTGTGTCGGTCTGTGGTAACGTGGCACAGGATTTCTGGCATGTTCCTGAACATATCAAGTTTGTTCATGTGCACCTAGAGAAAGCCAGAGTTTACTCTTCAGCAGTTTAATGTGTTTGCCAGACTGCAGCTGGAGCAGCTATACAGATGTGATTCTGCTCTCCCCACGTGCTGGCAGGCATTTACATTATTATTCCCAATAATGTCCAAGCAGAGATGCGTCAGCCAAAACTTGGACATCTAGAACAAGTAGAACATACTGCCTATGCTGAAGATGGATGAATATTCACGAGGAAGTCAGAATATATCTACTAACTATTAATGCTGTATGCAAATTACTTTTATCATTCACAAAATAAAAGGGAGAGAGGTAAACACTAAGCCTGAAAACTGGGAATTAAATTCTTTTTGGAAAGTCTAGATGTTCCAGACTGAAGCCAACTAGTTAACTCATTTTGAGCACAACTGCACTTCTTAAGAGAAGTTAATGAAATAGGCATAACTGTGACCTAGAGCAGCCCTCTGAACAGCCATTGCCAGCTCAGTGACTGGCCACAATCATTACTGAGGATCTGTTCCAAAGCAACAATTAGAGAAACATTACCTTGATTCCGAGTTCCTCACTGAGGTTTATGAATAAATACTCATATCCATAAGCAGCTTTGCAGTTCAGCCACACAACATGATTACGAGATAGCGAGGTCCAGCTCCGCACTAACTCCAAGATCCCATTTAAACACTCCTCCTGAAAAGTGTAGAAAATGCTGTCAATCATCTTGGAGGATACTTCCAAAGTGCTGTGATTTGGTAATGCAAAGTGGCATTGCCTTGCAAGACTCACCTAACAAAGGGGTGGTGAATTAACAATTTTAAGGGCTTTTCCTCTCACAATTTATTTAGACTTACCCGGCTTGGTATGTGATAAAACTTGGGATCACAAAAAGTAGTGTCCAAATACACACTCTGGATGTCTTTTACTCTGGAGGACAGAAATGTGATATCAGAATAAACACTGCATCACGGTGCTAAGATATGCCACTTCTCTCTTCAAAAGGAGGTAATTCTACCTCTTTATTACAAAGAATAAGTCAAAGGGGGCTTGTAACTGCAGTATTGCAATTATATTTATTAATTATAAAATTATTAAATTTAAATAAAAAATAGAGGAAAAAATAGTATATTATTCCCAAATTGTCAATGCCATATGAATGTTCCTAAATCCCACAAATAGCTCACCCGGTCCCTGAATGCAAAAGCTCCATTCTGGCTGCTTCTCCTTTTGCAAGCCTGAAATCCCCTGTGTACAACACAGTGCCATTCTCACCTTCAAACAGAAACCTGCAGACAGCAACACTTGGGTCAAACCCATCATTAAATACCAGGTGGTGAAACATTTCAAGTATTGAAAGGACATACATGACCGAACCTGGACAGTGACCAGCTGGCAGAAGTGTCACCACTACATCTTCTTTCTGGAAGAGAGAGGTTAGCATTATTTTCACACTGTAGTAAGTACTACCAGTACTTTTGTCAGCACAGTGAAAGCAAGGCATTGCTCTCCACAGCCTCCTGCAGCATTTAGCATTGCTTTTAAACCCAGAGAGCCTTGTCACATTGTGCTAAAGAGCAACAACCATCATGTCACAGCAGAAGAGAGGACCAAGGATTGTATGGTGCTTATAAGGCAAGTTAGACAGAAGACACTTCTACCTCCTTGGCTCCTGGTGAACAGGTACAGAATCACAGAATAGTTTGGGTTGGAAGGGACATTCAAAGTTCATCCAGTCCAACTCCCCTGCAATAAGCAGGGACAGCTTCAACTACATAGACTGCTCAGAGCCTCATCCTGACCTTGAGTGTTTCCAGGGATGGGGCATCCACCACCTCTCTGGGCAACCAATTCCAGTGTTTCACCATCCTCATTGTAAAATGCTTCTTCCTTCTATCTAGTCTGAATAGACCCTCTTTTAGTTTAAAACTATCACCCCTTGTTCTGTCACTACAGGAGAGGAGGGGCACATACATTTTAAAAATAGCTTGTCCACTTTGGATGTTGCAGCTGTGTTTCCTGTACTCACGTAAACAGCATTACTGCCCATGACTAATATGAACCTTTTTTCCCTGTAACTTACCTCACCAGATGTTTCATCTTCTAAAGAAATCTGAGTTGGAGTTTCAACTTCCAATGCAACCTGTAACAAAATGATTAATTGCATTATAGGATTCCTATAGAGAGGAACATTAATTGCATTATAGGTTCCTATAGAGAGGAACACTCTGTTTCATGTTTATGTCTAGGTTTTCATCATGTAGACATCTCTAGCACTCACTGTGGCTAACGCTAAGCCTGTAATATTAAACCCATTTTCCCACAGTAAGTCATAAATTTCCATTTCCCGTGGAATAAATTTTCCTAAAAGTTATCTAAAAATTAAATGGAAATACCTCAACCAACGTATGCATACCTAAAAAAGTTAGAGCACGTTGGACTTATGTCAGCAACAGCTCTTGTTCCTCTGAACAGATCACATGCCTGATTTTCGGATGACTGCAAAGCCCAAAACATCCACAGCACAACAGTGGATTTTGCTAGGACAGCTCTGTGCCGCAGCACTCCCCACTGCCCCCTATTACCAGAAGCACAGCCCACAAATCACCGGGAGCATGTATTCCTGTGTTTGTGAAGAGAGAATTATTTTTACTTGTGTAAAAAAACTCATGATCAATTTCATAATGCCTGCATCTGCAAAGGGAAGGAATAACTACAAGTCACACGTGTACGTAATACTGATCCCTTGCAGTTTGGCTCCAAACACTGGAAATCATGTAAAATTATTAAGTTCTTCAGTGATTTTATACTAAAACTTCTTCATGTTATAGTCCCTTTTCCAAAAATCAAAAGGAAAATCATATAACTTCAGATTACATAGACTCCAAGCAATAAGAGACTTTAAATGAAGCAAAAGAGAAATTAAGGACCGCAGCAAAGAGACATGAGCAAGGTAGGGAAACAAATACACATTCAAATGTACAAATGATCAATGTAAAGATGAAGGGCATGTAAAGCTGAAGTTGAGAGAAAATGAAAAACTTTGTGGAGGGAAAAATAATTAAACAACAAACAGCAATAAACCAACCCCACATAGCAAGCAGCAGGAAAGGCACATTGTTGGAAGTACTTAAGCCCTGAAACACTGTATCAACACCAATATTTAGACACTTCCGAGGAGTGGAAAGCTGCTACTTTCTGACAATCACTGCTTGGAAAGCGCTAATTTCAAAATAAACAAACTCACAATATGATTCTCCCAAAACTTGTATTTCCAGTTAGTCAACAACAATTCCTTAGTTACTGGTGAGCAGTATAGTTTAACTTTCAAGCTGTGAGGAGACAAAAACACAGATAAGTGTTTTTTAAAGTAGACACGAGGAACAATCTAATGACACATCAGCATCCGGCAGCCAGTACATCAACCTTATACTCAGAAACCTCTCATGCGAGGAGACCTGCAGAGCTGGAAGCCTGCAGGCTTCTCTTCAGCACAGCAAACCCAAACTTACCCCTGTGTGCCCCTGCCTGCCTGGCTTTGTGTAGACACAGATGCAGTGTGTGGTTCATGGTCATGACCTATCTGCTTGTTTCTATACCCCAGCACACGCCCCTGCAACAGGCATTTGGGACAGTCAGCACTCAGCAGAACACAGGATACTCCTTATGAAGCTTGAGCTTGTGCACAGAGACCTGATGAGCAAAGAGAGATTCTCTGCTTGCATCTGAGGAGATGCAACACCTACTCCAATAAACAGAGCCTAGGAACTGGTCCACAACCTCCCTGGGCCCATTGCCATGTTTGACCATCCTCATGGTGATAAAGGTATTCCTTGCCCTCTCCTTATGAACCTCCATGAAGAGTCTGGCTCCATCTTCCCTACCCCTCCCTGCAAAGAGTGATACATGTTTGCCTCCCACTCCTAAGGCTGAAGACATCCAGCTCTCTCAGCCTCTCCTCACACACCACAACCTCTTGCCCCAGACCAGTGTGGTGATCCTGGTCCAAAACACCTGTTGGTTTATCATCCAGGGGAGCCCAGGACTGGACTCAGTATTCTGGAAAAGTCTCACAAAAGCTGGCCAGAGGGGAATAACTGTCTCCCTCAAACTGCTGGCTACCTGCTTGCTTATACACCTCAGAGAGCACAGCTGGCCCCCTTCACTGGACAGGCATAGCCCTGTCTCTGTGTACCAACATTTCCAGGGAATAACAGAGAGATCCTCATGAAGCTCATTAACATCATGGAATTCAACAAGGCCAAGTGTACCTCAGACTGGGCAACCCTGGTATCAAAACAGACGGAGGGATAAATGGGTTAATAGCAGCCCTGCAGAAGACTTTGGGGTACTGGTGGATGAGAGGCTGGACATGAGCCAGCAGTGTGCATTTACAGCCCAGAAAGCCAATCGTATCCTGGGCTGCATCACCAGCACTGTGGGCAGCAGGACGAGGCAGGGGATTCTGCCCCTCTGCTCTGGTGAGACCCCACCTGCGGTGCTGCATTCAGCTCTGTGACTCCAGCACAGGAAGGACAGGGACCTGTTGGAGCAGGTCCAGAGGCCATGAAGATGCTCAGAGGGAGGGAGGACCTCTGCTATGGAGACAGGCTGAGATAGCTGGGGTTCTTCAGCCTGGAGAAAATTCTGGGAGAGACATCACTGCTACCATTTGATATTTAAAGGGGGCTTTTAAGAATTATAGAGAGGTACTTTATACAAGGACATGGTGGGGACAAGGGAGGGTGACTTCAAATTGAAAGGGGGCAGGTCTAGATGAGCTCCAAGGAAGAAGTTTTTTACAATGAGTGAGGGTGGTGAGGCACTAGAACAAGTTGCCCAGAGAAGTTGTGGATGCCCCATCCCTGGAAGTGTTCGAGGCCAGGCAGGACGGGGCTTGGAGCAACCCGGTCTAGTGGGAGGTGTCCCTGTCCCGTTCCCTCCCTGTCACTTATGGCAGATCCCCACGCTGTTTTGCTCACGCTTTGCCGCGCACCAGCCGCCTCCCCCGAGGCCGCCCCGCCGGCAGCCCGTACCTGCCCTCCAGCCTCCTCTTCAGGGCGGTCGCCCGCAGCCCCTTCATGTGATCTGGGGGGAGAGGCACGGGGTCAGCCGGGGGACACACGGGGCGAGGACGACACACGGGGGGGG
>VZRR01001457.1:0-16952 GCA_013398015.1 Oreocharis arfaki | reverse complement strand
GGGCCGCCTTAAGGGTTGGGTGGGCGGGTTGTGGCCATGGCGGTGGGAGCAGGGTGAAGTTACGGTCTGATGCAGGCGGCGACGCCTGCCTGAGTACCTCGGAATGTACAAGGAACTGTCGAGTAAAGTAGGTAGAAGTCACTGGAAAGAGGGAAAACTTAGATTAGGTATTAGGAAGAATTTTTTTACAGTGCAGGCGGTGAGGCACTGGAACAGGTTGCCCAGCGCGGTTGTGCTGGCCCAGTCCTGGGATGATTCAAGGCCAGGTTGGACGGGGCTTTGACCAACCTAATCTAATGGAAGGTGTCCCTGCTCATGGCAGGGGGTTGGAACGAAATTATCTTTAAGGCCCCCCAACCCCTTAACATCCTATGAAATCTTTCACTGACTCTTCTGAGATCCCAAGCAGGTACTGTGTTTGCTGACGTGGTTTAAGTGATGTAGGAGGTACAGCCGTGTCCTCCCGCTGCTCTGGCCCAGGGCCTCTCCTGCCTGGGGACATGGTGCTCCTTGCTGGGCTGAGGATGCAGCAGGGCCCCCTGTCCTGCTTGATACTCTGGCCTGGACCCAGGGTGCCCCTACTCTTCAGCTTCAAGTTTGTTGGTGAATATGGGTGTGCACCTTATGTATACCAAAATGGGTGAAGATACAGGCACCACTCCTCCCCAGCACCAGGCACACAGGCTGTGACCCACGGTCCTGCTCCACCTGCTGACATGGAGCCCCTCACTCATGACAGCCCTCCCTCAGTAGCTAATTTTTCAGGATGTATGCTGTTCCTGCTCCAGTGGCTGGAAGTTAAGTACCCCCATCTGTTCCGGCAGCTGATCTCACAGGCTGGAGGTGCTCATACCCCCAGCCTCACTCCAGGAGCTGGCACCAGTGTTCACTCACACACAGGTCTCACACGGAGCTGGCAGTTTGTCACTGCAGCACACACATGTGGAATACAGAGCTTATGCAGAGAGACAGTTAAGATTTAAGAAGAGAATACAATAGGGCAGGACAACCTCTGATGACCAGGTGTGGGACTCAGCCAGGCATGTAATACTGACTGGCCCTGTTTTACACAGGACAGGCTTATTTTATACTCCTTTCTGTCTATTCCCATCTTTGTTTCTCACTGCTCCTGCACATTCCTCACAGATCTATAGAGTTCCATGGATTCCCACACCTCTCCAAGTCTGGTCCCCCTGGTTAATAGTCTTACCAGTGCAAAGTCCAGGTTGATCTCCCTGGATGTCATTCCTGTAGTTTCCTGATAGCCCATCTGTTAGTGCTAGAGTTGAGGTTTGTTCTCTGTGTTTGCTTTGTCAGGTCCTTGTCTCCGTACATTTTGTTTGTTTCCCCCTTTTTTCCAAATTTCTGAATTGACAAGGTCTTTGATCAGATAACCTTGCTGGAATAAACATTCTCACACTCTTCACATGCCACATGACTGGCCAGGTGTGATTCTCACCACCACCTTCCCCATTTGCTGCTCTGGTTTGAGTCCCCATTTATTGTTTTATGGCTTCCTCCCTTTCCTGTAACCCTGTGATGCAGTGAAAATGGTCCTTGAGCAGATGCCTTAAGGGAGCAGACATTCTCTTCCCACAAACCTTTACAGCTTGTGTAACTGTTCAGGAAACCACTATCTGTGAGCCCAGGCTAGTTAGGATTCCACAGTAATTGTGTTATGATTAACATTAAAAAATGTGTTCCCAAGGCCAAAACACTCGCTGTTTACCCTAAATTAGGAGCAGGCAAATATTGTCATCTTAGCGAAGTCCACTTCACTGTTCAAAAATTCCGTCTAAATGAAAAGCGTTAATATTAAACTGAATATTTTCTTACCATTCTCTTCTTTATTTGCCTTTATCCGTCTGTTGTCTTTCACCTCTTCCCTGAATTCCTGGCTGGAGTACAGCTGTCCCTTGCTCTGGTGCAATGAAAACAGCTCTATGCCTGGAATTTGGACACACAATAGACAAAGAGTACCATTTTCGAACAGCAGCCCAAAAATATCAGGATGGTGTTTCCATTGTTCAAAGTCACCAAGCTGGAACTTTCAATATGTGATCTTTACTTCTTGGGCAGGAACGCCTGTGGACAGGCACTGGGAATTAATGGTGACTCAGGAAGTGCCAGACCTACCTACGTGTCTCGAAGAAAAACATTCATTAGGTGAATCCAGCACGTCCTGTAAAGAAGTACTTAACACTAATGACATGTAAGTTATCCCGAGACACTTACATTCATTGTGGCTTAGCATTTATTGAGATCTAATGTTATTCCTAATCATATTGACTGTCTAAAGTCTATATTGACTGACAGCAGTTCTCATCAAACACTGATGAACAAATACAGAGCTTGAAAAACCCCGTGATGGCTGCAAAAGAGCCCTTTGCAGCACAGGAGAAAAAGAAATACTTTGAGATAGATATCTCAAAGACTACCCTAAATATTAAGAATAAGGATTTGTGCTTATACTGCTAATTTATATTTGACACCTCATAACCAGGTGGGAAAATTACTTTTTTATTTCAGTAAATGGCTACTTTCCATTACCAAATGCTGCAGAGCCTGGTAAAAGAATGCTTGGAGTACTGAACTGCAAGAAATGGTTGTGTTGCCAGAAAAATGCCCTTTTACATATTTTTATTGATCTCTAATAAAAAGTGTATTCAGTAAGAGATGAAAGGCCCTTTCTTTGTCTCCTGATGGCTCTGATACAAACAGATGACAGGTGTGCCGGCTTCTTTCTGCTAGTTCCACATCTTGATAACAATAATTCTTGATATAAAGATTTTTATCCTGTGGTGCAAGGCTTTTTTTTCCAATTTCTGCTTTTCTGACGGACTAGTGGCATTTTGCATTTGATAAGATTTCAGCATTCAACTTTTCAAGCTCTCTGTTGATATAGGAACTTGCCAAGTAAAGAAATTTTACTCCATGTGCAGGGTTTGGAGGCAACCTCTTACCCACAGGAAGGGAGACTATATTCATCCTCTCACTGCAAAATCCAGGAGCTTTCATTCCTTGGAGATACCTTCCTAATTATGAAGCTGAGGCTTGGTGACATATCAAAACTAGGAAAGGACTCATCTCTGATCATTCCTGCTAGGCATGATAGTGATATGTGTGTTTTGCATGCAGAAGCAACAGAAGTTCTATTTGAGTAGCAAAATAAGATGCACTCAGGAAAGCAAATGCAGTGAAATTCAGATATAAGGCAGAAGTCAAATGATTCATATTTCTTTTAATATAGTTCAAATCCACCCCTGATGAATATCCACTGTCTGCAATATTTTATTGCTTTTTTGTTGCTGTTATTTTTAATTTGTTTGGCAGTTTTTCTCGTTTATTTATTTAATTAATTTTTTTTGGCGATGTGAGCTTCAGCTTGTCCCATTCTGCTCCTTTCAGGTTTAGCAGTTGATTAACCTGTTTCCTATGTCTCAGCAGACTGAACAAATGGGTTTTTTATGAGGAGGAAGTCAGTGGCAGTCAGCTGATTGTGCAAAGGTAGAAAGGGGTGAATTCTGGCAGGTTTCTTGTCTCTTTATCCAGTTTATCTCTCAAGATCTCATCTCTGTTATCTGCCCTGTGGCCATGTGACTGACTGTGCATTTCTCCTTTCCCCTCCTCTCCCATCCTGAATGTTTGCTGTTCTTCAGTAACAGCCCAGATCTTCATTCTGTGGTTCCCAGTTTGGTGTCACTTCAGGAACAAGAAAGAAAAATCTGGAAATCTGCCTGCCTGCCCCAAGAGGACAGCAAATGCAAAGATGTGAAATTAAAAAAATGCTGCATTTAATATTTTTTATTGCATCAATATGCACAATTAAATTTTAGGAAGGTTGAGTCAAGATGTGTATGAAAGTACAGATGAGTTGGGTTTGTTTGAGATCAAGTAGTGCATTTGATTTGATTCCAGCTGCTTATAACTTTTTCCTTTTTAAACCTCAGACTTTGAACTCTGTAATTCCTTTATTTTAATTTTTTCCCTATCCGTTACTCTGTGTCCTCAACAAAATGACTTGCTTCTGTCTTCTCTATTTAATTTTTTTAAGTCTAATTTCAGGAAGAAGTCTGAAGTTTCTGAAGTCATGACTAAAGCTGACATGAAACCAAAATCCATGCATCGTGCCAAAATATGGTCAGATGATGTAGAGAACTTATACAGATTTCAGCAGGCTGGATACAGAGATGAGGTGGAATATAAACAAGTAAAACAAGTTGATGAGGTAAGATTTAGAACTTTGAAAGGGTTACTACTTTAAACTTCTGCCTCATGTAAAATGATTAAATAAAAATGGAGGTGCTGCTTATTTCCTTTCATTTAGGCTAGGTCCTGATACCGTGTGTTTCCTCACGGGTCTGACTTGAATTTTTTAACTGTGCAGAATAACTGATTTCACAGAAATGAAACAGAAACACTGCCTAGCCTGTGTTTTGTTCCCCCTCTCTGATGCATTTAGAAGCATCACAGATGTAGCTGATCTCCAAGGGAATAATTCAGTGTTGAGGGAAGAAATATTTCAAAGTGAGTTCTCTGAAGCTTCCCCATTACTCTGTCAATGGACTTGATAAGAAACTTGTTGGTTATCCATGGAGTCAGTCCTGAGTCATTGCTACTGCTTCAGTTTGCAGTTGGGTTGTGTGGTACAACAGTTGGACTTTGTGCACACTCAAAACTTGGCCTCTGTCAAAATGATGTCCACAATGGAAATATTTGCTGCCAGCTGTGCTAAAGGCAGTTGTGACACAGGCTCTTGTCAACACCAAGGACTTGTGCCTCTGCGCTGCAGTTGGTGGTGACACTCTCCAGCACATCACGTGAGCTATTGACTAGTGGCCAAATATCCAGTGGCTACTTGAGGTTCAAAACAGCAACCAAGAGGTTAATACAGCAAACAATACATCATCTTTATTGCAGCTCTGTAATTTATCTCCCAAAGCAGCAAATATAGTATGAAGAACACACTTAAAAGATGTTGACCTCCTGTGCACATAAGAAAGCACAGAAAGTTCCAAGAAACTCACTCCCCGTCCACTTAACTCAGAACACAGCAAAACATTGATGTATGTAATAAGATACAGTTTATTATTTTATTGTGGGCTCCATTACTACTGCAAAGGCTGTGGTATAATTTTCAATAACTGCAGAAGGAAATCAGGTAATTATTGTGGTAGGATCTGTGTGTTTAAGATTTATGGCAGGGCACAACCACTGGCAGTTAAACCCTGATAAAAGTTAACACCACTGACTCATTGTAATGTGAGTGTGCATTCTGTTCCAGCCTGCCAGGGCCTGGCAGTGATTCTCTTTCAATTTAAAATTCTGAAATGTCTTGTTTAGTCCATATTAGGTTTCTATAATGCAGTTGTTACTAAAGATGCAATTATAATGTAGGTAGAATGAATATTAAGGCTGTTACATTTAGACAGACAATGCAAATAACATAGCTGTATGCCTGAAGTCATCAGGTAAGTAATGAAACCACTTCTGGGGCTCTCCAATTAGAGAATGTTCCAGTCTGACATCCTGTTGTCAGCTCTGCCTGGAAGAGAAGTAAGATGCTTATTACCTGATTTTTAAGGTTCAGTTTTATCAGAAGCAGTCATAGATGCTCAAACTGAGAGAGCTACCAAAGTCATAAAGCTGTTGAATGTGCAAATGCTCAAGCCTTTAATTTAAAGCTTTACACTGTGGAAGAGTGAAGAGCACCAGGGTGGTGCTGGGTTTATGTAGGACTGATCATACTGTCTTTGAGACTCATACGATCTGCAGCTTACTTTATTTTCATGAAATTGCTAACTGAAAGCACATTTTTTTATGGTCAGAAGGATCTGAAAGAAATCTTTAAGTGTACGTCAGTCTTACAGGAGCAGACTCTTGCAGCCTCTCAGATTACTGAGTAACTGAATAGCATCGATGTTATATTCCTAAACAAGGTATTTTAAAAACTTTAACTTGTCCAATTTTAAATTAGCCTCTCAAATACGTTAGATTCCTATTTCTAGGCTTTTCAGATCACATAACTTTATACTAAACCTGAAAACTGGTTTGTGACATCTTGTTCTCAACCTGTTTTTAAAAGTTCAGCAAATTAATAAAAAAGTAGTATTTAGATGCCAATGAGGGTTTCCTGTGGAATTATACCCTATATTCCTTGCAATGTAATGCAAAAACATTGTTTAATGTGAGCATGGTCAGGTGATTGTATGTCCTTTTTTCTACTTGTAGGTAGAGTGCTGGCCAGAAACTGGATTTGTTAAGAAACTTCAGAGAAGGGACAATACATTCTATTATTATAACAGGCAAAGAGAATGCGAAGACAAAGATGTCCGTAAAGTGAAAGTTTATGTGTATTAGTGTTGTTATTGTTCTGGTTGGTTTGTTTTTATAAATTGTTTCTTAAGACCTGTAAGTAAATGAATTGTGTAATCTGTCTTATCTTAAGTATCCATGTCATGCTCAGATAGAAAGGGGAATGCTGGAAATGAGAAGCCTGAACTATAGACATAGAAGCTTCACTTTTTCCCTCCTGTAACCAAAAATCTCATTATTACTCATTTTCCTGATTACAAATGCTTTGACATAAAGATAAAAAGCTGGTAAATGGGCATCATCTAATTAAGTTAACTGTATAACATCCATTGAGGGTACAGGCATCAATCTTTATTCCAAACAATATAATCTTGTTTACACTGGTTAATGTCAGCCACAGTCTCTTGGTGTAGCTAAGAGTTGTGAGACTTCAAAGGGCCAAAGTGAGGCCAGAGCACTGACTAAAATTCCCTTGGACCAGAGCAAGAATAATGAGCGAAGAATTTAAGTGAAGGATGCTGAACAATCAAGTAACAAGAGCCAGTGCTGAGCTGCAGATATAAATGGTTATTGTGATAGAAAGAGTCACAAAAGAAATGTCTGTCTATCCCCAAAGTATTTTTGTCAGGTGCCAGTATTAATTACTCAAAGATGAAGTATTAATTGACTTACTAGCATATGCCTTCTTGCAGGAGTGGACTGTGGATTTACATGTGTTGGGAACATGGAGTATAAAACTCCAGGGAGAACATGAAATCCCCACTTGTGTAATATTTAGAGGAAAGTGATGCACACAGATGATATGTGGGATTTCTGGGCGGAATTCATCTCATCTAACTTGAAATGTCACATTATCAACATCAACACCTGATCCTGTCACTTGAACAGCCTTTGTTCTGAATAGAGAAAAGCTCTTGTGAGCACAATTAGTTTCTTTTAAGTGCAGCTATGTAACATTTGCTTTGAATGTGCTGCTGTGATGTCAGCTCTGCAGCTGCTGCCCATACCTGGGCTACTCTGAGACACTCCATAAAGATAAGGGACTGTACTTACCTTCACTCATGAGGGAATTTAATTAAAATACTTAGAGATGCCAAAACTCTTGATAATTGACCAGTAGAACAGATTATTTTTATGTAAACCGGTTGGTGTGTTAGTGGTAGTTACATAAAATTTGTTATTAATATTTCCTATCTCTATACTGTTGACCAAGGGTAGCTAAACTCAGTTTTAGGCATGAATTAGCAGTGTACATTTGACCACCTGTCTTATCGATATTCTTCATTTATTTGAGCCTAAGATGGAGGCAGACTCAAGATGAGAAATAGAGGACTTACAGCTCCTAGTCAAAGTAAGTATGGGTGCAATATTTAAAAGACCTCATTGACAATGATTGGTGATGATCTCTTCATCTTATTTAGGCAACTTGGTATGAGCTCTGCTAGAGAAATGACAGAAAGATACTCTGAAGCAACTATGAAACTTATATTCCAGGAAGGTTTTAATGGCATATAAAGAGAGAGTTACTGCAGCGTAGAGAAATAAAGCATTGCTACATAAATGTCACTTCAGCCTTTCATTATGATTTCTTTTCTATTTGGAGTGCTCTGGATGTACTTTTTTAAGATATGACTTTTTGCATACTTTGCAATTAAATAGTGGGAACAGAACAAATACCAGATGACCCGTCTATTTTGTCACTTTAGTTTAGTGGATCTCACTTTGTTAACTTCATAGATTCCTAAAAACAAAATCTTCCAGTGGACATGAAACAGTCTTTAAAGAATTACACAAAAATAGATGTGTTGTTTACCCAGCTGAAATTAATTGTCAGAAATTTTTGCTATCAGCACACACAGAAGTGAGAATGTTTGGTACAGCCATTTTCTCAGTCTATAAAAAAGACATAGTTGGGCATTGGAGAACAGGAATTAAAACTGCAGGTAACTTTTTAGGATTTAATGTGGATTTTTATTTTCCTCAAGAAAGATTTTTAGAAGTTGAAACACATGTAAGAGATTGTTCTGGGATTCTCTCATTTTACCTGACTAACTCCTTAATATTTTTGCAATACTGCTGGATGCTTCTGTCTATATTTTAAAACCATGAGTGTGCATTTCATGCAGCCCATGGATATTTCACTTCAAATGAGTAGCACGGGAATTCATGTTCCAGTTTATACGAGTTGACAGATCCTTCCCACTCTGAGAGAGTGAATTACATATATTTTATTACTTACATTTTTCAGCATTGTCAGTGTGCAAAAAGTAAAACAAAGTTCCAAGACCTATTTTTCAGGCTTTGTGTTTGACAGCTACATGTGAAATGGCAAGAGTGCAGCCTTGTGCATTCCAGGCTGGTGTGCTCTGTTTTTCAGCCTTTACTGGAATCCATTATGGAACAGTATTTTCTGACAGTGATACCGTGGTTGGTTGATTGCTTTGGAGTCACAGAAACTCAAAGCACCACACAGAAGGATGGTATAAGTGTTTTGATTTTCACTTAGGCACCCGAATGGACAGTTGTTTTTCCATCTCTGAAGACAGTTGAACCTCAGTCTTTTGGTTTTCGAACGTAGTTCCCTTGTTTTAAAGTGTTGAAAATGATTGGCCTCAAACTCATTAAAAACAGCTTTCTAACTCAGCAGCTGTTGGTGCAGCTGTTCCTCACACGGTCTATGCAAATGAAGGCTGCTTGAAAGCAGCTGGAATGGAGTTTCCCAATGCTCCTTGCAGGTTCTCTCCTACTACTCCGGTTTCACTGGATTATCTTGTGCGTTGGATCTGCTTTCTCGGTAGCCTGCCTGTGCTGAACACCTCTTGGCAACTTGTAATTACTTAAAAGAACACAATTGCTTTCTTGTTGCAATTGAGACTTTGCATTTAATTCAAGTCTGAAGCCCAGCACCCTCACAAACAGCATTTGGGAGTGTGACTGGGGAATGGCTACTGTCGGTAGAGTTCCAGGGTGGCACCCAAAAAATCCCTGTGATGTAACTTTGAACAAGCAATCATTTTTATGGATGCTTTGTTCTGACGGTGTATTACATCTCTGTGTTGAGATAGACTATCTTTGCTGCTTGTTGCTTTTGTGGCTCTTCTTTCCCCTCAATACTCTTCCATATTCTCTGCCTTCACAGGCACTCCACGCTCATGGATCCCTTGAAAATCCTGTCCAGTATCCTCTGTCCTGGCTCCCTCAACCAGCCCAGGCTCAGACCTCGAGTCTTTTCCAGGGGCTGGCACACAGAAAAGGTAATTAAGGATGGGATTTAATAAGAAGGCAGGCCAGACTGCAGGGATCAGGGCCAGGGCCCAACCAGGTGTTTGTCCTGCCTGAACACTTGCTGGCACCTGAGCCCTCCAACCTCCTTCCTTGCCATCTTCCTATACCTGTTCCACCCTGATCCTTCCCTTCCCGTGTGTTTGGTCATTTTCTCAAACAGCATGGTAGTAAGTTTTGTGCAGTCCCCCAAGCTCCCTCAAATACCCCTTAAAATTCACACTAACCATGTTTTCTCCCTCCTATCAGTTACAAAATTGAGGCAGATCCTCTCCAAAGCCAGAGTAGCTCCTTTAATGGCCCGTCAGTCAGTGTATGGCAAGCTCTGGCTTCCCTTATTGTCTCTCTCATCACCTGCTCATTAATGGTTGTGTGCCTGTGTGTTTAAATCACTGTTTTCCTCGTTATTTGTTACGTCTGTGATGCGGAATAACCAAACAATTTACTGAAGCAGCTGCTCTCCGTTTTCACACGTGCTCGTGGCAGGCGCTTGGCTGCGCTCTCAGGGATGATGTGGAGGCACCTACGCAGCGGAGCTCCGCCGTGCTGCCGCGGCTGCACGTGCCTGGCAGGGGGCAGCTCTAAGGACGTGGAGATACAGGGAAGGGAATGCCTAAAAGCAGAAGGAGGAAGAGGAGGGGGAAGGGAGGGAAGGAGGGGGCAAGTTCGGGGAAGGACGAGCAGGTTAAAGAGTCAAGCACACAGATGCATCAGTATATTGTCAGCAATCTCATACCCACAGAAACCTCCTCCCCTCCCAGCAGCTCTTGCTGGTTGGGGAAGTAGGATGTGGTCCCAGCTCCTCACTGCAGATGTTCTCCTGCCTTGGCAGGAGTGCCCAAATACCTCATCCAGTGGGGAGCTGTCCTGCTCGGGTGGATAAGCTGCTGCCAGCTGCTTGGGGGATGGGGCAAAAAGCAGGGGATATATGGCAGGTTCTTCATTTTTGCCCGGGGGGTCTAGAGGATGT
The DNA here is from genome assembly GCA_013398015.1 of Oreocharis arfaki. Taxonomy (NCBI): domain Eukaryota; kingdom Metazoa; phylum Chordata; class Aves; order Passeriformes; family Paramythiidae; genus Oreocharis; species Oreocharis arfaki. The sequence goes on along the minus strand of VZRR01001457.1, from coordinate 6,385 downwards.
CCGTTGTGCTGGGTAGCATCCTCGTGCCAAGTACACGATGTTCCAGCCAGTGCCGGCATGTGAGCGAGGAGGAGCCAGCAGGTGGGCTGTGAGTGCGAGGAGTTAAGTGCTAGGATGCTGTGCCTGTGGAGATGGGCTGGAGCCAGGCACACTCGACACAGGGATGTGTTGGGCAGTGTTTCTGGAGAAGAGAGCATGGTGTCCCTGCAGATTGGCCTCTTTCCATGGCTCTAGTCTCCTGAAGCTACAGACAGTGGAGCTCTTGCTCTGTGGTGGTTACAACCTGCCAAATCCTATCCTAACCTCCCTGACAGGTACATCTCCATCTTGCTCAGAAAGAACTTGAATCACGATACAGAAGGATTCTTCTTCCCTCCACTGACTCTTCAGAAAGGAGGAGGTCTATGTACCAGAGCTGAAAGATCACTGTTTGGAGGAGATGCTAATTAAAACCATGAAATATCTCTTAGGTAGCCTATCACTCACAGCTTCGGTCTCAGCAAATGAGAAAGATTACTACACTTGCAACTACAAAGACTGAGATTTATTTAAAACATCAGTGGATTAATATTTCGTCAGACCAGAGCAATATTTCAAAAGAGAAGATAGGTAGGTAGGTAGATAGATAGATAGGTAGATAGATAGACAGATACATACATACATAAATACATAGATACATAGACAGATCTGAAGGATGAGTTCAGAAGAGATGTTTAGAAGAGATATTCATTGCTGTAGAATGTATATTCTCAAATTATTGAGAATGTAGGGCAACAGAAACAAGAAATATAAAAACTTCAGTATGTTATAGACATTAAGAAGACATTAAAATATCACCAGGAATATTAACTTAGGAATAGCTTCTCTGTTATTTACAATTTTACAATTTATATCCATCAGATGGGAAAAACATCACACCAAATGTTCTTAATTCCTGCTTTACTATATCAGATCAAGGTGGTAGGATCCATCTATACCAGATGATATAATTTACCATCTGTAGCTGAGGAGGGTGTGAAACATCACCTGCTAAATACAAACACTTTCAGTTCAGAAGTCTGTACACTGCCAGTCTTAAGACCAGTAGCTCAGTACTCTCATTTCACTGATTTTTGATCTTAACAAACTTTGGAAAACTGGAGACGTGCCAGAGGACTGATGGAGGGTTAACATGAACTAGTACTTAAAAGGGAATGATACTAGACTGGATAAAGAGACTCTAATCAGGGATAAATTAATGAAGTGGTTACACTGGGACTCTGTTAATAGAGGTTAATAAGTATTTTCCACCGTGCTTTACTGATCAGACACATCTTGTCTGATACAGACAAGGTGGATGCAGAGATGTCAGACAGATACAGAGCAGGCAGAGGTTTTGTTTCTGTAACATTATCTTACTGCCTGAGGACTAACACAGTTTACAAACAGTCATCAGTCTTGGCCCAGAGTTACCTGACTATAAGCAGTGACTTGTGCTGTGTGAGACCCCAAGATGAGAGTTCACACCTCTCACTTGGGATGGAGCCCTCCACCCTCAGACTCTGTGAAATCCATAAACTTTAGTAAGATAACAGCTCCCTTGTGCAAATAGGATTTGCATGACTTGCTTTTCAATTCAGAGGCTGTAGCCACTGCAGGTTTTGAATTGCACATGCCCATGGAGAAGAAAAAAGCCTGTGGTTGGGGCAGTGCCAGCTGGAAACATTTCAGCACAAGAAGCAGCAGTCTGGATTTCGGGCAGATGTTTTAGTCAGCCTCTGGCTAGCCATTGTTTAATGGAGCGTGTGCCTCAGGAACGCGGAGTTTTGGGAAGAGCATCTCCTGGATGAGCTTGGCTGACAGCCTTGAGGTGGCTTGTGAAGATGGATGAGCCACACAGACCCTCGCTGCCGGTGGGATGACCTCTCAAAGCATGCTTGCTGTGGGCAGAGAAGGCTTTTTATCTCACCTCTCTGCAGACCATGCACAAAATCCTGCATTTCAAGGCTGTGGTAGTGCCAAGGGGAGCATAAGCACATTATAAGGAAGGACAAATAAGGACAAAAAGTGGATAATTTTCTTTTCTGTTCATCCTGCTATGGAAAGCTTAAATGACAAGATGGAAAACCTGCAAAATCAAGAGGTGGTACTGCTGCTCTGTGTCCTTTTGCCATTCAAAGTAGCTTTTTTCTTCTTGAACATCAGTACCAATGCAGATTTCCCTGTGATGTTCCTGCCACCCTCGGTGGGGTGACAGGTGATGTCTGACTTGCAGATGCAGCAGATGAAGGGCTGTTTTGCTGTTCAGCTGGTGTGTAACGACCGGTGTCACACTGAGCTCTTTCCTCTGCTCTTCAAAGGGGCCTTTTGAAGCAGCCCCTCAGCTGCTGCCCCACTTAATGTCTGCCACCAGCTCAGAGGAGCAGTTGGTAAACTGCTTATACATGTATCAGAACCCCAGGAGGGAAATTTGCATTATATATGCATACACATGCATATATTAATGAAATGTTTACCTTTTCGAAGATTTTTTTTTCTCAAAAATAAAAAAATATTGAGGACATTTTTTCTCTAAAACTATCAAACACTGACTCTCAGCTGAGATTTTGGAGCACAAGGGAGCAGAGGGGAAAGCTTCTGCAATACACTGAATAAGATAATGTAAAAGAGGGAGAATCCACAGTCCGCATAAAACTCAAATGCTGAAAAATGCACAAGAGAATGAAGATTATAATGAATAATTCAGACAATATATCCTTGAGTCAGAATGTTTCAGCTTCCTCATTTGCTCAGTCTCTCATCTGATCTCCAAGACCTAAACATAAATGTGTTAAAAGTGAAATGAGATCGTTTTGCAGAACCGTTTGAAGCCCGCTGCCTGCATTCTGGAGCTCGGAGGGACGCCACGGGCTGAGGTTCGCACCGGATCTGTGAGCTCATGCCTCCCTCTGCTGACTGCCTCCCCAGACCTCGCTCCCCCTGGCTGCAAATCACAAAAGGCCGTGGCTGTTTTCCCCTCCCGTTGGGCTGATGCTCCTCCCCATGTCTGAAGCAACGACAGTGAAGTCCAGGGAGCTGTTGGATACGGGCTGTTCACATCAGCCCCAGCCCCACGGTGCCAGTGGGTGTCACTCCAGCAGTGCCGTGTTCCCTTTGTGGCATCTGCCCCATGGGCTCCAGTGCCGCTCAGGTTCTCCATTAACACTGAGTTAATGCATGAATCCTTGTTTAGGGGAAAATCTCTGAAAGCTGCAAGGCAGAGACTCGAGGAAAGTTGCCATAAACTGAGAGATGCAGGCAGAGACCTTTGGCTACATACCTAGATTACACGTGGGGTATACTGGAAATACTTCACTGAATTTCTTTTCTGTATTTTTTTTTTTTTTTTTTTTAAAGTTCGAATATGTCTGTTACACCACTTGGTACCATTTTTAAAATCTTTTGGTCCTTATAGGAAGCTACTAAGTAAAACTGACTGTGGGAACTGCAAAACTTAAAGGTTTTTGACTGTCTTCTCCTTTCACACACCCTCTGCAGAAACTTCCTGTTCTCTCGGCAGAACATGTGCCCCCAGCAAAGGCAAGAAATGTATAATCTCAGCATGGCAGGATTAATTGAAAAAAAAATCATGCCACTTGCTCTGGGGGGAGGAGCATGCTGGCTGTCCTTGAGCTGGTTATCCTTTGGTGATCTGCCAGGGCTGGGTGACCCTTTCCCTAGAGGGAATCAACCCCAACTCTTCTGGGATGATGGAGAGGGATCTCAGTGTTGTAAACGTCTTGTCAATTTATTCCTCTTCCAGAGTCTTTCCTCAGGTTGGGGGCTGACAGAGATGAGATTAAAGTCTATTCTAACAAACCAGATTTGTTAGTCAGGTTTCCTTTGGACTTGAAAACACAGACGAAAACAGCTCCTGGGTGCTCCAGGAATTTTGTGTTGTGGAAGCTTTGTTAGAAAGCTCTGAGGAAACTGGTATCCTTTCAAAATAAAGTGTGCCAAGTAGAATAGCCCGAGGGCCATCGTGCTGGGAGCTGAGGGCTGATTTACTAGTGCAAAAACCAATTACCAGGCTGTAATCAGTAACGGCTGTGCCAGGAAGCTGAAATCACTGTGGGGAAGGAGACAGGAGAGCAGGGTCTGCTCTTGCTGGAGCTGAGACTAAGATAAATTGCAGCAGAAAGCCCCTGCTACCGAAGAGTTACAGAATAAATTGATGCATTAGAAGCCTCAGTGCATTAGATCACTTGAAAGAACACGCAGAGCATCAGGGAGCCAGGTCGGTGAGGGGCTGAAGGCAGCACTGCCTGCCCAGAGGAGTTACTGACCTCCACCCTGGGAGTCCAGCAGCCAGCTGGTGAATTACAGAGGCAGCAGCATCAGCGACAGTGATACATAATTAGCCTTGGGATATATCAAAATTTTCATATATGTGCTGAATTAAGCCTTCACCCAGAGTGCAGGGAAAAACACATGATGACTTTTAATATAAATAAAATATTAGACAGGAGAAAGCATATATTCTTTTATAGTCTGTGGTGCTGATGTTCTGAAGAGACTCCAAAGCTCTCCAAAATTTATGGGCCAAATCTATTTCTTGGAAGTAATGCCAGGAATATTTTTGAGAAAGGAGAGCTAAAGCTCAGCATGTAAACCTTAGAACTGCTCTAACAGATGCAGCCAGCTGCGATGAATATAAAATCACCAAATAAGACCAAGGGAGTTGTGTCCAACCTGAGCAGTACAAACCTTTCCAATGTTAAACCACCTGAGATTTCCTTTAATATTACTTCCTCCAGTAAAAAGCAGGTTGTTTTTTATTTCAGACCTGAGAAGCGTTGGCAGTTTTCACTGAAGATTTATATACTTATTTTGAGTTGTAGAAAGAAGTGAATCTGTTTGGTCTGTTACATTAATGGCTCCATCAGACTCACTCAACAAATAAGAGCTGCTGTCTACTAAGTGATCACATCACCCAGGAAGCACTTTGATGCCCACGAGAGTGGTCCAGGTCAGAGAGATGTAGATTGGTTAAGTGGAGAAGACATGTAGCACTTAAAAAACAAGATATTACAACAAAGCATGGGCTGAGAAACAAGTAATTCCCCTGTTCCGATATTCACTGATTATTGATTCATTGAGTATTATGTGCAAGTAACCATTTGTGGTTTTCAGCAAGTTTTGCCTGTGTTTTGCATTTGTTCTCAGTTATTCAACAGATGTTGGAAGGTTATGTCCCTTTGTCCCACCAAGCCATAACCCCAAGCATAAACGCAGTACAGGATGCAGGGCACTCCCACAGTTGCTTCCCTCCAGCCACCCCGTGCCCCATCCAGACCCCACAATCCCCTTGGTATTTAATCTGGGCACAGCTGGAGCCTGTTCAGGAATATAATTAATATACAATTGCTGCAAAATGAGCATAGAACCAACCGTTCTGTAGGTAAAAAGCACTTGTGTGTCAGGAAGCCACATCCTTCACACCACGGGATTGTTTTCCAAGTGGCTCAAGAGGACATGAAGAGTCTCTCCACTCAGTCTCGGAGACCCTTCCCCAACACTTAGCCCGGGAACAACTGCTGGAGGGTTACAGGAGGCCTTTGTGACTTCCCACCCAGTACTTCAGCTCAGGACACAGTCAAGCTCACCGAAACTGTGATAATTTTCCGGCCTTGCTTGAGTTCAATACTTTTCACCTTTGAAGCGGCGGCGCTTTGGTCTCTGAGCGTGTTGAGCGCAGAGGCTGAGAGGAGATCGAGTGCTCCGGAGCCCCGTGTGCACAGCACGGCCCCAGGTCAAGCAGCCCAGCAGCACTTGTGACCTGATATGACAGAAATGTTTCACAAGAGAGGCGGCTGATTTCACTGGGCTCTTGCTCAAGAGCACGGGAGCTCTTAGGAGCCATAACCAGTGGCCTGTGGGGGGACCTTGGATGGTGGGGGCTGACGGGAACTGGAGCCACCAACAGAACAACTGTTCTGACAGTTCGTATCTGCAGCTGGTGTTCTTCTTTCTGATCTTTTCACCTACAGACCTGGCCTATAAATATTTTCTATCCAGCAAGAAAGAAATGGCTGTGCTTTTTCTGATAAATTACAATGATATTTAGGGAAGTTTGTCTTTCAGGGCAAAAAGCCCCCTGGAAATCCTGGAGAGGTGCACAGCAGGGAGGGCAGGATCAGGGGGAAACCACAGGTCTCATTGTACAAAAACCTTAAAATCTCTCCTGGAAGCCATGACATTTAATGCATCTTAATTGGTTTATTTTCATCCTCAAATGCATTTGGAGAAAGCTTGTATCCATGATGGTCTGGGGGATATCCAAGAGGAAAGCTGTTTCCTGAGAGCAAGTGATGTAGTTAGAAAAAATGAAATTAATTAAAAAGTAAAAAAACCCCAAACCAATAAA
>VZRR01001456.1:1359434-1388440 GCA_013398015.1 Oreocharis arfaki | reverse complement strand
GGAGCTGGGAAGGGGTTGACTTGGAGGGCCGCGGGGGGCGCCTCTTGGAACGGCTGCTCCGCTTCTAGGAGCGCTGGCACAGGCTGAGTTCTCCCAGCACACGGGTGGCTGTGCCTGTGTCCAGCTGTGGGGATGCCTAGGGAGGTCAAGAAGTCCCTCAGATATAAATTACCAACTCACCGCAAAGCAGCTTTATTTTTTTATAGCTGTCTGGAAAGAACCTGTTTCAGCAGTGTTGTGAATCAAGTTAGCTACCTTTGCATTGCTTTGGAGTACTTTGGGGTCCTGAGAAGGTCAGCGAAACTGGTGGAGGGTCTAGAATACAAGCCCTATGGGGAGCAGCTGAGGGAGCTGGGGATGTTTAGCCTGGAGAAAAGGAGGCTCAGGGGAGACCTTATCACTCTCTAAAACCACCTGAAAGGAGGCTGTAGCCAGCTGGAAATTGGTCTTTTCTCCTGGCAACCACTGACAGGACGAGAGGACAAAGCCTTAAGTTATGCTAGAGAAGGTTTAGATTGGACGTCAGGAAGAATTTCTTGACTGAAAAGGTGATTAGACTTTGGAATGGGCTGGCCAGAGAGGTGGTGGAGTCACCGTCCCTGGAGGGGGTTGGGGAAAGGCTGGATGTGGCACTCAATGCCGTTGACCAATGTCTAATTGTCAAGGTGGTGTTAGGCTGTATGTTGGGTCCAGTGATCTCTGAGGTTTTTTTCAGCCTAATTGGTTCTGTGATACTTACGTGTATGTATGCTTGTTGTTACAAATGTTTTTGCCTATATGTATATGTGCACATAAACATGTGCCCTAAAATTTCCTGTCCTAGAAGCCACATCTGTTTTGGCATGAAATCTCCAGAAGAGATGCGTCAGCAAGCTCACATTCAAGTGGTCAGCAAAAATTTGTATAGTCAAGACAACCATCACTCTCCGCTGCAGTATGGAGTGCTGGACCATCGCATGGTGAGAACCATTTTTTCTTGTTTTCCATACTCTTTCCCGGGAGTTGCTGAAGTGGTTGGAAAAAAGTTGGGGTCACTGAAATGTACTGCTTGTCCAAAATAAGTTCAAACAGGTCTTTACTTGAATTTCATAGACTATTAGCTGCAGTGCCAGCTACTTTCTTCATGCTTTTGGAGGGCAGGAGTGCATTCTTTTGAGGCAGGAGGTAAGTTTCTTTCTGCCAAACTGCTGGGACACCCAGAGGCATCTGTCACCAAAATGCCACAATGTAGATTAATGGGCTGTAGATCAGTTGCAAGAGCTGTGTGAGTCTGGGTCATTGGTGTCGGCAGGGGCTGTGTGTAAAAACCATTTTTGTTAAGCGTCAGAGTGACTGCAATGCTACTGACATGCTTCTGATGCTAGGGAGAAGGAGTGGCTCTGCTATTAGGATTCCTGACTAGCTTATAAACTGTTGTATTTTGTGTCTATTCCATCAATTACTGCTAACTTTTTTTCTCTGCATGTGTGTTCCCTTTCTCCCAAAGGGAACCAGTGAAAAAGACCGTCCCTGTGAAACCTGCGGTAAAAGTCTGGCTGATTGTTTAGGGCATTATGGGTACATTGACTTAGAACTACCATGTTTTCATGTTGGATACTTCAAAGCTGTGATAGGCATCTTACAGGTAAACATGCTTATGATTTGTTGTCAGTTTCTAGTCTAGAAAAAAGAAATTTTCAGGAAAGATGATGCTTGGAAGTAATTGGGAGGGCCAAAATAAGGTTGCATCATTAATTTATGTACATTTTCTTTCATAAAATACATGCATTTAAAGACCAGTCTTAGTGACGTTCTGTGTGATCTCAGACTGATAAATTTAATCTGTTATTTTTCTGCAGTTTGAATTAAATATATGCAGGATAATTTGCCTTTTAGAACATCCCAGTAAATCAAAGCTCTCTTTGCTTTATATGGATTTTTAAGGCCCTGCAGAGCTTAGCTAAGGATTTGCCTCATTGACTATATTTTTCCTTTGCTCATGTGCTTTTTGATATGTATTCCAATATGTGAATTGGTCCTTCAATCAAGACAGTAGTATCTTGTTCGAAAAAATGCACTGCATTGAAGAACTTAATCCATAGTTCAAGAGGTTGCGTCTCTGAACGTCTCTCAAACAGCTGTGTTTGTATGTGTTTACATTTAAGATGATCTGCAAAACCTGTTGCCGTATCATGCTGTCGGTGGAAGAAAAAAAGCAATTTTTGGATTACCTAAAACGACCTGGCCTTACATACCTTCAGAAGAGAGGGCTAAAAAAGAAGGTGTCTGAGAAGTGCCGAAAGAAAAACACTTGTCCTTACTGTGGGGCCTTTAATGGTGAGTATTGACATCAGCAGTTTGTGAAGTTGTCTGCTCTGATGGTTTTTACCTTGATTGCACAGCTAATGGGTGTTCTCTCTGGGCTCCATTAAGGAACAGGTAATTGCATTTTTAGGGCCAGGAACATGCTTGTTCACATCTCATTTGTGTGGATATAGACGTTTTCCTAGTTGCTTGTATTGTTTCATGGCAATAATCAATATCTGATACTTGAATAATGGCAAAAAAACCCCCTTTAACGTATTTTTAAAAATCTTGGGAGCTATTGGCAGTGATCAATACGTTCACATATAAGCATTGGTAGCCCTTGTAATTTTGAGTGAGCATCATTTTTCATCATTATATTAAATTGTCTTTCTTAAGATTATTCCTCTTTCAGGGCAGAGTATTTTTGTAAGAGTTCATGTCTGATTTTCAAAATATGTCTTTTTTTCATCTACACTGATCACATATTACTGCTGTTTAAGGACTTGGAGTATTACAGATTCATAGCAGATGGTTAATCCATAACTTAAAACTTCTAACTCATGAAAATTGTGGGTTGTTTGTTGTAATGTTTGACAACCTCAGTAAAAGGTGAGCTGCTTCATCCTAAGCACCCTATCTACATATAGGGGGCATAAACATAAGGCATTTAGAAAAGTTGCATGATGGGTCAGAATACTTCAGTAAAAAAAATTGAGCATTTGGACTAGTCTGTGGAAGTTTCATGAGTAATGTTACATGTGTGGCATGAAAATATCAGATTTTTCTGATTATTCACTTCCAAAATTGCTTTAGAAGATACTGGTATGATACATGAATGGCACTTCTTAGTCCTGTTTTTAGTGTGAGAACTTCTTTAGAAATATCTGCTGTGATGAGGTAAAGCTGAATTAAAGTATGGGCTAAACCACCTACTTTCAGCTTCAGAGGCTGCATCAGGTTGTAGATTCACCAAGCTGTCCATATAAGAAGATATGACTTGCTTGTCCTTTTGTTGCACTGTGAGTGTAGGAAACTGGTTAATAAAGCTGATAAAGTTTTATTTTATTCTTGTGTTCACCGAAGGTTTAGCTTATTTTGGATCTGTAACTTACTTAAGTTTCGGTGCTGTTTTGTTTTGTTTGGTGTTTTTGTTATTTTGAAATAAAATGCTGAGATAATCCATGTTTAATTCCTTGCAGGAACTGTGAAGAAGTGTGGTTTGTTGAAAATAATACATGAAAAGTACAAGACAAATAAGAAAGTTGTAGATCCAATAGTATCTACTTTTCTTCAGTCCTTTGAAACTGCCATTGAGTATAACAAAGAAGTAGAACCCTTACTGGGAAGAGCTCAGGTGACTTTTATGATAACCTAAATTTTTTGCTAGTTTTTGTGCATGAAATAAAACTCCTCAAAGGTTTGTAATATATCAACTGAAGTCTTGTGGTGAGCCAAGAATTTTGTGTATCAAAAGACACATGAAGAATGTTTGTACCCAGTGCAATAATGTTAACTTTGCTAAAATGAGAAATTTAGTATATTAGGATGTTCTGATACACCATTACCTACCTGTAAAGAAAGGGATGCTCTTGGTATGTTATGCTTCTATAAACTAGACAAGAAAGAAGAAACACAGGTCCATATAAAGTTAGCACGTATATATAGATTCACAGTAACTCCAGTATTACTCCAATGCACACTTTTTTTTTTTTTTACATCAGAAGTTTTTAATGTTGAGAAGGGGAGAGGAGGCTTAATTTAGTAACTTTTTGTTTCATTTAGCTTTTCATTGTATGCAGTTTTGTTTCTTTCTGCTCTTTGCGAGCTGGGAAGATCTCCAGGTACATACTTAAATGGAAAAAGTAGGGAATACAGCTGTAGCTGTACTAAGAAGAGAGAAATTAAGTTTTGAAAAATACCTAGAAAGTACTGTAATCATGTGATTTACTAATAAAATGAATACAATGTACTGTAAGTTTTTTGTAGGATGCTAATTGAGTTGCTTTGTCTATTAACTATGAAATATTCTCCATTAACTGTTGAGACGAGAGCCACACGATAAGAAGTAAACACTCCTATATAGAGAAAAATGGAAGGAAAGAATATAGCAAGTTAACATCTGAGATGCTAAAAGCATTGGTTCAGAATAAATAAACCGAAACATAGTTTTGTTTGCATGAATAGTTCTCTATTTGCCTTTGAAAAAGACTTTCTGAACATCAGTAAAGTAATGGGAGGAGGGAAACATTGAAACTTGACATGATGGCTTCTTCTCCCCATTTTCCCAATGTATTTTGTAGGAAAACTTGAATCCTTTGGTAGTATTGAACCTCTTTAAAAGAATCCCAGCAGAAGACATCCCTCTGCTTCTAATGAACCCACAAGCAGGTAAACCTTCAGATTTGATCCTCACACGACTCCTGGTGCCTCCACTGTGTATCAGACCCTCTGTCGTGAGCGACTTGAAGTCTGGCACCAATGAAGATGATTTGACAATGAAACTGACAGAGATCATTTTCCTCAATGATGTAATAAAAAAGGTGAGTCAGCCTTTGTGCTCTGAGACTGTTGCCTTCAAAAAGAGTTGTGTAGAATTGAATATAGCAAGTGGGTTTACTGCTTACAGTCTGGGGCTGTATGTTGGTGGGCATTTTGTTGAAAGATAGGAGAAGCTCCCTTCAGATGGAGCTGACTGACTGGCTGCTTGCAGTGTAGGACCTGCTGAAGATCTGTTGGGATTCTCATGGGAAATATTTTTTCATGTCAGCTCTGATCTGTTAACTCTTTTTCTTATTTTCCCTTTTGTTCTTCTCGTGGCTTTCACACTTTTTGAGTGGTCACTTAAAATGAAAATAGTACACCTATTGATTTGTGTTGGTTATTTATCTCGTAGACCTTCCTCTTCTTTTACATCTTTGTCCTTTCTTTATTCCACCATCTGTGCTTGAGAAATCAGGTTTAGCATAGACATCAAATTGAGACTAAAAGAAAGTTTGTCATTTTATCATTTAGAAGAGCACTTCTACCAGAATAATATTTTTCACACTTTTCAAAACTGTTCCTTTGCCAGGCAAACAAAATGAATTGAGTACTAACTCTTCCATGATTGAAAAATTATTAACTACTGATTTTTCTGTCTGTTAAGTTATATTAGCTTGAGTGGATTGGGAAAAATGTAATTTTAAAAAATATCTGATTTTGTGAGCATTTGTTCAGAGCCTCAATTAGTTGAAAGACTTTTTTAAAATTTTTTGCTGGGTTCCCTTGTGACAGGCCTTATGCTCTAGCAATAAGCATCCTGTTATAAAGCTTTTTTGCCTTTTTCATTACAATCTATGAATGTTCCGTAATGTTATTTGCAAAGGAAGAGTTATACTAATAATAGAAAAATTCTTGGCTATTTTAAAAAAGTGTTGTTGTATTTATTTTCTGAATTGGGTGACTATTTTATTTAGCATAGGATATCAGGAGCCAAAACACAGATGATTATGGAAGACTGGGATTTTCTTCAACTGCAGTGTGCCCTGTACATTAATAGTGAGCTCTCTGGAATACCCCTCAACATGGCACCTAAAAAATGGACCAGAGGTTTTGTTCAGAGACTTAAGGGAAAGCAAGGTTTGTCTAAAAAGTTGCTTTCAATTTTTTTTTTTATAATTGAACCACAAATCTTTGCTATTGCCAAGTGATGCCATACTCTCTCTGCTACTGCTGTGTTGCGCCTCAGTGCTGTACCTTAAAAGATGTTCTAATGTGCTGTCTTTACAGATAACGTTTTGAAAACTATTTTTGTTTGAAGAGTTTTAACTGTTTTGTTTTGTTTTGTTAGGTCGGTTTAGAGGCAATCTGTCTGGAAAGAGAGTGGATTTTTCTGGCAGAACAGTCATTTCACCTGATCCTAACTTAAGAATAGATGAAGTAGCAGTGCCTATTCATGTTGCTAAAATACTGACCTTTCCTGAAAAGGTAAGTTGTGTAGGGTTCAAAAACTCTTCCTATTCCTTTTTTTTTTCCCAAGCCAGACCTCAGTGTTTCTTTACTCACTCTGAAATAGAGTGAATGTATTGCATTATGTTTGAAATGCCATTCAGTGGTGTTTTGCCAGTTCGGTTGTGCTGGCAAATAAAGATTTGTAGTATTGGATATAGGCGAGTGCTGACAAGATGTGGTGTAAGGAGTGACATCTGTAGAAGGAAGAGTTTTGCTTCATATTTTTTCAACTCGTTCATAGATTCATATGAAGGAGTGGTTGGGTATTTTTATTCCTAAGTTTACCTTCCAGATTTTTGGTTTAATTTCCCTCTGATATTCTGCTCAAAGATTGGTTGACAATTTCCTCCTCTGTTCTGTCCTGAAAGTTCCCTTCAGCAGCTGGAGGCTGTGTAGGGGGATGTCAGTTGAGCCTAAAATTTGGGAGCACAAAAGCCAACAGTAAAAACAAGATCCTGAAACATGTTTTGTTTGTTTCTGATTGAAGTCTTTATGCAACAGGTGAACAAAGCAAATATTAATTTTATGAGGAAACTTGTCTGTAATGGTCCTGATGTTCATCCTGGAGCCAACTTCATACAGCAAAGGCACACCCAAATGAAAAGGTATCATGCTTATGTGTAATGATTCACTTTTTATTTGTCCCTATCAACTTGTTCTTGTTGCTCTGTGAAGGCAGTAATATCTGCAGGGATTAAAATCTATTTTTAGAATCTTTCATAAAGGGCTGTCGAAAAAGAATTGTCTTTATGTTCTCAGGTTTAGTGTACAAATTGTTTTAAAATACTCTTTCGCATGTAAACTGAAGTGCACATGCTAATGATGTTGAACTGCAGTTAGATTTATGGTTTTTTATGACTGAGTCTATCTTAGTTGAAATAGAGGATGTAATACAGACATAAGTGAAAACAGGCAGTTTTGGGCCAGTTTTACTGGCTGCTCTCATGTGAGAGCTAATCTGCAGTCAGTTTATGGGTAGGAAGAAGGGCTAATATATGAATGGAACTTTCTATTCTTTCTGATACAATTGAAACAAATTCTGTGGTTTTACAAATGGATTTTTTCTTACTTACTGTTCTAATCAGTGTAGCTTTGTTGACTAATGTCAAAATATATTCATTGGTTAAGATAACAGCAAGACTGATGTTCAATCCACACCCGTTTTGTCTTCTAGTTATTGTAATACAAATCCTCCAGCATTTAATGGAAAAATTGACATTATACACACAGAATTAATTTTCAGTTGTCTTTCCATCTACTGTCTGTGTATCTTCTGACTGCATTATTATGTCTTCCTATGAAGATTTTTGAAATATGGGAACCGAGAGAAGATGGCCCAGGAGCTGAAGTTTGGTGATATTGTGGAGCGACATCTTATAGACGGTGACATCGTCCTGTTCAACCGGCAGCCCTCTCTGCACAAGCTGAGCATCATGGCTCACATTGTGAGTGCACACAGGCTAGCACAGAGATGGTGCAGCCTGGAATATTAGGCACTTGACCTTCATGGTGTTTGTCTCACAAGATCAAAAATAAACAGGTCCTGCTGAAAGTTTTGGGGCAAAGAGGAATGCAGTGCACTTGTGCCTGTGCATGGGGATTAATGTGTACCTGGGCAGGATGCTGTGTACACACTTCTGCTAAGAGCCATGATTGACCTCACTCTCTCTTCTTGTGTGAGCATTTCATTTTTGTGGAGCTGATGTGATCTCTACAAAGCACGTTGTCTTCAGTGCTTTTTATAAATTCTTCATAATGAAAATTATTGTCTACATTTCAATAATATAATGTGAGTACAATTTCCATAAGCTCCTGGTTGAGTTAAATCCTATAATCAGGAATTTTGACTCATTCTGTAACATAAAGGCCAGTGCTTCCATGCAAGGAAGCACTGGCTTTTTAGTCATGCCCAGCTGTGTGTGCATCTTTCTTTTTTTTTTTCCTTCTCCAGGCTCGAGTAAAACCTCATAGGACATTCAGATTCAATGAATGTGTCTGTACACCATACAATGCAGACTTTGATGGAGATGAGATGAACCTTCACCTTCCTCAGACAGAAGAGGCAAAAGCAGAAGCACTTGTTTTGATGGGGGTAGGTAGATAAAATGCTCAGGTTGGGATTTGGCTGGTGGCAGATGGCTGAGACCTTAAGTTCTTAACTTGCATATGAAATCTGAAATACTATGTAGATTACTGGGCGTGGATAATTTACAACTTCCAAGCTGCCTGAAAACTCTGCAAAAGGGACTTCAGAATGAATTAGGACTGTTACAAACTGGTAATTTAATAGCCTTAGGTTTAACACCTCTGGAAAGTCCAGTGGTTTTAAGATGTCCTGAGTATCTTTCTGCCGGACTGTCCTTAGAGATTGCTTCCAGAATAGGGTGGTTCTCTTACCAGCAGATACGTCGTTTGCTTTCTGATCTGAAGCTTGGGAGTTGCAGATGGACAGACCAGCTGGAAATGAGGTGGCGATACTGGGCTTTTACTGGAGAAGGCAGCTTCCCAGAGAAGGCAGGAGGCAGTAGGCCCTTAGGGCAGGGTCCAAAAGGGAGATAGGAGGCTAGATAAATAGGGATCTGATGGTTGCAAGCTTTGGTCTGTGGTGTGAAAGCAGAGTCAGTAGCACCAAGCTGAGGGTTTACCAATCCAGTGCTCCCTTAGGGTTACTGAATGCAGCTGCTATTTCAGACATACCCATGTTGGCTGCAGCCTGTAGGGGCTCGCTGAACTGACTGGTGAGCTTAAAGAGAGCCCCCCCGCAGGTTCAGGTCTCCTGGGAATGTGTTCAGGCAAAACTGCTCCATAGGTGGGGGTGATTAACTGGAGCAGTAGTTTGAGTAAAACATAAGAACATGGGGCTAGAGCTAGCTTGATTGTTACCCATCAGAAGGGACCACTCAACTTGGAATATCCCAGAAGATCCCTGTAGTGAATGTAACCTCTCTTGTTCTTCCCCTGTTCTCCAAGCTAGCTTGTCTCCTTCCCTCTCCCTACCAAAACACATCAAGTTGTTTGCCACTTCTGCTTTGGAAACAGAATATGTAATTTCCAGTAACTTTTCTCAGACTATTCTTTAGCTGTCAATAGATTTGCATAGACTGAAGTCAACTGAAACTTCTGGTTTATTTTTCCTGTCTTTTTGAAGAAAGCTGCAGTTTGATTTAGAATAAGCTTTGACCATTTCACCGTAAAATAAATGTCTTAAATGCTAAGTTCCATTTTGAATAGCAAATGGAATATGTGTCTTCAAATGCATAACATTTTTTTTGTGTCATGCAGACTAAAGCAAACTTGGTAACACCAAGAAACGGAGAGCCTCTTATTGCTGCTATTCAGGATTTCCTCACAGGTGTGTATGAGCTTATTTCAGAGCTGTGTGATCTCACAGTTGTTCCTTCAGAATCACTTCTGTTTTTTCAGGATTTTTCTATATTATTTAAAAGCTTTCTCCTTTCACAAGTCAAAGTGGCATTATGAAATAAGGCCATTGTTTACCTGAAATGTCATTATGTCCTCAGGGTAATTTCTGATGCTGTCTAACTTTTTTAGCTGCAATTATTACTGCCTTTGAGTGTATTATGCTGTACTTTTCTGCAAATTAATATTTGGGGTCTTTGTCTGCATTAGGTACACAATGTAAACTGCTTATGATTATGGTAGAGGAGTTGGTCTCACTCAATAAAAACTATTTTTAACCTGCAGTATGTACCTTCAATGTCCTTGATTTTTTTAGGAAATATTCGATGAACGTAAGGAAGAAAGTGTACAAAAATAAATGCCAAGGCTTTATTTCACTGGTGGAATAGAATCTGAGAGCAAGAGAGTAGGTTATAGAAATACACTGTTTCTAATTTTTAGATGTTTAGTGTGTAGCAATTTAAAAAAAAATCTGGAAAGGATTTAAAACTGAAGCTGTCTAAACAATTGTCATTTAGCATAGTAAGTATCTGACTAGTATTAGAATGAGATAATTGACACTGAATATGCAATAGCTTATAAGTTGAATCTAAATTTAGTCTGTCATAATACTTTTTTCATTCCAGGTGCCTATCTTCTCACATTAAAAGATACCTTTTTTGATCGAGCCAAAGCCTGTCAAATTATTGCTTCTATCCTGGTTGGCAAGGATGAGAAGATCAAAGTTCGTCTTCCACCCCCAGCAATTCTAAAGGTGTGTCAAACTATTTTTTTCATGTTACTGAGACTTTCTCTGTTGTGTGTTCTTGACCTATTGTGATGTTATATGACTCTTTAAACTCCTAAAATTTTAAACCAAAGGTGCTTTATAAAGAAGTAATTATAGATGTTGCAACCTCTTTGAGAAATGAAATGACAGCAGCAGCATCTTTGGGTTTTTTCCCTTTTCTAATCAGAAAGGGGAACACGACAGTAAGAGGGAGCAATAGAGCACATTGTTGTGGATGCATGCACATACCCTGTTGTAAAGGATAAACGTTCAGCACTCGGGGTTTAAATCTATAAAAGTGCATAACATTTCTCAAAGGAATGCTCTTTTACAAGTGCAATTCTCTGTAGGCAGGTTCAGGATATAAAATAATTCTACAGTTAAATTCTTGCTTGCAGTTGTAGTGTAAATTTGTAATCTTAATTCTTCTCCTTCTGCTTCTCTCAGCCTGTAACACTCTGGACAGGAAAACAGGTTTTCAGCCTCATTCTCAAACCCAGTGATGATTGTCCTGTAAAAGCCAACCTCCGAACAAAGGGCAAACAGTATTGTGGCAAAGGGGAGGACCTGTGTTGCAATGATTCTTGTGAGTGATGCTTCTAAAGCCATGTTTTGGAAGTCTTCAGAGAAATCATAGGAATTGTTGAGCCCACTGTAGCAGTTGAAGCAGTACTTTACATAAGTGTTCTTGAAATGAAAAATAAAATCTTGCTGTTTTTCTCAAGAGTTGAAGTCGTGCTAAACGTGTTTTCTTAAACTAAAATGTCTTTTGTATGATGCTCAGCTTGTCATGATGCTAATTTTGTGTTTGAAGGTGAGAGAGAGGAAACCAAAGCTTAGGGAGTGGTTGTACAGAAGGCAAATAGGAAAATTTAGTCTCTTAAGTGGGGGTAGTAATACAGGGATTAGAAGTCAAGCATTGAAAAGAGTTAGAATATGCAGGGAAGATAGAAATCCCTAGGATATCAAACCATGTATGTCTTTCCAGTTAGGGAAGTCAGTGGCAAATGGGCATGCAAAGCATCGTAGTTGAAAAGACTGTAGGAGCTGAGCAGGACTTTGCTTATAATGAATTTAACATTCGTGGGGTGACTGTTGGACAGGAATGTGAGCAGGTGGGGTTAGGCTGGTTCCTTGCTGCTCAGAACTGTTAGTTGGAGAACCATGGATTTGTATTAATTGTGTCATGCAATGTTGCCTCAAGAAAGACTTTCCCAGTTAGCAGTCAAGTCCCCTCTACAGCAGACTGAGTGATTTCTGTGGATGAAAGGACCACTCTGTGCTATGAAGTTGGTTGTAAACATGATGGAGCAATTTTTTTCAATCTCTGAATATTGTGGGACAAAAGGCCACAAAGCAATTCTGCTCACACTCCTGTGAACATGAGACATCTTTATTTCACAGTCTATTCATTTTAAAAAATAAGGGAAGAATTTCACCTTTCTGAGTTTGACAGGAGCATGTGATGTGGAAAACTTATAGATTTCATTGTTGGCTCTGTTCAGTTCTTTGAAAAAATATTCATTTCTGATGGTGTAGTAATTGTCTTCAGAAAGTTCTCCGCAAATTCTCAAAAGTCTCAAGAAAACCTGGTATCATGTTTTGACTTGATATAATAAGTGATAGAGCAGTTACTTCTGCTTCAAGGAGGTGATACCTAAATTCACATTGAAAATACTGAGCATGGACAGAGCTTTTATTTAAAAATTCTCTGCATAAATGCTTACCAGTGATTAGTGAATGTTTTAGGAAACTGGTGAATTCTTTTTGCCTTTTCATTTCTAGATGTCACAATTCAAAACAGTGAGTTAATGAGTGGCAGTATGGACAAAGGGACATTGGGGTCAGGATCCAAGAACAACATCTTCTACATCTTGCTGAGAGACTGGGGCCAGGTGGAAGCTGCAGATGCCATGTCACGTCTGGCCAGACTTGCTCCAGTCTATCTTTGTAAGTACATTTCCTTGGAAAATAGTACTTTAATGCAGAAACAGAGAGCAAGCAAGATTTTTGCATCAAATATGAGATGTTGTGCTTTTAAAAAAAATAAGCAAGTTTTGAAGCTGGCAGGCAGTGAAACAGCTTACTGTTTATGAAGTGCTTGTGATGGTCACATGATGGGAGGTGAAATTGCAAGTTCTCAATAATAGTTCCTGGGTTTGTTTTCTCTATATGAGATTGAGCTCTATCAAAATAACTTATTTTCGTTTTAATGATAGCTAATCGTGGCTTTTCAATTGGAATTGGTGATGTAACCCCGGGGCAGGGTCTGCTAAAAGCTAAGTATGAGCTCCTGAATGCTGGCTATAAGAAATGTGACGAGTATATTGAAGCCCTCAACACTGGCAAACTACAGCAGCAGCCTGGTTGTACTGCAGAAGAGACACTAGAGGTAAACTTTTTGATTTAGATCACTATGCATTTTGAGTAGAGACTTCACAAATGTATTCATATACATTGTGATGTCTAAAGTGGTCTTCTGAAACCTAAAAATACAAGCAAATATAGTCCCTAGGCATGCAACTTGAGCTGAGTCTAAATAGACTTTAAAATGTTTGTATGCATCTGAAAATGTTAGCTAAACACATAACAGCTGAGATCCTCCAGGGTGTATTGGGTGATACAAGGGCATAGAATTACACAGCTAATTGGAATGGACTTGATTACATTGATCAAGATTTTTTTAGTTATGTTTCATGTAGCACAGTGTGACTTAGAACTTAGTGTAGTGCTCAATTTGGCTGAAGTTTTTGCTGCTGCTAAGAGGTTGTCATGTACCTGGATACCCCTGTCTTATCCCAACAAAGACATTTTCTGCAGCAAACTGGAAGTTAGGCAAGCTAAACTTTAAAACTGGTCTTCTTGAAGCAATGACTGGTTTTCTTTGTCTTTACGGTATTTCAAATTCCCTTTGACTACTGATAGTGGTGCTAGGAGTGATAAAGTTCTGTTTGTTTAAGTGTTTTTTAGCAAATTCTGAACTTCTGAAATACTGTATTTCAGGCCTTAATCCTTAAAGAATTGTCTGTTATCAGAGATCACGCTGGCAGTGCCTGTCTCAGAGAACTGGACAAGAGCAACAGTCCCCTGATCATGGCTCTCTGTGGTTCTAAAGGTAGGGATAGCTGAACTTGGCATGTAGTTTGCTCACTCCATCACTTTTATGAAAATTACTTGTTCCATCTTTATAGCTTGTTTTATACTGTCACTTGTACATGTTGTAGCTGTTTTAAGCTGCTCAGTAGGTACAGGTTGGGTATAGTTAGTTAAAATCGAGGTGATGTTATGCTATTTTTTTGTCTTAAATTTTAGTACGAGTTGTAAAACATCTTGTTGGAGCTTTGGATGTTCTTAGGACTTGAACTAATTAATCAGTAATAGGTTTTCTGTTGTGTTTCTGCTTCAAGTATTCATATCACATAGAAAAATCAACTGTAAATGATACATTCAAAATTAGAACTACCATTTCCTAGAACTGTGGAATTATTTGGAAGGGACCTTAAAGATTGTCTAGTTCCAACCCACTGCATTGGGTTGGGACACCTTCCACCAGACCAGAATGGGGCATCCACAGCTTCTCTGAGCAACCTGTTCAAGTGCCTCACCATCCCCATAATAAAGAATTTCTTCCTGATGTCTAATCTAAACCCACCCTCTGTCAGTTTAAAGCAATTTGCCGTCCTACACTACATGCCCTTGTGTAAAGTCCCTCTCTGTCTTTCTTGTAGCCCCTCTTAAGGTACTGGAAGGTGCTATAAGGTATCTCAATTTCTTGTCTGAGCTTTCATTTGTTTCCTATAAGAATTTGAGGAAATCACTTAACCTTTTGCCTTTTCTAGCTGTCTAATAAATTGTGGAAAGCCTCATAGTGACATGTTGTGTTCTAAAGAAATACTAAAATCTAAGAAGAGTAATATATTAAGTGTATAATTTTTGTGGGGGTGATGGAGAGGCATTGTTTGCAAACATATTCAGCAAATAAAACTTCTGTGTTAGTGACTTAATTCTCTGGGACTTAATTTGTTCTAGGAGTCCTGGTAGATACTGAACCCTTAATGAAGAATATTGTTAAAATATGTTTATTGAAGAAATATGAAGCGAAATATGTAGGTTAGGATCATGGGCTGCGTAAAACACAATCTGTAATACAAACCTGGATAATGTAAGGGCTGGAATCAAACAGTGGTGGCATGAATGTCTATGACTCAAAGGAAAAAAAAAGAAAAGTTGGCTGTATCATAGACTTAATTGTCAGCCTTTGTACAAATGCTGAAGTGAACAGGACGAGTAACAGAAAAGCGTCTCTAACTCTTGCAGTTCTGTTTTGTTGAGCAGTTACAAGGCTAAATAATAGATCTTCATGAAAGTGAAGATAGCTCATCAGGGAAGCAGTATATTCCTCATTTGTGACTGAGGAGCTTTCTTTTCCTTTCTGTCTTTTCAGGCTCCTTCATTAACATCTCTCAGATGATTGCTTGTGTAGGTCAGCAGGCTATCAGTGGGTCCCGTGTTCCTGATGGGTTTGAGAACAGGTCCTTGCCTCACTTTGAAAAGCATTCTAAGGTAATTCTGTACATTTACAACAAACTGTGAAGGAAAGTGAAACCAGTTTCCTTAAGGCACTTTGAGAAGCATGCACGATAAGATCTCTTGCCATGATACGCTGAAGGAAAAGGATCAGATACAGTCAATGTGAAATGTTTTGTGTGATTTGGGAGTTAACAGCAGTGTTCTGAATTGCCATAGGATATCTAGTTAGCTTGACTATTTAGAGCTAAGCCTTGCTTTAACTTTTCTAGTTTAGTAAAATTAAAGTGAGGTGATGATACATTTTTGGTTCTCTTGAGAGTCCTAAAAATAATTTGCCAAAGTTTTTCTCTGGTGTTGTGTTTGACTGCACTAACACTTTTCAGGAAAACTGCTGAATGTATGTTGGTATTTTTAAACAGGTGAGACATTCCAGATAAACCATCCTGGAGTCTGGTTTTTCTCTTTTTCCACCAGGATAGGTCTCATGGGTTACTCTCAGTGTCTCATTTTTCAGTTCTGTCCTACATGAAGCAATAATAGGTCTCATGCATTTGTTAACATAATTTGGTGAGATTAATTTTTTTTTAAGGTGCTATTTGAGATCTAAGGAACAGTAAAGAAGGTTCTAGGTATAAGCCCATAGTCTAATTAGCGTGTTAGCTAAGTCTCAGATATTAGCTATGACGGTTTGTGTTTGTCACTAAATTCCAAATTTCAACTTCTGAGTTCTGTAACATACTGAATAAATAGAAAAAGAAACAATACTTCATGGTTTAGATGAGAAGATAAAATTTAGCTCTAGCTTTTTTTCTAATTTAGGAAGTATTACCTGTTAAATAACAACAAAAAGTGATTTTTTACTTGAAGGAAGTTAAAATGCCTGTGTAAGTTTCCTTGGCAAGAACTTTACTCAGGGGTGAGGGCAAATCATTCCAAAAATTAATTTTATAGATATCTCCAGTCATATTTTTTCTGGATTCCTTAGTCTTCAGCAATTACCTTTGCACTCCTCTAGCAAAATGGACATTCTTAATTGCCTTTTCAATTTTTGCAAGTTTAAGGGAATCTGAAATGTTGGTGTAGTGTTTGGAAGGAATAGCTTGAAGTGTGACAAGGTTTGTAGGAGGAAGGAGAAAGTCTGTTAAATTAGTTTGGAAGAACTAGGTAAGGGTTTCTGAAACCTTTATTCAGATCTGAGATACGAATGTAACTTGAAAGCTAAGCAGAGCTGAGATCGTTGTCCTGTGTTGGTGGGGATATTGGCTAATTTTCAGAAAGAATTTAGATGACATGCACCATGCTTTCTGTAACATACATAATGCACATTGCATTTTAACTGTGTTTTTTCCCCTCTTCCCTGCAGCTCCCTGCAGCAAAAGGCTTTGTTGCTAACAGCTTCTATTCTGGCTTGACTCCCACTGAGTTTTTTTTCCATACAATGGCTGGTCGGGAAGGTCTGGTTGATACAGCTGTAAAAACAGCTGAAACTGGATATATGCAGGTAACTGGCAGTAGAGTGAGGGTTTTACCAGTCTTGAAAAATGTGGATATTTCTCATGTGCATGTTGATGTGATGGATCAGGGGGAAGTGCAAACACTGTGTGTGTGTTTTCAATGTAACAGAGTAATTTATACTGTGAAATACATGGCTTGGTCTGTTCTCAAGGAGTTTGGAAATGAGACCTCAGCCAATGGTAGAGTAACATGCTTGTATTAAGCTTTTTCCTCTAGAATATGGGTTGTAAAAGTCCTTGTTCTATGCAGTTGTTGAGGACTACTTTCTGTGTAGTGTATTCCTAAAACTGATGTGAGTGATGACAGAAATGCAGCTAAAGCTCCATTTCAGTGTCTGTTCTCTCTAGGTAAGAGGCACCTTGGCCATATAGACTTAGACTGGTTTAGTAAGATTTTGGTGTCTGGCTGTACCTCCTGTGCAAATAAATGTCCCTTCAACAAAGCTTCTTGCTGTTATGTGCAGTCTTAAGACTTCTGTTCCAACATTAGTGTTTAAAGTATAGCCCTCTTCCCAGTGTTACAGGGAGTAGAAAAGCCAGGATAATTTGGGGCTGGGAACACATTCCAAGACACACAAGTAACTGTACAAAGACAGAAGAAACCCACCTTTTGGGGTGGGTGACTAATTAGACTTTGTCTCCAAAACTAAAGGGATAATATTGGCCTGTGTGCAAGTATTCACAAAAAAATATAAATGCAATAAGCAACCTGCAAAATATTTTTCATCTTCAACTTTCTTTCTATGTGAATGAAATATAGCACTCGGACTTTGGAATTAAAAAGAAAAAAATCGTAACATTTATTTTTATCTTACCTTTTTTCTTGCCAGTGAGAAAAAAAATACCAATTCTATAGTCTAGTTACGTGATCTAATTTGCTTTCGTGGAACAATGAAATCCATCTTTCAAGTAAAAGTGTGTTTAACCTAAAATGTTTCATAGCATGCTTTCTTGTTGGGATGCAAAGGAAGGTGGTAGTTAAGGGATTTCCCAATATAAGGAGTTAATGTAAGAAAAGCAGATAACCCAGATGGAAAAATGGCTTTGACAGATCACCTTTTTGGTTTTTGTCAGGCAAAACAATCATTGAGTGGTTCTGCTTCCATACACAAAAAGTATTGTATCCCTTGAGAAATAAACCTACTTGGAAGAATATGAGTATTATGTCCATAAAAACCCAAATAAATCCCTCAAACTACAATAGGTTCTTGCAGCTTAGCATTAGGTCATTAGATTTCCTATACAATGGAATTCTAAATGTGTAGTATTGTGTTGTTGCTTGAAATATTGTTGACTTTTATGTTCTGTGAAATGTACAGCAAAGCCTTAGGGGTAATGTATGATTTTAAATAGGTTTTCATGCCTGCTCATCACTGTGTCAGATTTATTTCCTGAGTCTAGTTTCTGTACTTCTTGTAATGCAAATCAACAGCTATTTTTAAAAAGGTCCTTTTTACTTTCCTTGTACTTTTGTTTCTTTCCTTTTAGAGACGTCTGGTAAAATCCCTTGAAGATCTTTGCTCACAGTATGATTTAACAGTCAGAAGTTCTACAGGTGACATTATACAGTTTATTTATGGAGGAGATGGCTTGGATCCTGCAGCTATGGAAGGGAAGGATGAACCACTGGAATTCAAGCGAGTTCTAGACAATATCAGGGTAAGGATTGCTGAAATCCTTTTTGGAAGTGTGAAAATACTATTAAGCGTGGAGGAGAAAGTAGTAAATGGTGGGGAAAATTGTTTCGCTTGAAGAATTAATTTTCAGATTGCCTTTTTTGAATGGTCCTGGTCAGTCTTTCAGCATGTGTATTCTAAGAGTAATAGATATTTTTTACAGTGGAATAGAGCAATTTGTGTACAGAGCCCAAACCGTGTATAAGCTGTGAAAAGTAAAATTTCTTTCTGTGCTTGGCCATAGTTTTAGGGCCTAATATCCAACTCGCTAGATAAATTACTACTGGTTTATTTGGGTACTAGTTTGGTACATTGCACAAAATAATTCTCTATTAAATCAAGACGTGGATGTTCTTTGACGTGAACTGGCTGATGGTTGTTCAATAATATTGTGATGTTTGAAAGGCTGTATTGTTTAGTTTTGGTTTTATGGTTGGTTGGTTGGTGTGTCATGACCCCCTTCCCCCAGAGAAAAGCCTTTTGCTGAAATAACTGTCCAGCTTTCTGTAATATGAGTGTAATAAATGGATAGAACTGGAAGTGTCTGGGTGTGTACCTTCAGATTTGCAGAAATAAGTAGAAGTGGATGTGACTCTTCTTTTCACAGTAGTCTGACATAGTATAGTAGACCAAAACCAACAACCCAAAAAACCCCATTAAACAAACTACAAAAAGACACAACCAAAACTAAAGAGTGCTGTTAATCAGTTCTACGTATCTGTATTCTGTGTCTTTGCAATGGAGTTTTTGTGCACATGCTGTCTGTGAAGAAGTCATGCTTTTTCCTGTTAAGGCTGTCTATCCGTGCCGGAGTGAACCAGCCCTTAGCAAAAATGAATTGGTGTTAACATCCGAGTCCATCATGAAGAAGAATGAATTTCTTTGCTGCCAAGACAGTTTTCTGCAGGTAATTATCTCACTTCCTTATCACACTGTGATTAACTTTCCTTATAAATTAAGGACAGGACTTTAGCAGACTACTTGCACGTCTTTTAAGGGTGAGTGAAGGTTCGCATGACTGCTTGCATTTTGAGTTACAAAATTCAATTTGTTTGAAAGAGCATTGGGCAATTTTAATATTTTTTGAGAGCAGCTACTCTCAAGACTTCCTTGAGAATCACTGATCAAAACTGTAGAATTAACCTGCCTGTAGAAGTAACCCTACCTCTATATAAAGCTGTTACCTTGATGAACCTTCTGATTTCTGGCAGTGATGAGAACAAGATGAATTTAATGACCTATGTTTGAAGGGTTTCTTTTTAATAGATCAGAGTGTTTCAGAGCACAACGTAAACCTGAATTGCACTTCCATTGATAGAGTGGAGTTGAAAGAATAGTTATATCCATATTTGAAATATACTGTAAATCTTACCTGCAAGTCTGAAGGAAAAGAAATCAAATCATTGAATATCAGAGTTTGGGGATAAAGCTGTTATTTGAAGTATACATCTTTTAAATCATATCATGAAGATATAAATAATAGTTGCTAATTTCAGAAGCACAGATATGGCTACATCACCTTAGTGATAATTAGCTTGACTTAAGATTTTTAAGTTTCAGGTAGTTACATTTTCTTCTTTCCTTTTTTTTTTCTGTTCATCCTTGAAGACATTAACTGAGACAGGTTATGAAAAATATAATGAGGTAATCGTAGCATGTGTGTGCACTGTGTGAGCATTAATGTTAGTGCTTTTTAGCTAAAGATGTGTGTATAGTGCTGAAGTAATTGATTAGCATATATACATTACTGCTTGTTAAATTATGACATAGGTGTTCATCACAATTGTTTAACTTTTTTAATGTGGAAACTGTGACACCTTAATTAATACCCATTGCTAAATTCAAGGATTTTGAGGAAGCTTTCTTTCAATGCTTGACTCTTCTTTCTAAAACTCATTCTTTCAGTCTCTAGGGATATTAGCATGTTTTTCTGGTGTTTTCCTATCCATTCCTCCACTTTTCCATTCCAGAACAGAGATGCTTCATAGTGCTGTTGTTTTAGCAGGAGGTTCCTGTAATGGGCTTATCCACTCAAGTCCAGAACACAGTGTGTCTAAATAGGCTCTTCCAAACAGACAGCATTCATTCTTCCTGCACTCTGCCCTCGTTAGAGGGGATTCAGCTGATGGAAAAGCAGATTGTTGGCTGGCACAGTTTCAATTGTGTTATTGTTTTAACATACTTGAGTATATTAAGGTACAGGTAAAGGGAAATTCATTTTTCTTCTGATTGAGACAATTCTTAAAAACCCCTACAGTTTAAAAAAAAGCCGGTCATTTTTCTGTGGGTTTTTTTGAGATGTTAGAATAGGAGTGCTGGCAACGTGATGCAAACACAGAAAAAGCTCAGCACACAGCCCATCAATGCTGCCATATGCAGAGTTGGCCTACTGGGTCTGCCTGAAGTGGAGCAAATTTTGGCTGAATCTCATGACATTGTCTGTGCACTGTGCATTTCAGTGGCTTCTTCACCGCAAGGATTGTGGTGTGAGCAGTGCTTCAGGTGTGTAAATGATCCCACTCACTTGGGTGCTGGGGCACCTGATGCAAGCCCTGGGTGAGCGTGGCCTATACCCTGAACTGCCCTTTTGACTGAGCAGCAGCTCTGTAGGAGCTGACAAGGCCCGTGTTGAGCCAGATCTTACTGAGCCCATTTGGTGCCTTTTTGTTAATCTGGTCCAAAATAAGACTGTGGATTTAGACAGAGTGAAAAAAGACAATGTTTTTTGGAGTACACTCTGGAAGTTAGATAGCTGTGCTCATAAAGTACAGTGTTGCCCTAAAGATTTTAAGTCCAGAGAGAGAGAGATTGACTCAGTAAAGAGTGAGCTACATTTTCATTCCATTTGTAGCATGAATTAATCCATAGTTTGGATAAACTGCCAACAGATACTTGAAAGTTGAGAAGAATAAGTAATTTCCTCTTTTAGGTCTTCTGCATGAGTAAAAATATGACAATGAAAAATAAATCGTCAGAGATTTATCTTTTATCTTCCACCTTTTCTGACTCTGGTATATGGAAATAACATATAATTTGAGTACCTTATTCAGAATTATGTATAATAATTGATTTACTGTGTTGGAGTTGTTTGCATTTTTTTTAAGTACTTTGGAACTCAGGCACTGTCAAAGAGGAAAAGTCTTCTGCAAGTCCTGCAACATTGCTTTTTTTTGTGCACCTGTAGTAAGAAGATTAACTTCTCTAACACCATATTATTGCTTAAACACTTATTTTAGGAAATAAATCACATTGTCAATTTTATGCAAATATTTTGGGGTCAAAATCCTTTAAAATGGCCAAATATGCTATTGTGAATAATGCTACTTACTGCAGGGCAAAAAAAAGGGGCAAGAATATAGGAATGCATTATGTCATCCATATGAGGAAGCAACTTTGAAGCATCCATTCCAACAGCACTTCTGTTGTCCATTCTTCCATTTGAACTTGGTTCTGGTATTCACAGAAAATAACATGCTCTCTGGAAACACCTTGAATGCCAGAAAGAAGGCTGTTATTTTGAGAGTCTGAGAATTCTGTTGGAATGTAATAGAAGTGTTTTCGTAATGATTCTATGAAGTCAGTTGTAAAAAAAAAAAAAAAAAAACCAAAAAAGGGAGTCCCTCAGATACTTAATTCAATTTTGCAAGTAATTGTCAGTGCTCAGCTACTGTGGTGGTTGCAGGGACTCCAGTACCTAAGGCAGAAGAGGTGATACTGTGTAACCATCACTCAGTCTGTCAGGTAGGACTAATGGGGTAGAAAGGGTTTAAAAGGACTCTAAAAAAATTAAACTGTTTCTCTATGGAGCTTTCCTAAATCATTGTTGAAATAAATTGGAAGTATTTCTTCTTGCTTTTTGTTTATATTTTGGTTTTGATAACCCTGTGTTATGGAAATGACTTGTACTAAGTCCACATCTGTGGAAGAGTTTAACCATGGACCTCATATTTCATGACTTGTAGTGTACGTGTCTATATCCAAAGTGTAATGACCAAATGATCTTTTATAGAATGCATGTTGGATATTTTTCTAACAGTATTGTTTCAGTTCATGTTCCAGTAAAGATTATTCAAACTTCTTTTGGGTAAGCCTGATAAGAGAGTGAAAGGTTTATGTACTATGATATGTTAAATGCAATTATCTGCAAGACCTCTCCACAGCAAAGAGAAGTTATTTGAATTATATTAGGTAGAGACTGACGTGTATAATAGTTTTGAGGTTTTTTTCTAACAAATAAAGTGCATCTGAAGTCTATCCTGCAGATACACTATATACTTCCTCTCTTGCCACAGTCTTCTATTTTGACTGTTTGAATACTGGAGAAGTAAATGAGAATGTATTTGTGTCAGTATCATAAAAAAATAAGGATTTTGAGTTGTGGGGGTTTTTTTTAGTTTTGAAATCAGTTTCAGGAGGTGGTGGGTAGGAAGGTAGGATCACCCCCCATCAGGTATCTTCACCTGTCAGTATGTGTGCTCAGGAAGGGTGCTTTTATTCTGCGTGGACCATATTCCTCATGTACTGCTACTGATTTGTGGCTGCACAAGAGTGGATCTGGTTTGCTGAACTCTAATGTATGTGTTTGTCTAAATTTTGATGTTCTTCTCTCCGTTTTGTGCATTAATAATTTATTGTAAATATTTGGCGCTTTAAGTAAATAACTTACTGTTGAAGTCTTCAATACGGAGAGCGTGTCTTTGCTTACTGTGGTTTAATGTGATTTCAGGAAATTAAAAAATTCATCAAAGGTGTTTCTGAGAAGATAAAAAAAACTAGGGACAAGTATGGAATTAATGACAATGGCACAACAGAGGTAAATAGTTTCAATGGGGTAATGATGTAGTTCTTTACAATCTTCATAAGTTGTTGCTTTTCCAGCTATTCCTTTCTCTTTTCAGCCGAGAGTTTTATATCAGTTGGACAGGATTACTCCAACACAACTGGAGAAGTTTCTAGAGACTTGTAGAGACAAATACATGAGGTGAGTGCTTACCCTGATATGTTCTCAATGCTGTTTTGTTGGTACAATAGGGGTGTATTTTGCTATTTTTAATGTATGAATGTTGGTTCTGCTGTGAATGTAGTGCAAAAAATTAGAAGCAATTGCTGCAATGACGTAAACATTGCAAGATGAAGGTAGGATGCAAAAAGAAAAAAACCATCACTGTCTGAAGGTGGGCTTGTTAAGGCAGAGTTGAGTCGTGTACAAAAGTTCTAGAGGTCTGACATGGGGTTTTTACATTCGTCTTGAGTCAAAATCAGATTCTTTCATTAACAGACTTTGTTTGATATCCGTTTACATTGTAGAAAAAATGCTTTATGTTTCATTTTATGTTTCTTGAGTAGCAGAGCTATCTGCTTGTGTTTAAGCACTTTCCTTCTGAAATAATAGTAATCCTACAAAGAAGAACAGTTGTAGGCTTTAGCTACTCACTACTTACATCCACAGACTGTGTTTTGACAGCAGATCCTGGTAAAAACCATAAGTGATAGGATTCAGAGGAAGGGAGGATATTGTTTAAACACTTAACATTTTTACACCCACTGCCAGACATGTTTTCTTCCTCTCCCTCTTGCAGGAGGTTTTTGAAAACCTTCAATAAGTCCATGCAGAACAAAGTCTAAATAGCCGAGTTTCAAATTCATATGAATCTTGATAGCTATTTTTGATCTACACAGTCTGAGGAGTTATATCATATTTGGTTCTTAAATGTTCTTTGCTCTGTTATGCACTCATAAGATCCTTTTGTTTGTTGTTCTTGGTTTCTACCAAGATAATGCTAGTGTGCTAGTGAGATTTAATTTCATTTACTTTGATTCCTTGGATTTGGACATCCACATGCAGCCATGGGTGATCTCTCCTTTGTGGCCTTATTACATCAATTGTTTCCTAAAGTTTTATTCTTCTAGAAAATTCATGTATATGTTAAGTTCTTAACTATTTTAAGGCAGTTACCAGTTTTTTTGCTCTGCCTTACTAGGGGTACTTGTTTACATTTGTCTTAAGTGTTTTCAGACGTGAATTATGATTTTTACTGTGATAAGTAAATGTTAGCATGTGATGCTGAAGAGAGGATCTACTGCTTGATGCTTAGGAGGAAGAGGACAAGCATTTTGTTATCTGTTATGGAAGTTATGCTGCACCTGTGGAATGCTTATATGACAGGGCATCTTCTTGCTTTGCATGAGATCAGTCTTAGAGCATTGGTGGCCTTTCAACCTCTCTCATTTGTTTACTAAGATAATATATTAATAAACTTACCATCTATCTACCAGAATAGTTT
The DNA here is from genome assembly GCA_013398015.1 of Oreocharis arfaki. Lineage (NCBI taxonomy): Eukaryota > Metazoa > Chordata > Aves > Passeriformes > Paramythiidae > Oreocharis > Oreocharis arfaki. Next base: position 1,363,971 of record VZRR01001456.1, on the reverse strand, counting down.
CTCTTGTTTGCTTAGGATCTTGTACCTTATTCAGTTCCATATCTCTTTCTATATTTTTTTATCAGGGCACAGATGGAGCCTGGTTCTGCAGTAGGAGCTCTTTGTGCACAGAGTATTGGTGAGCCTGGCACACAGATGACTCTGAAGACTTTCCATTTTGCTGGTGTTGCTTCAATGAACATTACTTTGGGTGTGCCAAGAATCAAAGAAATCATTAATGCTTCAAAGGCTATTAGGTACTAACATTGTTTTGATTTGTTTGGTGTTTTTTTCCTTTTCCCACGTGAAACCTGATGGATAAATTTGCAATACATGATAGCATTTCTCTGTCCTTAGCAATATACTAGACATCATTCAATGCAAGTACCCAAACAACAAAAATCTAATGTCTGCCCAACTGTAAGTGATACTTAAGCCCACAGAGAAAATGAAATAGACGAAAGTGATTATTTCTAAAGTATAATATTTCCTTAGATGTCTCATCTATTGTGAAATGCTCTGGTGTTTAGTAGTTCTTGAAGCATACCTATTTGTAGGTATGCATGAAGCCATGCTTAAATAATACTAGGATAACATATGCCATGAAAACAGTCACTAGTACTTGAGTGTTGGCTTGTTTTTACCAGCCTGAAGTACATGAAGAGCAGTTTTTCTTAAATACACCTGAGGAACCTGAAGATTTCTTTATTGTACTAAATACTGCTCTAGATAAAGAGAAATTCCGTAAGGCAAGCTGTAATTCAAGTTGCCATCTGTACTCTAGCTGAGCGATTTCCTAGCTGGGTGTTTTTTTGTGTGTATGTGTTTATTCTTTTAGCACCCCCATTATAACTGCACAGTTGGACAAAGATGATGATCCTGATTTCGCCCGTCTAGTTAAAGGAAGAATTGAGAAAACTTTGCTAGGAGAGGTAAGAAAAATTGTATTATTGCTAATGCTTTAAATGTAAGCATTAGCCAATTGCTATGGGGGAATTTTAGCCATTTTTACATGCTAACCTTTTGTCCTTGTCTCTTAAAGATTTCTGAATATATTGAGGAAGTGTTTCTTCCAGATGACTGTTTCATCCTAGTGAAGCTGTCTTTAGAGCGCATTAGACTACTGAGATTGGAGGTGAGTTGTTCAGTTCTTACGCAGAATACACCTTGGATACGTCCCGAAGGGTCTCTTAATCCTGTGTCAGAAATCACACCAGTGGAAGTTAAAAAAAAGGAAGTGAGTGATGGATGTTGTGTTCCACATTATGTCTGGAGGGGTCCCTTTTTTTTTTTCTCTTGCAAAGTGGATAATTTCCCCTTCATTTGGAATGACAGAACATGCATTTGTGTCTTGCTACCCGCAGAGATGCCATTTCTGTCCATTGATTAATGTACAGCCTGGTACCCTCAGCATAAGATCATATTTCATGCAATTTATAAGACTAATTTAGAAGAGAATATTTGGGGATTTTTTTCCTACATTCTTCCTTTTTATAATCTGTTGAAAGACTTTTCTTTTTATTTGAGCACGTTGATATATGCTGAGAGATAACCCCGGTGTTTGCTGGCTGACTTGTCACAGGTGAATGCAGAGACTGTGCGCTACTCAATTTGCATCTCTAAACTCAGAGTGAAGCCTGGGGATGTTGCTGTCCATGGAGAAGCAGTTGTATGTGTGACCCCTCGTGAAAATAGCAAGAGTTCCATGTATTATGTATTGCAGTCCCTCAAGGAAGAACTGCCAAAGGTAAAAGCAAAGGCTGTCTCATGCTTTTGTGGGAGGTAATCAGTAGTAATAACTCAGGGTTCCATGGTAGCAAGACAAAATAGTTCTTGTCAGTATTGACAGTGAAGATAGGCTGGGTCAGTAACTCTTAGACTGTGGTGGTACTGCCTTTCTGTTGAAACTAAGCCACCCTTTACTAATATTTGTAAATAAAATGGAAGCTTTAATATTTCCCTTACAATTTACTGAAGCATTTCAAGTGCAGCAATTGTATGAAATAATTACATATGCTTCCAGCTGCAACTAGAATTGAACCACATGACAGTATCTGGCCTTTTTTCAGCTTTCTGTGAGGAGACTGTCTACTCTGGATTTTAAATATAGAGATAAGTGAACCTTTATTGTTAGCAGCTTGCCCTTTTATTTGTATGGGTCTGCCACTATTCAGACACCCAAACCTGAGCGTGAGAATATCTGACGTAAAATACAAAGTGTAGATGGTGAGCAAGGTTTATAGTACAGTGTCAGTTTTGCACTAGTGAGTTTAAGAACAAGAAATCTTATTCAAATATGTTTTGAGTGAGCCTTTTCTTCACTTACTAGGCCTTCTCAGTAGGTGTGAATGCTGATATGTGTTACCCTTTTATATCATGTTACTGTATACATCAAAGTTACTAGGGGTTTTTTGTTTTGTGAAGGTTGTAGTGCAAGGCATACCAGAGGTTTCCCGAGCTGTCATTCACGTTGATGAACAGAGTGGAAAGGAAAAATACAAACTTCTCGTTGAAGGTGATAATCTACGAGCTGTTATGGCTACTCATGGAGTGAAAGGAACAAAAACATCCTCTAATAACACTTATGAGGTAATGTCTAAATGGGTGCTGTGGGGTTTTCCCCATAGCATCTTTATTACAAGTGCTTGTTTGTGCTCAGATGCAGCAGTTGATAGGGAATCAAGCCTGATTTCACTAATACATGTCAGAATGCATTAACACAAGAGAATAATTCCACTGGCAGCACTGTTCACTTCGAAGAAGCTGTTTCTATAAATATTTTTCAAATGGAGGCGTTTAAAAGGGTAGTCATAGAAATGGAATATCAATATGCTATCAGATAGTATTTATTCCAGGAATATACTTGTTCCAAGCATTCGGTTCTTCTTTCATTTAACACGTAACAATCTCTTGTGTAGGTAGAGAAAACTCTGGGAATTGAAGCTGCTCGGACGACCATTATCAATGAGATTCAGTATACGATGGTGAACCATGGCATGAGCATTGACAGGAGACACGTTATGTTATTGTCTGATCTAATGACTTACAAGGTTTGTACTGTGTCTTCTAAATGTTACTTTGGCCTGTTTATACAAATTAATTTTACCATGTTTGAGGGGAGCTAGGGAGATGGAAATTCATTCTAGACTTAAAGAATTCAAAGTTGTGCTGACTTACACTGTTATTTGTATTTTACACAAAATGCTTAATTACTCCAGTTCTTGGGGGAGGAGGGAACTATTTTGACTGAAAAAAAATTAGTATAATGAGTAGGGAATGATAATTTCATATTGAAAATAGGAATCCTGAAAATGATGGTGTCAAAATCAACTGTTTGGGTAGCCATGCATGCAGTTGAAGGCTTGCTGTGCAGAAAACCCCATGGGATGTGGTTCATAATAGCTGCACCATATGTGAGAGTCAAAGGATACAGACACTACACACAGAATCAGCTGACGTGAACAGTCTTACAGAACATGTTAGTACAAAATCATATCTGCTCTTTCTTGGTTGATTTTCGTTCCTTCACATCCAATGGGGTTTTTAGAGTTGAGTACACTTAGTGAAGTAAGATTATCCTATTTGCCTCCCAGAGTGCAAAGTGCAATTTGGGTGAAATGGATGGAGTTCTGATTTGTTCCAAAACTGCAGATCATTGTTGTATTGAGCTGCAGCAGTCCCCAGGGCTGACCCTGTGGAGGTGCAGGACAACAGTAGGAAAGGGCATCAGAGTGCCATGATTTAAATTTGATGGGCTCCTACCATGCATTCTTTTGCCTGTACTTGTGACTTCAGCTTCTATGTGCAATCTGTATAATCAGGATGTTTCTAACAAACATAGGCAGAAATAAGTTCATTTAAAAAGCTAATTACTTTTTTTTCTGGAGGGTGAGAAAATGAAGATTTAGCATCTTCTGTCAGCTCCTGGCAGCTTAGGTCAAATTTATCTGTAGATAATAGGCAATAGATTTAGCATAGTGCTCTCAGACCCCACTGAAGTTTGTAGCTCAGCAGCCAGTTTATAATTGCAGAGGGTTTTGTCATGGCCATGTTTCTTTCTATCTTTTCAATACTCTTGCTTTAAAAAATTACCTATTAACCATTTGTAGCAGCTTATGTTATATATGAAGAATGACTTTTGTTTTATATAAATATTGATTACTACCAAAGTATTAACCTTCAGGATGTTCAACTCTAACAGTGTATTGTGACAATTCTTTATTGTAGATAGTATATTTATTTACTCAGGCTTACTCGTTGGCTTTTTCCATCGATCAAGGGTGAAGTGCTGGGCATTACCAGGTTTGGACTGGCAAAAATGAAGGAAAGTGTGTTGATGCTGGCTTCTTTTGAAAAGACTGCTGACCATCTCTTTGATGCTGCCTACTTTGGACAGAAGGATTCTGTTTGTGGTAGGTACTGCAAAGTCCACAGTTTGTGGTCCTTACCCAGCATCTGTAAACCTCTTCAAAGCATTGGGGTTTGGCTTTGTTAAGCTTCCTGTTCAGGTAATATGTGAAAAACTTCAAGTCTGAGGCTAATCCATCTTCTAGGACCC
>VZRR01001456.1:1343999-1359198 GCA_013398015.1 Oreocharis arfaki | reverse complement strand
TAGAGCTGATGGATAAATCTAGTACCTCACTCAGTATTTAGGTTTCATTTTCAATCCTGCTAAGAAATAGGAAGACAGGTACATCTCAGCCTAGCTGAAGATTACACTTTTATCTGATTGCTTAGGTGATTTGGCACTGGTACCTAGAAATAAATAGGCCAAGTTCTTGACTTATTCATTTAGTTCTAATCTAAATAGATGAAAATTACAGGTCTTTGTTTTTTAATTATAAGTCTTGTTTATCAGTATTCAGTACATTAACAGAACAGGCAAGATACCTGTTGTCAGAAATTTCTTTTTAAATGTATCTGTTCTTCAGTTTTAAATTTAAGTTCATTAGCATCCACTGAATCATCTTGATTCATGAAAGAATCTGGTAAATTTTGAAAATACATGGCTACATATGCACAGGTGTATGCATGCCCACATACCTACAGCAAACAGAAAATTCATTAAATGAGTTCTGGCACTCTATTTGTCTCTTTATTTTGTATTTTTGCCATGTGCTGTAATATTTGGAACTGAAATAATTTTTCTTTTTTTTTTTCAGTCTTTGCCCCCATTCATTTCAGGTTTTCTTCTCCCTTAAGCTACATACGTTTTGGACTGAATTGTTAAAAAGCCTGTCTAATAGGTTAAACAGAGAAAAAAAAGTCAAACAGGTTTCACCATTTTCAAGATCTGTTTATGCATACTGCAGGGGCCTAAATCTACAGTACCTCTTGAAAGTTCTATTTTGCATAAAATTTTTAAAAGCATATTATGGCAAATAATGTAGTAGAACTGCAGCAGTGGTCTAAGAGCAAAAATCCAGACTCTTCGTTCCCATACATTCAAATTGCGAATCAAGCCTTGCCAGAATTTTAAGCAAATGTATTTCATCCTTTTTTCATTCAAAGGTACAGCTATTTATTGTTACCTTCTTAAACATGTGTGAAGGACAATCTAGTTATACTCCTGGGAACGTGCAAAAATGTCATTTGGATGATAACAGTATGCTGAGAGAGAAACACTGGTGTCTGAGAGCTTGCTTTGAGTGTGGAACGTTCTTTGGAAAAGTTGTGCGCGTTGGTAGATCTGGAATATAAATGTGTCAGCACATTGCAGTGAAGATGTTATAACCATCAAAAATTGTTGGGACAGACTCAATCTTCACTTCAGAGCGAGCACTTTTTGAGTGGTGAAAATGCCAGAAGCATTATAGCTCAAGTACTTCTGTGCCTTTCTCGCTGGGAACTTGGAGAGCTTTCAGGGGAACCCTGCCAGATTTGACTGAAGCCTTAGCACTGAGTCAGAGAATTAACATGAAGTAAGTTTGCCTTGCATCTTCTGCTACAGGCACTGCATGGATTATGTCTTCTCCAGAAGGAAACCTTCTGAAGGGCTTTCATTGCTGGAGAAGATGTCTAGGTTAGGTTGAGTTTTTCCTGTAGGATTTAATGCTGTGTAAGTAACACACTGGTCTGATGACCGTGACATTTAACGCTGTCGAGTGAAGAGGCCTTGGTCCTTGCACTTGAAGTTCAAGATTTTGTAGGCAACACATAACAGAATGGGCAGATGAAAGTAACTTTGTAAATCCTTACTGTTCAAACGTTCACTGTGTTTGTTTGGTTTTTTCCTAGGTGTTTCTGAGTGCATCATCATGGGAATTCCAATGAATATTGGAACAGGACTCTTTAAACTGTTACACAAAGCGGACAAAGAATCAACCCCTCCCAGGCGGCCTCTGATATTTGATCATAATGAATTTCACATTCCCATTGTTACGTAGCACTAGGACATAAAACAAGATAGCAAACCAAGAAATAGTAAGCAAATGTAATTTAAATTAAGGAAAGTGTATTATCAGTTCTATGTGTCTCAATAGCAGTGAATTGGCAAGTGAAATACTGTCAAAAGGATCGCCCAATTGTTCACCACCTGTTGTTAGTACTGACCCTGAAAGGAAAGAGTGCACCAGAGAGTGGAAGCAAATTTCAAGTGGATTTCACCTGATAACATTTTCTTTTTCACGGGATAGTGTTAGCTTTTTCTGGTACTGTTAATGGGTGGAAGCTGTTATTAACTCAGTATTTATTACACATGTATTCCAATTTTATTAAAAAACAAAAAGAAAATTGCAAGAGAGTTCTGTGAGCTTGCCCAGAGTGCTTTTGGAAATGTCCTTTCAGCAGGAGCTGCAGAGGTCAGTCTACAGCTGTTCAGAACAAGAACTTCAGAAAGCTGGAACTGAGTCTGTAATTAATTTATAGTGAGTTCAGGAGTGCTGTTCAAAGTGTTTGAGATACCTCCTTTTTGTTTTGGTAGTTTTAATTGGTTTTTCTTTATCCTGAGTTATTATCCATTAAATTATTTTCCTCCCCAGGATTCTGTTTTGGGACCATATCTACAAGAAGCTGCACATTGTGGATGCTACTAAATTCTGAGAAGACTGTTGTAAGAATATTACAAATTATAGATAGCTTTTCATATGACAGCAGCTGTCTAACTGCTGGAATCAGTAACTTCAGTAGTCTTAGTTTAGGGAAAGTTTCATAATTGAGCAAGATCATCTGAACAACCTAGTTTTATTTTATTATATAAAGTAGAAGTTGAAGGAGATGCTTTTTTATGCATTGCCATGAAATAATTTGGAAGTATTTTTAGCTTTAGTCCACTAAAGCAGTTTTCAGAATGAATACAGATCTTAAATCGTTTCAGTGTAGTATGTTCAGATTTACTGTGGTGCTGTGGAGGGAAAGTATCTTCTTGTTTTGTCAGCAGTGTTTGGATGCTCAGTGTGCTCATGACATGGATCGAAGAAGTAGAGAAAAAAGCTGAAGTTGTGCCCTTGTGAAGTAAAAGCAGACTGCTGAGTGTTGTAGCATTTGAAAATGAACAAGTTTGTGCTGCAGTTTGTCTTTATGTCCGCCAAAAGCAAAATGTAAGGCTACATTCAGAGACTGTAAATCTACAGGTTGAAGTCTTAAGGTGTCACTGGGTCTGTTTTTTAATTGATCCTCCATGCAGTCAAGATCTCATGTGGAATTCAACATAGCTATTCTCAATTTATTTTGTATTTTCAGTATGATGCTAAGATCTACATCTGCCTAGATTTCGGCAGGGTGAAGATGGAGAATGTAGTGCATTTGTTATCTGCTCTAAAAGCCCCATATATTTTGCTATCTCTGTTTTAGCAATAGACATTTCAGAATAAATCAAAGTTTACTTTGTGATCTCAGTGAGATTGCCACTTACTCATTGGTCTGTTTCTTTTTCAAGTTGTAAATTTAACATGAGTAGGGGCTTCATAGAGAGAAAGCCCATATACCTTTCCTGTGGTTAAGTACTTTGTTTTATCATGGGAAATTCTACTGATAGTGCTTGGCATTTTTTTGGGTTTTTTCTTTTTTGTTTGGTTGGGTTTTTTCGGTTGGTTGGTTTGGAGGCTTTTTGGGAGTTTTTTTTGTTTGGTTTTGGTGTTTAATAAATACAGAAAAATGAGCTATTTAAATGGTGGGTTCACTGTCTTGTATGTTTTAAAAGTAAGAATTTAATTACATCTTTCATCATTGTCTTAAATATGACAATAAAAAGAGGCAGAGGTAAAAAATATGTAAACTTTGTGTTTATTTATTGGTGTCTTATATTGCTGCATAATTATTTTATGGATAAGCTAACCTCCATTTCCTTTATTTGCTTAGTTAGTAAGACAGTTGAGAATTATTAAGCTTAAATCTCAGGTATTTACAACATAAATTAACAAGTATTATAAAACTTATCTTGCTTAAAGTCTCTGTCTGTGTCTTGTCCTCAGAGCATGCTCTGAGCCTCATGAGTGTTTCAACCAAAAATAGATTGTTTACAAGAGCACTCTGAATTAGTAATTATTGTTTGAGCTCTCTGTACAGTCAGTAAACAAATTAGCTGTTGGATTTCACTTGTAAGCAGCTTTTTTTAAGGGTTATTTTTAACAGTCAAGAAATGGAACTTTGGAATAGTAAAATTTACATTTTTATTAAATTTCTTTAACTTTAGTTTGGGTTTAATTTTTAAAAAATAAATACTATTTTTCACATTTTCCTCTATTTTCTAATTAATGTGCTAATTGAACTTAGTTAAGTGTACATTTTCAAGAAATCAATTTGTTTTCAAACATCCATATGCTGCTTTCTCATCTTCTTCATTTTTTCCATCTATTTTAAAACAAATTTCAGTTCTCATTAAATGAAGTACTTTCTTGGTGTGTTTATCAGGAAACTACTTGACACACATCTTTTACCTGCAGAGAGAGAAGAAAACAGCTGCACGTGCTATATAGGTTTCCTGTTATGACTACAGAAAGAATTGTGCTGCTTGGGTCCATAACTTGAAGAAATTGAGTATAGAGGGCTATTCCCTTTTTTGCTTATCTATGCTTAAAGAAAACAAAGAAAAGGAAAGCATATGAATGCTGTGTTTATAAGTTAACTACAAGTAGGACAAAATTTGGCTGTTCAGGACAAATATTCCTTTGACCATTTGTCACTGTTTCAGTGTCAGTTGAAGGAACCACTGCAACAGGAATTCCTCTATTTTATATCACTTTGCTTGCAGGGAGGAATGTCTTTGAAACCCATAGCAATCAGGATACAGATTTTCGGAGTATTTGCATATTTGCCTGAATTATTCTGTGCATGTAATTAATAAATCTATCTTCAAAGTGGTCGGCTAAGCTTTGTATTCAGACCTAGGAAAGTCTGTTAGTAATTAAAAATGTTGGAAAAAAACATAAGAAAATAAGCAAAATTGGCCTAATTATTTTTATATTGTCTAAGAACAGAAAAACTAAAAGAGACCCAATTATGAGATATGTTAATATTTTAATGCACCAATACTTGGCAGGTTATTTGGATATGATTATGGTACTGATACAAATGCATAGCAAGTTTATCTTGAAGAATGAATACCAAAATCTCACAGGCCAATCTGAAAGACTCATAGGAAACAAACCAGCCCTGCTGCTTTTATGTTTCAGTGCTTGTGAAAATGAATCCGTTTCCTGTAGCTGATAAAATGAAAATTTTAAAACATTCCTTCTAATGAAACCAGATCATATCATCATCTTCCACTAGAGAGCAGCGTTTTCTTTTGAGAAAAGAGGTATGTGGGTAGTTTCTTTATTTTTTTTCTATTAAAAATGGGATTTTTTGCAATATCAGGACTGAAATGTAGCTGTGAGAGGGAAAGTTACCTGTTACAGTGATGTACAGGAGGAAGGAAATTAAAGGAATTTATTTTCTTAAGAAGGAGAAAGCAGAGTCCACATATGCTTTTTCATTAATTAGTAAAATTTTCACTTGCATATCTTTTGTCTATCTGGCTTAAAAAACAAACAAGCAAAAAGCAGTACTTAAGTAAAGCCTATAGTCATTCCTAAAATGATGTAGTGAGTTGCTCCTGGGAAGTGATAGAACAGTGAATCTGCAGTGAGTGGGGACATGTCATTTTCCATGCAGCCGTGATTGTTCCAATCTGCACTCAGTCTCTCCAGCGGGTGCTGAAATCCAGCTCTGGGAGCTGCTCTGAAGCGTGAAGTTCTGGCAGCTGGCTGGGGAGTATCTCACATCCTTCAGCTGCTGCTGAACTCCGAGGCAAGGCTGCATTAAAAACACTTAAAGGTGATGCTGATCGATGCAAGAGACCAGTGGTTAGGACTGGAAATAATATGAAACAGGTGGTCTTCTCTGTGTATAGACAGCTGAAACCAGCAAGATTTATGACAGATGACTTCCACTTGAATGTCTGAAAGCTACAAGGGGGCCCGTACAGTTTGTTAGTTCTGTCGCATTTGTGACTCAATTCGCAGTGGTGACAATCTGGTATTGGCTGGCTGTGCTGAGGGGCTCTCTGGGCCGTGAGCTGCTCTGGCACTGCATTGCCTCAACCACCACAGATACTTCGGTGTGAAGCCACTGTGTGCAAAAAGGTGTTTCTTCATCCAAAGAGTCTGTCCTGTGAGTCCAAGCCTGCAGGGTCAGGAATAATTGCATGCTCCTTTTGGAAGCAGTGACAGTAGATGGTACAGGAATGTGGTAGTTTCTGCAGGTGTTGAAGATAAAGGGAAGAAAGCTGAAAAGATACAAAATGCAAAAATAAGCAGGGGTCTATAGAAGCAGAGTAGAAATTCAGATCTGCTTGGGGAAGAAACAGACATGGCAGCTGGGTAAAGTGACACACAGATAATCTCTTTAAGGATTCCTAGTGAAGTAATGGAAATAGCTGGGAAAAGGGCAGGCATTCATTCCTGAGAACTAAGATTTTGTCATTCGTCCTGGGGATTGCTGTTAGTGCCTGTGGCAAATGACAGTTAAATCATCATTCATTTTGTGGATGACTGTTAATAATGAGCAATAACTCTGAATTAATTCCTTCAGGTATTGCGTCTGTTTAGTTATAAATCTCTATCAACCAACTGTGCATAATTACAGCCACTGAACTACAGTGATTGCTACTGTTAAGTGTAAAAACTGCTGTTCCTGGTGGGTTCTGCTACAGCTCATGTGGAAGATCATAGCTATAATTAGCAGGCGAATAGGAATCTTTTAAAACATGTTGATACCTGCAGTTAGATCAGAAATATTCAGAAAATCCTCATCTGAGGAGTTTTTGATAATATGTAAGTCCTGCTGCTGGGACAAGATACAGAAATTAGGTCAGTTACATTCCTTACATTGCGTCTCTTCCTAGAAGAGAGGTGACAACATCTATGAAGAGCAGACAGGTAATTCACTGAAGTCTGTAAAGGAAAGCTATTCTGTGTTGGTTTTTCTATTGTTGCTGTAGCACAGTGATGGCAGACATTTATTGCAAACTGTCTTAATTTTTATGTTGGTTTCAGAACCAGATAGTGCAGAGGAGTTTTAGTCCATGGGTAAAAGAGGACATGCAGGTGCATCTCTGTGGCTTTCAGGCTCCGCAGAAAGCTGGGGTACCCCTAATGATTTCAGTCCAAGTTCTTTCTCCTCCATGATAGTGGTGTTTTGTCAGGTGGAGACAGTGTTGGCCAGAAATGAAGCTGTTGTGAAAGCAGCAGGTGCCTGGATTATTAACCACAGGCATTTTATTCTGCTTTTTGTGAAGGTGTAGGTTGGTTGCTTAATCTTCTGATACATTTGGCCGTTTTCTCAGTGTGCATCCCTATTAAGTATTAAATTGTGTGGATTTTTAAAAGCAAAATAAAGAAAATTAGTTGCCAAGAAATGCAAAAGCAATAGTGAAATTGTGCTGGTAAACTTCAAGAGTCCCAGAAAACGTCAGAATTAGTTGTGAGACTTTGAAATTACTTTTCTTGATTTGTTATTCTGGGGTTTGTTGATTTCTGGGAGTTGATTAGTGTGGTGTGATTCATCCTGGTGTGTCACAGGCAGGGGATTCTTTGGCTCAGGTTGATTGACAGCATCCCCATGGTAAACTGCTGATTGTGTTTGGAGTGATAAGCATGGCTTTGGCCATGTCATGGTGCAGGCTTGAAGCAGTGACAGTGAGTGACGCAGTTCTGAAGGGCACAGTGGGTAGGGGATCTGTTTCATGGGAAGGAAGGACACATCTCACTCCTTACTCTGCCCTCATCCCTGCACTTTTCTAATTCAGTGATGCTAGAATGTCTGCCATGTGTGTAGGTACCTTGACAAGCCCACACAATAACTTACTCCCTTTCCCAATATGCCATTCTTCCAGATTTTCCACTCATGCTGATACTTTCCAGTTACATCAGAGACTTTCTTTAAACTTTTATTTTTCAGAAGATACGTAGTTCTTCTAACTTATGCTATTGCTGTGCATTTTCCAGTTTCCTTTGCATTTATTTCTGTCTCCTTGTCCTTGTTTCTCCCACAGATTCCTCCCTTCTGGACCCGTAGTGACTGTCACTGCTGGTGACACTGCTTGCCTGCAGCAGTGCTGTGTCAACCATACTGTGCCACTGGCTGGATTCAGCTCAGCCATGCAAGGTTACCGTGAACATTTGCCTGGAGGATAATTAAACCACTCAAGGAAGAAACATCTCCTCAGCACATCTGGATGTGGAAATTTACTGCCATCAAAATTACAGCTATGGTCAAATAACTTCTGGGAAAAAAAATGACCTTATTATATAAGGGAATATATTTGTACTCTAAGCCGAAATGAAAGGCATCCCTGCTTCTTGTGGCTCTTCGTCAGCACTAAAAACTGTATTCAGCCCTTTAGATCTCCACTTACTTATGTCTTCAGCCTGTTCCTGCTTTCTTCTTCAGCCTTCCTACTTAGCTGGCACAGATGTCTTTTCCCTTGCTTGTGTTTGTATGAATTCTATTGAAAATAAGTATGGGGAAAGATGAGCAGCACAGCAGTTTGGGAAGTAGCTGGTAATTGTAGAATCAGTTCACTGTTGCTGCCACAGACATATAAGATCTGGGGAAATCTTTAGACTCTCTGTGCTTTAGATTTGGTCTGTTAAACTATTAAATTACAATAGTCTCTCCTGAGCAACGTGGTTGTGATAGAACCATCAAGGTGAGTGAAGGGACTGTGCTTGTGAAAACATACATGTTGTATGGAGGAGTTAGTAAATAGCATTGCCAGGATGTGTGGATTAAAGAATGTGATTAGCATCTGCTGTGTATGTTCTTTTTATTCTTTCATCTTCCAAAGAAAGTCAAAAAAGGCTAGTAGTTGGTGCTCTTGAAGTCAGCTGCAAGACAGACCCTGACTTCAGCTGGAAAAGGAGAGGGCAAAGCAGTGAAGCTCTTGGCTGCTGTTAATATTCTTGGAAGTGGAGGGTGGCAGCTCTGAAGGTGAGTTAAGGGAAAAAAGTTCTAAAAGTACAAATAGCCCATGGTAAAAAGGATAATATTTGGCTTGCCTTGCTGATGAAGTGTATTTATCCTTCATGGAACACCCCTCGCAAATTTGGAGACTTTCTATTTCGGTTATTCTTTTGCACAGTCTTGTTATTACCAAACTGGGGCTTAATCCAAGTCCCCTGGAAACCAATTAGAGAACTCAGCAGAACTGGATGAGCTTTGATATATGCATTATATTAAATATTTCTATCATCAAACTCCCACCAGTTAATGCATCTTTATAAGTTTCAAACAGTTGAACAACACTTCTCTAAATATCATTGCTGTAGACTTGATTCAAAAAGAATCATTTTAACCTAAATCCTTTTTAAGGCTTCCATGCCACTCAGGACTTGGTTTCAGATGCTTCTCCTTATTCTGGGCCATGCTGGATATGCTCTTTTCCATTTAATGTGGAGGTGGGGATTTTCTATTTGTTTTGGGAGTTGTTTATTTGTTGTTCAATTCTTACAAATCTTGGTATTTATAATAATTTAAGTTCTAAATCATTTTTGTAGCATTTTTCTTTAAAAAATACTGGTTAACTTGTAACAGTTGAATGTTTAATTTTCACATTTGTGTTATGAGGATAAAAAATACAGATAGGCTGAAGATCTGTAGTTCATTTTAAACTGTATGACCAAACCTTGTGGAAGCTGGTGATGCAGCTACCACTGTGCCAAGCTGAGACATTATTTCATTCTGGAACTCTGAAGGCTTTCCCATCCCTCCAAGGCGTGTAGGCTGGAGCAGAGACTGTATTACTTTTGCCTTTTAAATGAGAGTGTAATTTAGGAGTTACTTCATTTCACATTTGTTACTGTTTTCAGAAGTGATTTTAGTTAAACCCAGTATTTTTGTCATTTTAAACACTCCTCAGTCTTAAGTTGCATCTTGGCCCATGGTCTGTTTTGCCTGAGCAAATGGACTACAGCAAGTTGTACAAGGGTTTCTCTTTGACTTTATTCTCACTGTCATCCCAGTTTTGTGTTTACCTCCTACAAAAATCATTTCCCCTTCCTGCCCAAGGACTATCCTGCAATATTAAAAGTAAAAATTTCTTCTCCAATCAGAAGGGTATGGAATTTATGCAGTACTTATGTAAACAGAAATCCATGTATCACTGTCAAGCAGCAGTTCAAGCCTTAGCTATGGGTATCACACAGGATCTGCTGCAAGTCCAGCATATTTTTCAATGTCCTGACCATCTACCTTTGCCTGGTTTTCACAGGCGCTTGTAAAACTGCATAATTAATGAAAGTACACTAGAAATGCTTCTCCTGTATCATAAACCAGATGAATTCAGAATGCTAGAGCATTCATTATGAAGCAATAATCTCCTCCAGCTCCTTACAATCCTGTTTATCTTTTTCCATGTATGACAGGCTTTTGCAGTCCAGCCACATGTGAGTATTGGTCTGTTCTCAAATGTAGATCTGCTGGGTTCTGGGAGATTTTAGGAAATGGGCTGACACCTCTGTTTTCCCCTTAACTTAAGCATTACAAAATAGATGAGCTGTGGGGTGAGCTCTTTGGGCGTGTGTGGAAAGACAGGTGTTGCACGGTATCTAGAGAAACAGAGAACCACACTTGCGTGCACACCTGTCTCCATTTCCTCAGGGAGCTCTTTGGGCTTGGACTAGAGATAGTTGGACTGCCCTGGAATTTTCGAGGAATGTTTTTTCAAGCATCAGGAACCTTTTTTCTTTGAGTTCAGTTGTGCCACAATCAAAGCACTGCCCCTGGAGTCCCTTGAAAACTTATCTTGTAATTGACATGGATTAAACTCTTAGAGTCTCGTACGTCAGTGAGCAGGGAAACTACTTGCTGTAAAACATAGATATGTAATTCTCAGCAGAGCTGAGAGATGGAACATAAGGAAATACCTTTCTTTCTTCAAGAGCCTTTCGATTCAAATCCAGTTTGAAAATGCCCACTGCTGACAGAAAACCAATGAAGATGGTGAAAATGTGCTGAGGCATTCTCTAGAATCCTTATTATTATATTTGAATATCTTCAACTGCAGTTTGGGTTTTGTTCTTATGAGCTCCCAGTTTGTGCATGGCTTGTTTATAGAAGTTGCCCCAGGGTGTTTAGGGCACGCACTTGCTTTTATCTCCCCATTAGTGCTAAACGAATTAAAAGCAAATGATTGGTATAAATAATCTCTTGTCTTGACTTGAAAACTGACCTAGAAACTGAACCAATAACAAACTGCAAGCAACAGCTTTGAAAGGGGCTGTTTAACATCTGCTTGCTTATAGAAGTTAACCACATCACAAGCCAGCCCAGTCTCCCAAAGAAAATTAAATCACCCCCCGGTCTGTTCTAAGCAGATGGGTACTTGGGATTTGCTTCCAGAATGTCTTCCTACAAAAGCTGAAATTTTTACCCCCCTGCAGGATCGACACCAGTGTCCCTCTGTAGTGTTTCTGGTTTTCTTTTGCTGCCTGTTTTTGGAAGCAGTTGTCTGAGAAACAGAAGTGATTGTGTGTATTCACAGCTCCAGGAAGAGACGATTGATCCCTTTTCTTCTCCCCCTCATCACCCCAAACAAACACCCTTCCTGCCAGCTATTCTGCCCCTGAAGAAGGCCTTCTCTTTCTCTTTTAACAAGTTGATTAAGTAAAACAACTTTTTTATTTGGTTTTTCCATAGCCCAGGGGGAGTCTGAAAACTTGAGCAAACAGGGTCTTTCCTTTCTGTTGAAGCTTGTTGAAGCTGACTGAAATAATGGTCTCATCTTCTTCATTTTAATTTGCCCAGAGTGAGAAAAGACCACAATAATTTTTATCTGAAAACTGCCTAGTGTAGTACAATATAAAGTGACTGGTAGGTTTTATGGCTACAGAAAAGAAAAAAAAAAGACAAAAAAAGGCAATATAATCCTCTGGTCTGCCTTCCCTCATACAGTATGTCACAGAAGTTCAGTGAATAAAGAGCTAAACCATTTCCTGGAGTTCACAGTTACACATTTTTGGGAAGATAAATGATCCTCGTGCTTCTGTGAGTGTCCAACAACAGCTCCCTCAGTCTGCAGCTTCAGCAGGAGCTCTGAGGATCTCAAAATTTATGGGCATAGCCCATTCCTGGAGATGATACTGCCACGTGAAATATTTTCTCTGGGCACTGCCCAGACTGCTCATATTAGGGTTTGGGGTTTTTTTAATGGCTAAATGAGATCTTTTGATCTGCTGGCATATTAAACCAGCTCCTTCTTATCCTGCAAATGCTAATTAATTGTCTATCACTTACATTAATCTGAAAAAACAAGCTTCTGTTGAGAACTGCTTGGCTGCTAGTGTTTCGTATTACACCCATGACAGTCTCTGTGGTGTTCACTTTGTACCTGAAGAGCTCTAATCTTAACTTCGTGATTACTCGTAATTTTCATGTACCTGTCTTGGAGATGGCATAACCTTCCTTCCATTAACTTACAGTAAATCTCTCGATGTTTTTCTCTGAACCCATGGTTGCTTGAATCATATGCTTACATGAGAAGCGTAGCTTTTGTTACGGAGCCATTTCTAGCATACGTGACTGCCTCAAGATCTGTATCCTAAGGGCTCCAATACCAAAAAGTAAATGAAATGTCTCCCATATATTGAAAAATAATTAAAAAAAAAAATCTTCAAGTCTTGAAGAAAATCCTCTACTTTCGGCCATTAGAATCTGTGACTGGTTCAAACTGATGATTTTGAAGAGGGGATTTACCAGCAAGCCTACAGCAGCAGAGCTGCTGCTGTGACTCAGGCAGCAGTACGCAGGCAGGTGCAGAGAAGGAAACGTTTGAGGAGTGAAAGCTGATTTTGCACAGAAGACTATTGTCTGATGAGAAGTTCCATTAAAATGAGTATAAGAAGCCTGCTTTAAAGCCTAGGTGTGTCTAAAGGGTGTCTTATCAGAAAATATCAACATTCTGGGGTACTGTAGTGATCTGAATTTGGATCACTGTATAAACTTTTGGCATAATAAATTTGCATCCATTTCATAATTCGAGTCTTCAAAGTATGCCTAAGTCTTATTAAGACTTTCCCTGCTCTTGCTGGAGAAGGTCTACACCGAGTTAAATTAACTGAGGGAACAGCAAGGTCCCTCTCTTAGACAGGCAAGTGTCTGACAGCTGGACTCATGGAAGAGACAGCTGTGCAACGAGAAATTTATCTGAATTTTTCTGAGAGCAGACATGCCATTTGCAAGAAAAACGGAGTGTTGGAGACTCAGATATGACAAAAAGGTAAAACCGTATTGCCAGAAAGAAAGAAAGCTGGTACAACAGGGATTTACCTGCTACGTTGGCACTACCTGAGAAGGGCAACAGGCACTGTGGATCTGCAGGCAAAAGGTGGAGCAGACAATGCATGATGAGAAGATGAATGTTTTAATTTGAAGAGAAGGCAAAGGACTAAGACAAACTTCTGGGAAAGGCAGGAGTAAGTAGCATCCAGAGCAAACACTTGCCAAGGAACACTTCCCTCTAGATTTTGAAATGAGACTCAAAATAGCCAAGTTATGCCCTGCCTGAACGATGCCATTCCTGTGTTACTGAAACCCCTGGCGAAAGGTGCACTTCAGTGCCCAGTCAGGCAGAGGACAGAAACCAAGATTGTCTTTATTATTTCAAGTAGCAGAGAACGGCTGCATCGACCTAAAGTATTGCTCTTAACATAATGCCTTCTAATGAAATTTGATGGCATGTTTCCTTTCCTTTACAGGAAACTGTTTAAGCACATACACAATAAAATAATGTTGTTAAAGGAGATTAGCTGAGATTAGAAAGTCCTAAAAAAAGGGACATACTTGAATAATTTGTGCAATCTTTGTTCAGTCTTCCTGTGCTTGTGCCTTCCAAAAGCTTTCCATTGCACGATGTCCTGTGGCAGGCACAGAGGGACCTGTCTTGGCACTGGTCGAGGGAGATCTGCTCCAGTGGGTGACACCAGGCAGCTTTTACTTCTTAGCGGTGCTATGAAGCCAACAATTAAAGCACACTGGTGTTAACTAGTACTTAGGGAATGTACAATTACTTTACTGGCTAAACTGCCTGACTTATTAGAGAGAAATAGACAGATTTTCTGATAAATTCAAATAAACTAGAACTAACATCGTTTGCAGGAATTTGTAACAGTAGTCATTAGACAACAAGGGTTATCTCTGTGTATTTTGTATGCAAAGAACATTGTTGAGAAAACCATGGATGTAAAACTAGAAGAAATTAGTCTACAAGAGCATTAAATAATCATGAATTGACCAAACATGAAAATACTTGTTTCAAAATCACCCCACAGTTTCAAGTATTGTTGTAAATAATGACTTAAGAAAAATCCCTAAGACTTCTTATTGTCTATCTGCCTTCCCCAGAAGTAGAATCCATAGCACAATTACGCACATAACCCAAGGTGTTTTCATACGAGAGAAATCATCATCTACTGAGCTACATAAAGTAGCTTGAAATCAGTTCAGCACTTGAATTCTCCCAATGAGTGTATTAACAGGAAATTTCAGGGAACAAAGGATTCCCCTTGTACCTCACTGAGTCCAGGTCTCTGGACACTAAATAAAACACGAGGTTGGTTGGACCGGAGACTGCCAGATAATTGCGGTTCCTTCTTGATGTAATGGGGTTAACAGCACTACCCTGGTAAAGCCTTTTCAGTGTAACTGAAAGGTACGAAACGTGGATTTAAGATGATAACTGCTTGTGGTCATTCTGCAGTCTGTTTGCCTCTCTGTTAGCAAATTACGGTAAGAATTGGTGGAAGTGATGTTGGCAGCCTATTCAATTTCAGACAGAAAAGTTGTTACTCCTATTTCTTCGCTAAACAATTGCATCCTCCTGCTACGGCTGAGTACGGACACATCTGCACTCTATTTGTAAATTGCCTGGTCCCTGGTCATTCATGAAACGGTGATGAAATTTACAGGGAAGACGAGCCAACAGCTATTACTAGCGTTTACATCTCTCGTTTGCAAACTTTTGTTTTTGCAAATTCTAATGGGCAAAGCCCCTAAGCATTCTGTTATTATTTTGATGCTTAGCTTCTCTAGGCTTAGGACTAAATAAACCTTGATGCCTGAATCTGCCGCCCCGTCCAGCCCCCAGCCCCGCCGCTGCACGGCCGGCAGCCTCAACAGGCGGCCGCTCCCGCCTCGGGGAGAGGCAGCGGCACAGCCCGCCCGGCCCCGGCCCCGTCCCCAGCGCGGCAGCGCCGCCTTTGTCTCGCCGCCGAGACACCCGGGCTGGGCACCCCGTCCTGCGCCGGCGGAGCCCCGGAGGGCGGAGCGGCAGAACCTCCCGCAGGCCGCGCCGCGGCTCCTTCCCCCGGCCCGCCCCGCTCCGCGCCGCACGGGGG